>JAXFYN010000143.1:0-17812 GCA_036172215.1 Camellia granthamiana
GCTGAGTTCTCCATTTGGTTGTGTGGTCGGAAATCAACACCTACATAAGTTATTAGTACAAGTTTGTAACATTACATACTAGTACATAATTAACATTTGAATAACAAAGCATTATGGTAAATATCTAGCATGGACAAGCATTGTATGCATAGTTTAGACTTCACTACTGGTATGCAGTAGTGGTTGGATATCAAATGATAAAGCTGTGCCACTCCCACTATCTAAGAATGTCCCTGTTGAGGTTGAAGCAACATCCCAAGCCTCAGTCAAATTAGTTGTATTGTATTCAACTTCTTTATATTGTTGGTGGATGATTGGACCTCCTTGTGACATTCTAATTCCTTCCAACTCAACTAACACATCTTTCATTGTGGGCCTCTTCTTCCTAGTCAAGTTTAGGCATCTTCTTGCAAGGTGAGCAACATAAATCATCTCTTCTCTCCGACCCTCCTTCAGAATCCGTGGATCAAGAATCTCAAGTAGATGATTTTCCTCCATTGATTCCATAAAATGCGTGACTAAACTCCTACTTTCTTCAGATCTAGTGGATGAGATTGGTTTTTGCCGAGTTAAAAGCTCAACAATAACAACTCCAAAACTGTAAACATCACTTTTATCAATAAATTGGCTTGATTAGAAGTACTCTGGATCCAAGTACCCAAATGTCCCCTGTACTAAAGTGGTCAAGTGAGTTTGATCGACAGCAACTGATCTTGAAGTTCCAAAGTCAGAAACTTTTGCCTTATATTTTTCATCCAAGAGTATGTTGGTGGACTTAATGTCTCGATGATAGATGGGTATGGACGCTGCATAGTGTAAGTAGAAAAGAGCTCCGGCAACTTCTATGGCAATCCGAAAGCGCATATCCCATGATAATGTGGGAACTCCTCATTTGGGTCATGAATATGCTAAAAGAGTGTTCCATTTGGGACGAACTCATATACTAGTAGAGGAACGTTTGTCTGTAAACAACAACCCAAGAGCTTGACTATATTTCTATGGTTAATTTGTGAAAGAATGACGACCTCATTGATGAATTGCTCAACTTTTCCTTCGTTGACATCCTTGGACCTTTTAACAGCAACAATTTTTCTGTCTGACAACATGCCTTTGTAAATAGTACCTAGGCCTCCTTGGCCGAGGACACGATCCTCATTGTAATGATCAGTGGCTTTCTGCAACACCTCTAAGTTAAATAGTTTGGGTTTTTCAACACTGCCATCACTTGAAGACACTTCTTGTTGTAGCAAGAAACCACCATTTCGCTTAAAGAATTTTTCCTTGCGTTTCATGTCATTTCTTTTCTTTATTACTTTGGTTAACCACCAAATAGCAACAAGTAAAAACAATAATCCTCTTGATCCAGCACAAACACCTATAGAGAACTCAACTAAATTATTAATATAGAAGTACATATTACTTTAATTGAAGATTTAGAAGCATATATGGTGGTTGAATTGATAGAAACAAAGAAATCGTGAGGTTACCATCAGATTAGTGCCCGTGCATAATTCTTCAGTAGTTATGGAATACAATAAATTATTATTTACTTAAACTCTCAACCAATGACATAGCAGGGAAATTTGATGAGTGTGACAATAGCGACTTTCCTTTGGAGGCAAGGAATGTTAATATAATTTCTCATTTTTATTTATTGTGTTGAAAATATAATATAAATAGTTATCGGTGTCTCTAATAGTTTGGATTTTTAGATGAGTTTATGGTTAATAATTCAATATGGTATCAAAGTAGATGATAAATCTTGTATTCGAACCTCACCCCGCTTATCCAATAATTAAAAAATATTTGCACTTGTTTGACTTGTTATAACTTAGACTTTTAGATAAATTGGCGGTTAACAATTCAATATGCCGGAAACATCTCATAAGCAATATCATAAGATATCACGGAACTATTTAATAATAAAATTTAAAAAGTTAAAGATTAAATTAACATGATGACACTACTAAAAAAAACACTTTTTGCGACCGCTATAAACCGTCGCAAATAATAAAAAACAGTCGCAAAAGACTTTTTGCGACGGCCCATGCGACGGCAAATGGGGGTCGCGAATATGGGGGTGGCAAATACTTTTTGCGACGGCAAAACAACGGTCGCAAATTATTTGCGACCACCTAAACTACTTATGGCGACTGCTATTTTGCCGTCGCAAAAAACAAAGAAAAACACTAATATAATTTTTGGCGACCATCTTGTTACCGTCGCAAAAAATAAAAATAAAAATAAAAATAAAAATAAAAATAAAAACAAATAAATAAATAAAATCATTGCATAATTTTTTGTTTAACACATGCAGAGCATGCCCTGTTGACTGCACTATGAGAGTAGGCAGTTCACCACCACGCAAGAATGATTCAAATGAACCGATATCAACACTGTTAACAAATTGATCGGGTGGGGATTACAATCACAACACAAAAGCATTGCATAATTTGCATTTAATACTCATGCTTAAAGCTATACAAGTCCCAATTCATGTGCACTATACAATTATAGAGACAAATGTTGAGAAAATATTTTTGAACAAATTTCAAATTGAAACAATCAGTCAGAAATAAACTTGTCTATTACTTTCTGTAAAACAAAAAACTGAGTAAGAGGAAGAAGATATCAACAAAAACTGAGTAAGAGGAAGAAGATGATATATCTGCTCCAAGAGACCAACAGAACTGAATGCCAAGCTGTCATCCAGAGATGATATCTTCATTATAAGTATCCCACGAGAACATTTCAGCATTACTTGGCAGCATTTCCATCTGTGATGTTTGAACTCCAACCTGTAATGGAGGCACAAGAATCAGAAACTTCAGTTTGGTATCATAGTTTGAGAGAAAAGCAGCACAATCATAGCTTGCTAGCCATTCAACATGCATAATATCAAAATTCAAAAGGAGTATTTAAAAGTGTCTCCAATTTTGACCTGAATAAAGTAAAATATAAGTGTGATTTTCAAAAATCAAGGTGCAACTTCAAATAGTTGAGAGTAGATTCCCAGTTGAGGAAAAAAGGAAGTTTGATCGATGCTACATCTGCAAGAAGAAAGGTCATTATGTAAAATCATATAAATTTTTGCCCTCCTGTTGGATTGAAAAATAAAAATTCATATTCTCATTCACATTCCAACTTTAATCTAAAATTTGGAACTGCATTTCCATTTTCCTTTAATATGACTATCATAATATTTCATTGTTGTAAACATGTAAACAACGGAAATAAATAAATTTAGAATTAGATTCTCATGGTACCTCTCTATTCTTATCATCTGAACATAGTCCATAATATATAATATTTTATCATTTTATAATTTTATAATAACTAATTCATAATCAAATTAAATATTTATATTGCAATGACACATCAATGTAACAATACTACACACTTAAAAATAGTCTAGAAAAGTAACTTTATGAACCGCATTTATTGCGAGTGTGGTCCACATATTACTAAGTTTAAATTTACAATATACATCTCATTTTCAAGATAAAAATTCATGGTACCTATATCACTTTTGCTATGCATAGCAAGATTTCACAATCCTCACAGGCCTTAACGGCAAATAATTCCTACTAAGAAATTGAAATTTGCACGATGAGAAGTTGAAATGCATATCAAAGCCAACTTACAGTGCACAGTGCATTGATCATATGAACAGAAATATGCAAGAAGTATCAATTGCATGCATATATGGAGAGTTGCAGGGTATTGAGCAGCAGAAATTGACTACTCCCAAGCCAAATTTACATAAAATTTGAAGTCATTTAAAATGGCTGGTTCAATCTACAGAAAAATGTTTCTGGTTTTCGCAACAGTTTAGGTATTCGATGAACAAGAGGCTCCTTCAAATCAAACCACAAAAGGAGAAATATTTCAGCCCATTGTCTATATTACTGCTTTAAACACACAAAAGGACAAATCATTTCATGCAAAAATCAGATTGCTTAAACAAAATTGTAATCATATAATCATATGACCTTAGTAGTGGTGAGTGAGCAAGACTAGATTAGGGATTTGCAAACAAACAAACACCAAGGTTACCTAGGATACCCATTTCACCCAACTAAGCCACTCATTGCATTATAACTAACAAAATCATGAGTTTAGAGGGGAATTCACCAAAAATTCACAATTTGACTACAACTGAATTCCAAAATTGTTTCAAGTTCATGTAGTGAATTGAGTTTGTGACTTTAATGGGTCAAAGTCGCAACTTTGATCAAGTTGAAGGCAAATTGACTTATTAGGGGTGGAACTGAAATTTTAAGTTGGGAAGTTCATAATCTTTTGGGTTAATATTGAAATTTTAAAATTTCTATAGGTGATATGGTTATTTCTTTGGAGTTCAAATACATTACCAATATTAACTAGATAATTTCAAACTGGGGAATCTTTTTGCTCATATTCCATAACATACAAAGGCCATTAAACCAAACTAGCAGTTTACCTCTTTATGTATTCTACTTTGATTTTCCTATTATTACAATTTATTTTATTATGTATGTACATATTCATTACATTTATATTTGTATATATATTGCCGCTATGCATGCGCATTGGACTGCATGAATTCTTGAAAACAGCCACTCGCCATATGCACTATTTAACAGATCTCCGTGACTAATGCAATAATGCATGGATACTACATTACAAAAATATATCCCTAATAAATTGTTTGTTCATTAATAGATGAATTTATGCAGTGAATACTCTGGCAAATTATAGAAGAAAACTTCTGTGCTGGTGTCTTTTTTAAGTTTATTTAATCCCTAGCCCCAACAACAAAAGAATCATGCACATATACTCCTATATGAAAATGCACTACTTCGAGATAGCAACGTATACACCCATCAATCACTCATACATCTATGATTGCAGTCAATAGATTTCTATGTACTAAAGAAAAAGTATCTCTTTACCTCAGTTTTTCAATATTTTTTCTCAACTAAAAGAGCATCATGCATGGTTATTTTGTTAGCAGTTGATACTCCAATCTTTTTCTTTTGTTGGTTGGTTGTAAGCCACCCTTGTGTTGAATCCCCACTTTTTAAAATTTATTTTATTTTATTTTTTTGCCTTTATTTGCAGAATATAAAACAGTGCAACCTACGGAATGGATTTTTTGGCCCCCTTAACTGGTGTATAAACTCTTATCTAGATCATGCATTGGCTAATGTGAGGTCACATTTTCAATTCAACCCAGTCTACACTGCAATCAAAAAATACAGCAACCAAAGCTACTGTCTAGAGAACAGAGCAAACAAAGAACCTTGCTATGCGAAATAGTCAATGCTCAACTCAAAAAATCAACAAGTCAAGAACACCCAAATTAAGGAATAACAAATTTTGTTTTAAAAATAAATAAATAAATAAAATGCAGCATAACTATCTTGAAAGCTGAATCAATTGTGGTCCTCCTAAATTTTTTTCAATTGACAACTATTCAGAAAAGTAAATTTTCCAACACATATGGGCAATCAAAACAGCACAAGAAATGTTGTTTCTTGAACCAAAATATATACCTTCCTTCTCTTGTGATCAACAGACTCAAGAGCTGAACGTAGTTTAGCTACTTGTGTTGAGGCCTCCGCCTCTTCTGTTGCCAAGGTACCTGCAATATCCTGATAAAACACCAATTTAGAGTATTAGGAATTGGCAGAGTTCAAACATTTTCAAATGCACAACAAAAAAAGAAGGGTACAAGTATACGATTCTCATGTGAATCAATCAGTTGCACAGGTATAATGCCTAAGCCAGATAAAGCCAATGAAATATAAACTTCTTTTTTTCAATTTTCATTCCCTTTTCGTTTCCTTCAACAAATCCACATTTTCATAATTATTAACCTCATCCACAGTTCTCTTTTGCTTTTGTAATGTCGATGCTGAGAACTTTTGCATTGCAACACCTGCATCAAACTTCAATGTGTAATTTGAAGGTGCCAAGTGAATGGCCCGCAACAAAGTCTTTTTGCAGTCTTGCAACTGTTCAACTTCATAATGAGTGCGAGCTAGATAGAGAAGAACTTGACTGTCTGTACTATAGTAAAACTTCCGCAAGCAATTTTGATACTGCAAATCAGGAAGTGCCACCAACACACATTCAGTAAAAAGGGGTAAAAACAAGATATTTTAAAAATTCCAAATTAAATAAGTAAATAAATAAAAAGAAGAAGAAGAAGATTGTTTGTACTGAACCATTTTCACAGCCAATGGAAAATTTCCTTCAGCAAAATGCACATGAGCCAAATTTATCCACACACCTGGCATCTGAACAAAAACACTTCCATTTGCAGCTTCTTGGACCTACAATAGAGGAAAAGCAATGAGCATAAGTAAAATTGACATCCTTATTGTAATCAAACAGCATACTCATACAATTTGATCTGGTTTATAAGAGATCCCATTCTCTTCTGCTAATCTAATCAAACAGCATACTCATACAATTTGATCTGGTTTATAAGAGATCCCATTCTCTTCTGCTAATCTAATCACACTGAAAACAGAATCCTAAAATTGACATCCTTATTGTACATTCAAAACACAAAATAAATAAAAAGAAAAAAAAAGAGCCTAATTAGGTATCCAAAACACAAAGCAAAGCACTAATTCAACATAAACAATAAACAATTCATCACAACCAACCACACACAAGCCTAATTTATACTAAATTGAAGAAAAGAAACATCAATGGAATGGCCAAAAACCTAATAGCCAAAATTGAAGGATACATATGCTGAGGCAATGTGTACTTTTCAAGAGATTGATTAAGAAGGCAAATGAGAAAGAGATGATGATGATCCTATTTTACCTCTAATGAAAGATTCAGCAGTGTTAGTTAACTCTCATCAAAGACCTAGTGCAAAACGAGTGAGAGAGAAAAATCCACAAAACATCAGTCAACAAACCCTCAGCTATTATTCCATCTTCTATTGATCTATAACACACTCAAAAATCCCCAAATTTATCAAATGAAAATCAACAGTGACTCAATGCTTAACACAAAAACACACACGCACATATATATATATATATATACACATTTCGAGAGTAGAGATTTGAAGCAAAAGTGCAAACCAAAGAAATATGAGATTGTCGGAGTCGAAGAGTTCAAGATCTTGAGGAAGTTGATGACGTCTACTTCGATTCTTGCTCGGACCTCAACAGAATAAATTCAATTTCAAACATTGATATTCACAACATATACATAATATATAGAGGTACATATACATGTGTAGTAGAGGTGCTAATTTGAGAAGATCAAAGGAGAGAGAGCACGAGATTGCGAGAAAGAGAGAAAGCGAGATTGGGAGAGAGAGAGAGAGAGAGAGAGAGAGAGAGAGAGAGAGATTCATACCAGTCGCATTACTGTGAGACCGATAGAGAGACAGAGAGAGAGAGCAAGAGAAACAGAACAATCGGTGTTTGTGGAGGGGCTAGGGCAAAGTATAAAGGAAAGGGGAAAATAAATAGAAGAAAATGAGGGGGTAAATTGATTATTTGCGACGGCTAATCAGATGGTCGCAAATTATATAGTAGCAAAAGGTCAGTTTTCTAGTAGTGTGAAAATATCAAAGAATAAAATAAAAATGAAAAATATATTGTGATGACTCACAATATATTTATTTCCAATTTATTTAATGATTGAATATTATTGATATTTTAAATTCAAATAATTATTAAAAAATTTATGTAGTAGTTCATATTTATTGAGTTAAGTTGACAAATTAGATTTAAATATTTATTTGAGTCCAAAAAATTGATTTTATAGCCATAACCCATGTAGCAAATTTTAGGAAAAATTACTGAAACATCCCTCTCCAACTTTGAGCAGTAGGAGAGATTCAATATGCTTTTTCTTATTAGTTAAGGTCCATTAATAATATTGTTATGGTAGTTAGGGTCCTTCATACCAGAATTTGTTTTCTTCATACAAAGAAATTTTTATAAAGAGCTGAAATTTCTCTGTGAAGAGCTGAATTTTTTTGTAAAAATGTTGAGGGATCTAAATTACAATAAAACTGTTGCATATCCTTTATCTTATAAAATATTAATATTAGAAACCTTAAACTAAAAATTCCCAAATTTTAACACTATCAAATTCTTCTTATTTTTTATTTTTTTGACTTTTGCAACAAAATGAAAAATCTAATAATAAGGGTTTAAGAATAGCCTCAAACCTTTTTAGCATTCATATAGGCCCCCAACCAAATTATCTTCACCCAAATAGTGCCATGTCATTATAATCAATGGTCAACCAAAAACATAAAAGGCAGTAACTCTTCTAAACACTAAGGAACATGAGCTTACCAATGATATTATAATTTTTGATTTGTTGCACCAAGGAAGCGTAGGATCTTCTAAGCACCCGGCTACATACAATTGCAATAAATTCTATGAGATAATTAAAGCAGTTACCAACCAAAAAACAAAGTGATATATTTTTTATACATTAGAAATTAGATTGACACAATTTAAACATTAAAAATTAAAATTATACATAATTTGAAAATCAAAAATCTAATTAACCCCCCCTCCCCCCCCTCTCGGTGTGCATGTAAAAAGCAAGGTTACCTTATAATTTTGTTTGTCAACACAATATTAATATAACGTGTCTCACCATTAATATATAATTTTAGTAAACTGCTGACAATGACACATAATATAGTACTGACAATGACACACAATATAGTACAAATAAATAGGGGTGGTCATTCACCCACTCGGCCGGGTTCGCGCTGAGCCCATACTACTTAATAAGAGATTTTGTATTTATTCAAGTCTATTTGGTCTGAATATCCGACCTATATATATAATCATTCCAAGTCCAAGTCCAATTCTAATATAAATTATAATTCTTAAGTCTGCCCATCGGGCCATATATATAAGCTATTAAAAAAAAAAACTAAACATTATAGCACCTATTATTTTTTCATAAATAAACAAAGACCTATCAAGCAATTAACAGTTAAAGATTTAATACCATATTAATTAAAACATTATAAAGTTTTTTAAACCAAACACACCTATAATTCTATAAGTTCAAAGTTTTTAAAACCAAATTATTAGTAATATATCAAACTAAAAAAAAAAAAAATTCATGATTTAAATTTCAAACTTTTTCCTCTCTTTCATTATCATTTTCCGAAGAGTTAGAATAACCATTAACCAATGTTTCCGATGATACTAAATTTTTAACATTATCAACAAATAAATTATTAACATGAAATAAAAATCAAATTAAAAAATTATACAATTAAAAGAGGGAAAATTTACCCATAAATCCTTTGTTCTGAAAAGTTGAACCATTTAGTCCTAAAAGTTTTCTTATGCACCATTTAGTCCCATTTATACATCATCATCAAAACAACATCAAACATCATCATCAAAACAACATCAAACACCATTTGATATTTTTGATGTTTGTGGATTTAATTCGAACATCAGATTCAGCGCTAGAACCACCGTCGCTCAGCCCTAGAACATCATATTCATGTTTACCCAAGAAGTTTACATGTTTTTTCTCTCTCACCCAAAGAACATCCAATGTCCCAATTTCTTTTTCTCTCTCAACCCAAATCCCAATTCTACGCTACCAACAGATCCAAATCCAATAGGCTTCTTCGCATGAACTCTCTGAGTCACATGATAGTGAGACTGCTTCTTTTCAACTACCGACTCGGACCCATCAACAGAAAATGGCGTTGTGGCGGCGTTGTGGTGGTGTTGATTGAAGCCCATACCCTGAGGATGAGGATCGTCGCAGTCACCACCCTCGCTCAGCCCTAGAACCACCACCGCACAAATCCATCGCCGCAGCAGAACAACAACACAGCAGCAGATTCAGGACATCATTAAGATGTTGCTCTGGTTCTCTCTCTATGATTGTTGGTGGTTTTGAGAGGGAGAAGTCGTGGTGGTTATCCGCGAGGGTGTGGCGGTCTCCGGTGAGAGTTTGGTGTTTTTTCGATGGGGGAGAGTGTGGGGAGTGGTCGAGGTAGGAGGGACCCACACCAAGCTGATCTACTCCGCCACTCCGATTCAGTCCTCGGAGTCTATGAAGACACCGTCTACACCATGAATGTGGGTGATTTGCATTATGATCCTCTGTTCCCATTCGGGTTTGGTCTGACAACTCAACCTGTGAAGAATTGATATCGATGATTCATAATCGCATCTATTATCCTCTGCTTTGTTCTTGGAAAACTAATTGTTTTTAGTTGATTCGTAGAGAAAAGTTGCCTTTTTGGGTTTTAACCTAAACCCACAAAGAAAAAAGAAACAGATTGATCTTGTTGTTGTTGATGTTTTTGATGTTGTTGTGTTGATGTTTGATGTTGTTGGTTTTTGTTGATGTTTGATGATTTTTTTTTAGTGATGTTGGTGATGTAGTTGACGATGTTTTATGGTGTTTTTATGATGTTGTTGAATTTTGATAATGTTTTTTTAGTGATGTAATTGATGTTTTGATGATGATGTTTGATGTTGTTTGATGATGATGTTTGATGTTTTTATAATGATGTTGTGTTGTTTGATGTTGTTTTGATGATGATGATGTTGTTTTGATGTTGATGATGTTTGATATTTAATGGTCATTAACATTGGGATAGGACCTAACGGTTCATAAGAAAATTCATAGGACCAAATGGGTTGCAAGATACAATTTTGGGATTTATTGGTGCATCACCCTTAAAAGAGTACATATATATTTTTAATATATTATATAAATAAATTAATTTATTAAATTAAATATGTAACAGGCCAGGCTGGATCAGAAGTACAATTCTCAAACTCAACTCATTTATTAATCGGGCTGAAAATATCAACTCAACCTAACTTTATAGACACAAATTATATTCCCAAGCTCTAAAAAAATAAGAATAAGTTGGATAGGCTAGCGGGCGATACCCAACCCTACAAATAAATGGTTTTTTAACAAGATTGTAATTCTATATATTATATGATTGTAATGGCAGATCCTCATTACATTTGTGAAATAACCACATCAATTGATTTTTTCTTAATTTAAAATAAAAATAAAACCAATGGATGATATGTAAGCTAGCTCAGTCTGGTAAGGCGGCAAACCAATATTATTGGTCAATATGACAGAGTCATGATCAATGTTGGTTCCGAGTAGAGTAAGAGCCCTACTATGAGCCCTCAAACTCTTTGCTGACACTATTTTCTCTTTATATATTTTACGACTTAGGCGTCGCAAGGGACAGATTTGAGGAGGGATTAAGGGGTCACATGTCCCCTCACTTTAAAAAAATATATTTGTTAGTATAATTAATTTGATTTTTTGAAAATAATTATTGGTTAAAATCTTAATCTATTAACTTTGAGGTTATGGGTTGTATGAAAGGGTTCAAGAAAGTAGTTAGAAAATTCGAAGATCCTTGAAGAACAACTTCGAATTCTCTAGAAGATGATGAGAGGCTTAGATTCTTCAATAGTCTCAACTCAAGAACACAAGAGTAAAGGAGATGATGGAGATAAGAGATTGGGTGAAGAAGAAGGCAAAGTGGCTAGAGAGAGAATAATGGCAAGGCTCTCCCATGGATCTCCCACTTTCACTCTCAAGGTTGATAATGGAGAAGGGAAATTGGTTCTTTCCCCAGAGTTAATTCTCCAAAATTCATCCCTTGTAAAGCTATGGGTGGGTGCTATTTATAGGCACCTCATGATGTAGGATGGAGCCCATGTGCAAGGCACATGGGGAATATTCTCTCTAACCACCTTGTCCGAGACGGTGACCTCTTCGGGGATGAGAAAAACGCTGAAGAGGAGATCAACCCCTCGGCGAACCCTTCTTCTTAGCCACACCTAATCAATGATCCCCAATCATCCCAAAGGGTCAGGGGTAGTCCCAGAGGACGTCCTGCCGCAAAATATTGCCGAGTCTCATGGACCCCCCGGAGTCGTGCCACCTCGACCCAGGTATAGGCTAGTTTAACCGAAGAGTGAATTTATCTCCACTCACCGTCCTAGGAATCGGGTCCTTTGTTCGGACTCCATTACGCCCATGGTTTTGGTGCGTAGATCCCAGAAAGCTTCGAGCCCGCAAGTGTTCTGGGGTTCATTAACAGAGCGACTTCTAGATTGCGTTTGAATCCGTTCGAAGCCAAGTGCTTCGGATCTCTAGGTTCGTAGATCCGAACCTTTTCGAGTCCGAGTGCCTCGGATCTCTAGGCTTGTTCAATCCTCTTTCGAGTCTGGGCCCGAGTAAGTCTCTAAGTTCGTGGATCCGAACCCTTTCGCGGCTTAGAGCGATTCAACCCATTTTATGGCGATAAATCCGGGCCCACCAATCTTGGACTTGAGATAAATTCGGGCCCACCAACCTTGGGCTGTTGGGCCTAATTAATTTAGTGAACTCAAATTAGCTCCTCTTATATTTGCCCCTTGTGTGTATGAGAAATTTTAAATTTCTCGGACACGCATATTGTCCTTTCTTCGGCCTTGCTTCGCATCACGTCCTAAAAAAATATATATATGTTGCCTCGACAAAGCCTATGGATAAAGTTGATGACGCACTGTGATTTACAGATAAAATTGACAAGCAAAAAATAAAAATTTTTTTACTCTTTTTTTTTTGTCCCACTGAAATATATTTTTATAACATTTGAGAAAATATACATATTCATATATATATATATATATATTTTTAATCCAACCAAATAATAACAAAGCACCCATATTTTTTTTATTCTCTGAACAAATATGAAATGCCAAACAAGTGGAGTCAGCAGGCCGTTATATATAGATATATATGAAGGAATATGTGATGGAATATACCAAGCATGATGCCTCTCCTTTTTCTATTTAAGGAAAAGGGCCAAAACCTTATTTAGCTCACCAACTTTTTGCACAGCCGCCACACCCACTTCTCAGCCTACTCTTTCTCTAGATCGAGAGACCATCCATCTTCTTCAACAAACCAACACTGCTGCCATTTGCACAGACCTCCATCGCAGCTTCCAGCAACGCCGCCGAAGACCCAGCCACTGTCACAGTAGGCCAACACCGGCACCAGCTCATCATGGTTGCTGCCTACTCGCCTTGCTAACATCCTGTCGCGGCTCTTCCTACTGTAAACGCCGACTACGACCTACTACAAACGCCGACTGCCATTGCAACGCCATCCACATAGCTCAGCTCCAACTGTCGCGAACATCACGGCTCGGCCATCGTCTTGTCTCAGCTCCAACGGCCAGCACCGACGCCGCTGCTACTACCGGCTTCGACTGCCCAGCTTCATCGCTAACTCACAGTCAGCCTCTCTGCAACATCACTGCTCCTCTGCGTCGTCACATCCGACGCCGACCTTGACTGCCCAGCTATTCCGGAGCTCGGCGTTGGCTGTACGCTGCTGCCACATCACTGCCAACCTCGGCTGTCCAGCGTTCTTCCTCATCTTCGCTTTTGGTAGGCATTTCGAATATATATATATGTATTTATTGATTATGATATATATATATATATATATTTTAGAGCTCAGATTACCCAGGTCTTAGTTTTGCTTGCACACGACTACATTGCCGTGGCCCCAGCTTCCATTGGCCTCTCGCTGCTCCAGCTCTGACCAAGCCGCCATCGGCCTCTCTCTGCTCCACCTCCGGTTACTATTAGTTTCAACGGTTCCAACGCAGACCACACACGTTGCCCACTCAACGTGACGTGTGTGGTTGTCGACTCCGCTACGACATCCCCGTTGTCCTCGTCTTTAACCATCTAGTGTTGACTATGCCGTTGCCCATTCAACGTAACGTGTGTGGTTGCTCACTCTGCTGGCTTCGGATTGTCCAACGCCACTTACACACGCCACCCTCTCAACGCGTCGTGTGTGGTTCGGCCTAGCACGGTTCAGCTTCAGTTTGCACTATCATTCATTTCTTTCTTGATCATTGCTGCCTTAATTCTGCTTCCTCAAATCTGTGGGTAAGTATATATATAAAAATATATTTACAACTTGGTGCAAACTTTTTTTTTCTGTGTAAACCCACTTTCTCTCTTATGGCTTTAATGGACTTTTGTGCTTAAGGAATAAATATATAAATCCATGCACTGCTATATTAAATAAAATGCATCCATGCTTGAGCTTCCATGCTCTGATACATTAAATAAAATGAGTCCATGCTCTGATCCATGCTCTGATACATAAAATAAAAATAATATTGGTGATTTGAAATTCCAATATGAAGCTTGAATTTGTTTGGGCTTTGTAATTTTTGAAATAGGCTATGGGATTTATTTAAATGGTTTTTTTTTTTGGACTTGAAATTTGCCAACGAAATTCTGGATATAAATTGAACCATTGCTGCTGGATCTTGCACTTGTAATAGAATACTTGCCACCTGAATTGAGCAATTAACGTTGACTTGAGAGGAATATTCTTGTAATTCGCATGACAATCCATTGAATCCTGTTACTTATGAGAAATGTAAAGTACTTCAGATCTTGGGCCTAAAATTTGCTATTGAACTTCACTCTATCCAAATTTTGAGCCTCGTATAAATTGGATCTTTAATATGGAACGTAGTGACTTTGAGAAAGTGAACCGCTTGAACTTCATCACAAAACAGCCTATGACATTGCACCTCTTATTGATGATAGAAACCGAAAATCTGTATGTTGATGATGCACCCATTGGTATTAAAATTTGTTGAGCTTGAAGAATACCCGAGAAAATGAATTGTTGATGCTGAAATTTCATTCGAACGTGTTGCTTTAATTCCAATATTCTGAATTTTAATACGGTCAACTCCTTGCTATTTATACCTGTTATTTTAGCCATATGTCTTCTCGAAAGAAACCTATTGTCCCGGGGTCATTAGAACCGGCTCTCATGAAAGAGAGGGATGTACCTCCGGCATCTGAGTGGAGGAAATCTCCTTATTTTGGTCGGAAAGACCTGTTCTGGCGAGTGGCTACCTACACCACTTCTTTTCTATCTCCGAAGGGGGCTCTATTATGTCTCACTGAGGATACTGACTCCAGACATGAGGCCCTCATTTCTCCTTCCTCGGTGCTACGCTTTCGGATTGAGCGGGGGGACTTTCCATACTGTTATCCTCAGTTCAAGGCCTTCTCAAACCCTTCTTTTGGTTGGCAGGAGTGGGTCGATGATGTCCTCTCGGACTGGAGCCTCTATCAGTGGCTTCAGGAGGCTCGACTATTGATCCCGGTGAAAATATCTCGATCCCTATCCATCCGGCGTAACAATGCTAGCCTTGAGGCCATGGCTCTTCGATGGAGCACCGAGACACACACCTTTATACTTGGCCAGCATGAGATGGGGCCCACCCTCGAGGATGTGTTCATGTTGCTGCGTCTGGAAGTGACCGGCCCTGATGCCTTCGACCTTGAGTGGACACCCTCCGAGGATGATTCTTTGATCCAATCTCTAAAGCTGAATCTTCAAGCTTGTGGTCGGTGGAGTTCTGTATTTGATGGTTCAGCGAGGAGGACTAATCGAGTAAGGACGGACCGTGTCTCCTATACTGCATGGATCTGCCACTTCTTCAAGGATCTTCAGCCCTTGGCCAGAGATGCTGACCCTGACTCTCGGGAGTATGAGGCTGGTCCGATGTATGGCTCTAGGCTCTATTTCTTGGGATTTCTGGCTTGCTTCCTTTCATTCTTCATTCTTCCGAGCACACCTCCAGATTCTCTCAATCCCTTTGTCGTCCCCTTGGCAGTTAGGCTCATCAGAGGAGATCGGATCCCTTTGGCTCCGCTATTTCTTGGGAATCTCTATTACCGGCTGGATCTACTACATCGAGATATGGTTCGTTCCGTGGGTCGATATGAGCCTGTCTCCTTTATTCACAGCCAATTCCTGCTTTGTTTCTTCTTCGAGAGGTTTCCCAAGTTTGTCCCTACTCCGACTGTATTCGAGGCAGAGGTTCTTCGAGAGATAGTGGATAAAGATGGTATCCCCGTGCTCGGTACTGATGGGTCTCGGACATTTGAGAAAGCGAAGTCTTGCCAGTCGTTGATTACACATTGGTCACGTACCATTTCTACTTTATCCTTGAATACTCTGGTGGATGATCCCCGGCGCTTTGTGGCACGGCCGTATGTATGCCCACCGGTGGGTGTGGCCACACCGCTTATTTATCATGGTTCCTCCCGCCTGGTGTCCTTTCCTTTGCCGAAGGGTATCTCTGCATGCCTTATTGATATGCTAATAATGATTCGTCCGAGTTCATTACCGGTTTGGCATGCCAGCACCTCTTTCATTATCTTTCTCGGAGAGCTACGGGCACTTTACCCGCGGACTCGTACATACCGTGCTTCCTATATCCGAGTCTTTGACGATGCCAGGCTTGAGCCGAGTAGGGGGTTTCACCCCCTCTTTCAGGCGATATTGGCGAAAGAATATCGATGCGTTTATTGCATTTGTCCAGAGCAGACCGACCATATGTTTGCCTCCGCCGATCTATAAGAAGGACTCTTCTCTTCGGCTGCCTGAGAGCCGGAAATCTGATCACATGTACGAGAGTTTCTTTACCTTATCTGCTCCAACTGACCCTCCGGCTCGGGCGTCTGCTTCTAGTTTGGCAATTGCTTTTCCAGAGCCAGTCCCTTTAAATAAGGCCTCTGGTCCTCGGACGACCCGCCTTAAGAAGATGGCTCATAAGAGGGCTTCTGATGCCAGCAGAGTCGCCAAATGTATGAAGGGGTTCAAGAAAGTAGTTAGAAAATTCGAAGATCTTTGAAGAACAACTTCGAATTCTCTAGAAGATGATGAGAGGCTTAGATTCTTCAATAGTCTCAACTCAAAAACACAAGAATAAAGGAGATGATGGAGATAAGAGATTGGGTGAAGAAGAAGGCAAAGTGACTAGAGAGAGAATAATGGCAAGGCTCTCCCATGGATCTCCTACTTTCACTCTCAAGGTTGATAATGGAGAAGGGAAATTAGTTCTTTCCTAAGAGTTAAATCTCCAAAATCCATCCCTTGTAAAGCTATGGGTGGGTGCTATTTATAGGCACCTCATGATGTAGGATGGAGCCCATGTACAAGGTACATAGGGAATATTCTCTCTAACCACCTTGTCCGAGAAGGTGACCTCTTCGGGGAGGTGACCTCTCCGAGGATGAGAAAAACCCCGAAGAGGAGATCAACCCCTCGGCGAACCCTTCTTCTTAGCCACACCTAACCAATGATCCCCAATCATCCCAAAGGGTCAGGGGTAGTCCCAGAGGACGTCCTACTGCAAAATATTGCCGAGTCTCATAGACCCCCCAGAGTCGTGCCACCTCAACCCGGGTATAGGCTAGTTTAACCGAAGAGTGAATTTATCTCCACTCACCGTCCTCGGAATCGGGTCCTTTGTTCGGACTTCATTATGCCCATGGTTCTGGCGTGTAGATCCCGGAAAGCTCCGAACCCGCAAGTGTTCTGGGGTTCATTAACGGAGCAACTTCTAAATTGCGTCTGAATCCGTTCGAAGCCAAGTGCTTCGGATCTCTAGGTTCGTGGATCCGAACCTTTTCAAGGCCGAGTGCCTCGGATCTCTAGGCTTGCTCAAACCCCTTTCGAATCCGGGTCCGAGTAAGTCTCTAAGTTCGTGGATCCGAACCCTTTGGCGGCTTAGAGCGATTCAGCCCATTTTATGACGATAAATCTGGGCCCACCAACCTTGGACTATTGGGCCTAATTAATTTAGTGGGCCCAAATAGCTTCTCTTACAGGAATAAACCTTTTGTTTGTTTTTTTTTTATACTTTTATGAGAGAAAAAATGAAATGATTATAGTTTGGATGTGATATTTTGTCTTATTGAGC
>JAXFYN010000143.1:18012-311334 GCA_036172215.1 Camellia granthamiana
AAAAGTCTTATATGTTGTAGTGAATATAATTTTTTCTTGTTAGTTAAGGTCCATCGATAATATTGTTATGGTAGTTAGGGTCCTTCATACTAGAAAATTTTGTCTTCATATAGAGAAATTTTTATGAAGAGCTAAAATTTCTCTGTAAAGTGGTGAATTTTTTGTGAAAACGTTAAGAGATCCCAATTACAATAAAACTGTTGCATGTCATTTATCTTATAAAATTTTAATATCAGAAACATTAAACTAAAAATTCCCAAATTTTAACACTCTCAAATTCTTTTTATTTTTTATTTTTTTGTGAAAAATCTAATAACAAGGGTTTAAGAATAGCCTCAAACCTTTTTAGCATTCATTTAGCCCCCCAACCAAATTATCTTCACCCGAATAGTGCCATGTCATTGTAATCAATAAGTAGTCAACCAAAAACATAAAAGGCAGTAACTCTTCTAAACACTTCTAAGGAAAATGAGCTTACCAATGATAATAATTTTTGATTTGTTGCACCAAGGAAGCCAAGGAACTTCTGAGCACCCGACTGCATACAATTGCAATAAATTCTATGAGACAGAAAAAAAAAAAAGGCAGTTACCAACCAAAATACAAAGTGAAACAATTTTTTATACATTGAAAATTATATTGACACAATTTAAATATTAGAGATCAAAATTACACAAGACTCGTATTGAAAACCAAAAATGTAATTAACCTCCCTTTTTTCTTCTCCTCAATGCGTGTGTAAAAGAGCAAGGTTACCAACCAATCTTGTTTACAATTTTATTTTTCAACACATTATTAGTGTAATGTGTCCCACCATTAATGTATAATTTTAATGAGTAATAACAACTAAACTGATAGTGATGCATAATATAGTACAAATAAATGGTTATTATAGTAGGATTGTGATTCTATCTATAGATATCCATTATATTTTTGAAATAACCACATCAATTGAATTTTTCTTAATTTAAAATAAAAATAAATTTACATGAAAAGCAATGGGTATGTAAGCTAGCTTGATCTGGTAAGGTGACAAACAATATTGGTCAGTATGGCAGAGTCATGATCAATGTTGGTTAAGTAAGAGCCCCTACTATGAGGTTGACGCATAGAAAGATGCAGACATTGAGTGCCACTTTCTCACTCTCAAACTCTTTGCTTCAACACTATTCTCTCTCTAAATATTTTACTACGTAGGGGTGGAAAGGGACAGATTTAAGGAAGGACCGAGGGGTCACATGTCCCCACTTTTTTAAAAAAATATATCTTTAAGTAATTAATTAGATTTTTTTTTAAAAATAATTATTGGTTAAAATTTTAAACTACTAATTTTCAGATTATGAATTTAAATCTAAGGCATTCACTTTGTGTATTTATATCAAAGGTTTTTATGTACTGAATTTAACCTCTCTCATATATCTATTAATGGGTTACTAATTGGGCTTTGTTCTTTATTTATGTTATAATTAAAAATTTTGATTACTGATTTTTATTTTTTAAGTTACAATTATGGATAATTTTTTTTATAGCTAGCAATGAATATATTGTGAATAATCAATCGTGGAGTTGGTGATCAATGAATGAATAATAGTTTACTTGTATATAGAAAGAGACATTTTTTTGACAATGATAAAAATACTATTATGAAATTCTTTTCAAACATGCAAACTTGAAGGGTTTAATTATAAAAGTTTACATTAAAAACTTTTGTAACGAATATTTTAGTTTTTATACTTAATATTAACTATAAAAAAATATTCACCATGTTTGGTTATTTTTGAATTCAATTTTTTGGAAATAGATTTTTTTTTATATTTTTTTATATTTTTTTGTTTTTAGTGAATATTTTAAAAGTTTTAAGTTTTTTTTTTTACTTTTTAGATGCACTTTATTTAGATATATCATAAAAAGTAAAATATTTATAAAAAAATATTTTAAAAAATCAATAAATACACAATAATACAAAAATGTATTATATTTTAGTATTTTTGTTATATTTTTGGTATTTGATGATTTTTTTAAAGATTTTTTTCACAAATATTATACTTTTTAAATGTATTTATGTTAGATATATCTAAAAAATAAAAAAAAAATTGCTTAAAATATTAGAAAAATTCAGTGAAAACAAAAAAACACAAAAAACAAAAAAAATTCAAATTTTCTGAAAAGTGAATCCTAAAAACCCAAACCAAACAAACTAATTTTTTTTTTTTTTTTTTTTTTTTTTTTTTGTATTGTTGTTGATTATATGTAATCAATTTAATAAAATTTATAATTAAACATGGGATTGTGAGTTTATATACTAACAATTTCAATCCTATACTATAATCCTACTAATTAAACATGTCCAAAGAATCCTAATTCTACTTAAAGTAGCAGTTAGGTTGGTTGGCTCTACTGAAGAGATCCAAACCAAGCGAAACCCTTTGACTACACCTATGAAGAAAGGCCTATACAGATTGTGAATCGAAGGATTAAAAGACTAAGAAATAAGGAAATATCATTGGTGAAAGTTGATTGGCAGAACCACGGGAGAACCTATGCAACTTGGGAAACCGAGGAAGACATGAAGAAAAGATATCCGGATTTGTTCCCTCTAGACCCGATGTTGACTCCGAATGAAGGTAACTTGAGTTTGGGGACCAAACTCTTTTAAG
Source organism: Camellia granthamiana (assembly GCA_036172215.1). Classification (NCBI taxonomy): domain Eukaryota; kingdom Viridiplantae; phylum Streptophyta; class Magnoliopsida; order Ericales; family Theaceae; genus Camellia; species Camellia granthamiana. The sequence goes on from JAXFYN010000143.1 coordinate 20,670, forward strand.
GGGGGAAGACTGTAATAACCCCGACCCTGATTAAGCTAAATGGAACTTAATTAAGCCTAATAATAATTAAAAGGAAATTACGGACTAATTTACATATGCATTGCATGAATTATATGTTTTTATCTGTTCGGTGTTGAAATATCTGTTCGTGTTCAAAACTTTAATTCGTAAATCGGAAGCCTTATCGGCACCCGATTCCGAAATCGACTGGAGTTTTAGACTAGTTAGATTTTATGTAAATTTATGGTAGGTTCAATTAAAATTCGATTTGGAATGTTTAAATCTGATTAAATAATATTTTAATAATGAACCTAGCTTAATTACATTTATGCCACTTAGTGGCTTTACTTGGGGCAACATTTAGACTATGTGATTGTACATGGAATCATCTCATATCAGCCATTCCTTGAAGCTAACCAACGACTAGAGGGAGAGAGAGTAGGAGAAATTTGAGTTCAACAAGTTCTAGCTTGGAATTGGAGGAGATTGTAGGCAATTTGGAAGAATTGAAGAGAGTATTGGCAATTAAGCTCCTACAACTTAAATTCAAGACTTAGGTATGGAAATTCAACCTCCCATTGTTGTATTTAAGATGGTTCTTGCATAATAGATGGTCCATTTAAGGGTGGAGTCTAGAATTGGTGCTAGATTGTTGAATTTAAGCTTAAATCTATGCATGCATGCTCATATCATGCGATTTTGAAATGTTTTCATATAAATTCTTTACATGCAAGGCCACATTCAAGTTGTAGACCATGAAATCATCAAAATCCTAAGTTTGATCTTGCCTTGGAACATGTTTTGAAGCTTTGAAATACACTTGAATTCATGCATGTTTGTTTAAACTTGGTTCTTGAAAATTTATGGTCATGATGCTCAAAATTGACTCACTCTTGGGCAATGATTTTACAAATTGGCCTTTGGAACTTGATGTACTATGTGTTTAAAGTTTTTTTCCAGAATTTGGGCCCAAGAGGTTGAGTTTTGGGTTGTTGAATGCTTGGTTCGAACTTGGGAGACAAATCTAGAAATTCCAGATTTGGCTTCCTCGCTCGAGCGAGCACCTTTGTCCAGGGCTCCGCTCGAGCGAGCATCGAGCGACCATTGCGCGTAAAATCACAGCATCCAGTATTTTTACTGTTTCATCAGACCGCTCGAGCGAAGGAAGGCTCGCTCAAGCGAAGCCTTTGATTTTGGAAGCTCGCTCGAGCGAAGGAAGGCTCGCTCGAGCGAGGCTCCTATTTCCAGCAACTTTTGAAAAATGTTTTCTAAGGCAATTTTGCACCCTCAATCCATCCTAGGCATCCCTAGGCCATGATTAAGACTCCATAATAAGGGTAAGGGGTTAGGTACACACTTAGAACCGTAGATGCAAGTTTTTGTACAATTTGAGCGCATATTTCAAAGTGTATATCCGTAATGTGTTGTGTAGGTCACGTGCCGCAACCCGTTTGACCCTCTTGACTTCGTCCACTTGAATCAACGCCCACTGTGAGTAATAACATTGTAAAGATATGTTCAATTGTATCTACTTTCTGTGTGATGAAACAAGATCTGTTTTCTGAAATGATGTTTCTGTATGAATGAATGGTTGTCCAATGTTTTCTGAAATGTATACGTGACATTCTTAGCCTCAATTGTGTTCTGTTTCGTCCCTTTATGGGCCAACTGTACGTCTCATGAGCCAACTGTTTAAGGATCCTTGCGTCCCTTCATGGGCCAACTGTACGTCTCATGAGCCAACTGTTTAAGGATCCTTGCGTCCCTTCATGGGCCAACTGTACGTCTCATGAGTCAACTGTTTATTACGTTCTTTATGGGCCAACTGTACTGTCTCCGTGCACGTGAGTCAACTGTTTGCCTTTATGGCCGTCCCTTTGTGAGTCAATTGTTAGCCTTTAAGGCCGTCCCTTTTTGGGTCAACTGTATCTGTGAGGGTTATTGAATGTTTCACGCATATTTACGCAAGACTTCTGATTTCCGTAAATGATCTATACAAGTATGGCTTTGATATGAACTGAATTTGAATTCTGAATCTGTATGGACACATTCATTTCAACCCCTTTACTCTGTTTATTATTCACTGGGCTTTCGCTCACAGTTTACTATATATATGTAAGTGAGCCGGCACATGACCAGGGCCAGAGTTGAGGGCCTCCTATTCCCTTTTCGTCAGCCAACTTTTGTGCCTCCCGAGGAGGTTCCGGTCAAAGTCTAACGCTGTGGCTGTTTTGTTTCATGCTAGTCAATGTTTATGTTTGGGTCTTGTAAAGTCGGATTTTGGAACATACTTATGTAAATATTCTGTACATATTGGTGTACTTCGACTGGCATGCTATGTATATAAATAAGTTTTAAAATTTACAGTCCCATGTATGTCATCACAGCTCATTGGACCTTGTTTATTTTACATTATTGCTTCCGCAGCCCCTTAATATTTGTTAATATCTTCAGAGGCCGTAGGTAATCCACGGATTACTGGCCGGTTACGTCGCTAAACCTATAGGGGCGGGTTTGGGTCGTGACAGTTATCTAGGCGTCCCCAGAGTCATCCGACTATGCTCTTATAGAAGTAGCTAAATCACCTAGTTAGGCATTTTTCAATCCCATATTAGCTACATGTTCTCTAAATTTTTCCAGAGGTCATAGGGTCGGCCACCATCTCTTCTGCGGGAATATAGTTGACTTTAATTTCACCTCTCTCCACTATGTCCTGAATATAGTGGTAACTTACATCAATATGTTTTCCTTTAGAGCTATTCGCTCCACTTTTAATTAATGAGATAGCGGATTGATTGTTACAAAACATATTGACCAGTCTGGCAGGTATACCTAGTTGTAAACTGTCAACAAATCGTTTTATCCAGACCGCATTACTAACGGCTGTGCTGCAAGCTATGTATTCAGCTTCCATAGTATATTTTGCAACACAACTCTGTTTCTTACTTAACCAAGAAACTGATGTTCCACCAAACAAGAACACATGACCGCTAGTAGATTTTCTATCATCTACATCTCCTGCAAAATCTGCGTCAGTGTATCCTTTTATGTCTAAATCACACAAACCAAAACATAATTTCAAATTTTTAGTGCATTTTAAATATCTGAATATGCTTTTAAATGCTTGCCAATGTTCCTTACCTGGATTGGATTGAAACCGACTTCCCAATCCGACTGCATGATAGATGTCAGGTCTTGTGCTTGTCATAGCATACATTAGGCTACCTACTGCCTGGGCATACGGGACATTTCTCATTTCCTCAGTGTCAGACTTAGTTTGAGGACTTATACTTCTACTAAGACTTTGTCCCTAGCAAACAGGCGTACTTAAAGAATTACAGTTATTCATATTAAATCTTTTAAGCACCTTGTCTAGATATTTCTCTTGATCTAGATATAATAATTTTGAATTTCTATCTCTTGAAATTCTAATTCCTAGAACATAGGTTGCAAGACCCATGTCTTTCATTTCAAATCTAGATGCCAAGAAATTTTTGGTTTTTATAATCATATCTGGACAATTTCCTGCTAACAATATGTCATTCACGTATAAAGACAATATTGCTAACTTGTCATCATTTTTCCAGATATAAACACAGTGATCTAATGGACTTACAACATAGCCCATTTCTAAAATGGCTTGGTGGAATTTCAAGTACTATTGTCTTGAAGATTGTTTAAGTCCATATAGAGATTTCTTCAACTTGTAGACTTTATCCTCATTGCCTTGGTTCTGGAAACCATCAGGTTGCATCATATAAATTTCCTCTTTTAATTCTCCATTGAGAAAAGCAGTTTTAACATCTAATTGATGCAATTCCAAATCCATCCTAGCTACTACCGCCATTAGAATCCTTATTGAGGCAAATTTTGCAACAGGAGAATGTGTATCTACGAAGCCTATTCCAGGTTATTGAGTGAATCCCTTGGCTACTAACCTGGCTTTGTATTTCTCCAAAGTTCCATCTACTTTGAATTTCTTTCTAAGAACCCTTTGCAACCAATGGCTTTTCTTCCATTCGGAAGATCGGTTAATTCCCAAACATCATTTTTCTTGATCAAGTCAAGTTCTTCATTCATTGCCTCAAGCCATTGTGTAGCATCACTGCTACGCATTGCTTCATTATAACTAGTAGGATCTTCTACTAAGTTATTAAGTTCTTCAACTTGAAAACCATAATGATCTTTCAAAATCGTAGGATCATCTACTAAGTTATTAAGTTCTTCAACTTGAAAAACATAATGATCTTTCAAAACCGTAGATGGACGTCTTGCTCTCTTACTCCCACTTATCTCAAAATTCGAAGCAGGTAAAACAACGTCAGGTATTTTGCGTTTGCTCCCACTATTTGATGGTTCGGGGTGAATATGTGGACTGTGTGACAAAAAATGAAGAGAAGAATCCTGAGATACTTCAGAGAGCAATTCAATTTGTTCAATAGGAGTAACAAAATCAGTGGATTCAAGAAAAATAGCATCTCAACTTTCTATCAATCCACGGTCGGGATGGTAAAAACGATAACCACTCCCATTTTTGACATAACCAATAAAATTGCATTCCCAAGTTTTGCTTCCCAATTTATCCCTTAAAGGTTTGGGAATAAGTACATGTGCCTTACATCCCCAAACTTTGAGATTTTGACCATTAGGTTTAGTTCCATGCCAACATTCATAAGGAGTTAGAGGTTTGGCTTTTGTTTCGACTCTATTTAATATGTACGCAACGGTGGACAAGGCTTCCCCCCAAAAAATGAATAGGAATATTAGCATGAGCCATCATAGACCTTGTCATTTCCATGAGAGTACGATTGCGTCTTTCTGCGACCCCATTTTGGTGTGGTGTATATGGCATTGTAAACAAATGTTTTATGCCATTCTCATTGCAGAAAGATTCCATAGCTTCATATTCGCCACCTCTATCATTATTCAAGTGTTTAATGGACCGACCAAGTTACTTTTCTACCTCTAATTTATATTCCTTAAACTTTTCAATTGTTTCTGATTTGTGTTTAAGAAGGTAGATATGTCCATATCTTGAATAATCATCAGTGAAAGTAATAAAGTATTCCATGCCTTGATGAGTTTTAGTTCTTAAAGGCCCACAAATGTCCGAATGAATTATTTCGAGTAATTCCGATGATTTCCAATGTTTAAAAAATGGCTTGCTAGTCATTTTCCCTTTGATACATGGTTCACATAGATCAAAATCATCAGAACATACTTTAGGCAATAAGCCACTTTTAAACATTCGAGACATTTTATTTTTATTAACGTGACCTAACCTTAAATACCACAAATAAGAACTATTACTAGTAAAAACATGCAAATAATCATAAATACATACTTTATTATCAATAGGAAGAGAGTACATGTCATTCACTCTTACACCTTTCATTAATACACTTCATTTCTTAATCAATATTGTGTTAAACCTAAAAGTAATCTCAAAACCTTTTTGAGTTAACACCGGAACTGAAATTAAATTTCGCCGAATGTTAGGTACATAAAGCACATCATGAAGCACAATAGAAGTTCCATTAATAGAGAATTAACAATTGCCGATATCCAAAACATCACTATAGGAGCTGTTGCCCATGTAGATTCTGTGTTCACCAACCTTCTTTTCAGTAAACTCCACGAACATGTCTTTATTTTGCACAATATGCCTAGTCGTAGCAGAATCAATCCATCATGAATTTGATGAAGGTTCAAGCACCATTGCTTCAGAAATTGTCATGGCAACAGGGTTATGATCCTTTTTCTACTTCTTCTGAGGGCAATTGGCTTTGATATGACCTTTTTGACCGCACTTGTAACATGGGCCTATCTAATGCTTGTGATGTTGTTTTTGCCATTCTGGCGATTTCTTCCATCCTTTCTGAAAACCCTTCTTCCATTTTTTCTTGAAAGAAGTCGTCTTTTTCTTGTTGAATGGTGTGTGGGTATTATTCTATGATTGAGGTGAAGATTGTGCCATCAACAAGTTAGAAGACAATCCTTCTTTACGCCCGCGCTTCATTCTTTCTTCTTCCAAAACTAAGAGTACAGGCAATGTTACCATTGAAATCTCTCGTCCGCTATGAGTTAGAGATGTGATAACATGATCCCAAGACAATGGAAGACTATTAAGTATGGTTGTTACTTACATCTTGTCCGACAAAGAATGACCAGCGTTGGATAATTCTTTAGCAATTAATTCCATTTGATTAACATGATCACCAACACTATCATTATCACTCATACGAGTGTTATTATATTTGTCCAAGAGCAATTGAATTTGAGTATTCGATCGAACTCCATACTTACTTTCTAGTGCTTTCATTAGTTGTCTTGCAGTTTCATGTTCTTCAAAGAGCGGAATAATGTTATTTTTCATATTATGTAACATAGTTGCCCTTGCCATTGCATTATCTTCTATCCATTTATTTTGAAACCAATTAGAATCATCATTTGGATTAGAAGTGGATAACGTATGCAATGTTTTTTCATGTGTAAGAAGATAAGAAATGTGGCGTTTCCATGCTCGGAAATTATTTCCATTAAGCATCTCGATTCTTGAAGAATCCATGGCATTTTTAATTGCCATTAAAAATAAATAAATAAAAATGTGTACTTTTAAATAATATAATATAAAATAAAATAAAATACAATTGTGGACCCAAGATTAATAATAATAATAATATATTATTATTATTATTATTATTATTATTATTATTATTATTATTATTATTATTATGTCTGTTCAGTGAAAAACAACTTCTTTTTCAAGAGGGGTTTTAAATATTTTCTGGCCTTACTTTAATCCTTGGGCTAGGCTTTGGCTTTGAAACAGGCCCAAAAACAAGAGAACTCAAAATTAAATTAGGCCCAAAAGCCAGAGAATAATGTATTCTTGTTTCAAAATTTCAAACCAGCAGCAATAATAGTATTCTGGTTGTCTTCTTCGGCAAGGAGAGACAGAGACCAAAACTTGAAATCGACTTTTGCGAAATCAATTCGTTGTCAAATTTCACAATGAAAATCACCGTAATGCTCGAAATTCTGTGACGAACAAGACGCCGGTGATATAGAGGTAGATTGACAACGAAAAAAAGATTTGTAGAATTTGTCCCACCGACGATATACAAATTCAACTTCGGCAAGTGTTCTACTGTCGTTTCTTCCCACAATAACTTCCTTCGAGTGTGCTGTTGGATTGATTATGCGCTGGTGGTGTTCGAACAACCAAATGAAAGTCACCAAAGCGAAACACAAGTTTTCAATTTGTTCTCTAAATTTGAACAAAATAAATTCTGAAAAAAAAATAAAAAAAATTTCTCTCCTACGGATTATAATTCAATACTTTCATACTTAGTTTAACACTGCTCTGATACCACTGAAAGATGAACAATCAATGGCTAAGTGATCGGTGATCCCGTGAGGGTATTTATCACGCAAGATGGACTTGACAATCCGAAGACAAAACAGGGTGTGAATGTATGTTGATTTTCAATGCAATCTAGTGAACCCAATATGTCAACTATTTATAAGTATCTTGGCCACCATTGCTAAGAGTCACTACTTGTTTGGCAATGGTCACAATGCTTCAAATATGATGTGAAGCATTGTGTCTTTTAGAGTTCAAATTCAAACACCCTGTTTTTGTTCCCAAATCATTCAATTCCCTTGCGGGAAAGTTTCCAGATCACCTATATCAAGATTTGATTCAATATGGAGAGGCACACCACATTATGGTGTGGTCACACTTAATCTAACAGTTTTGGACACCAACGGATAACTGATTTAAATTAAACCTTGAATATGTAATGTTATTGTATAAGAATCGATATCTACATGATGTTTTCACAACACCTCCACCTCCACTTCCACCTCCACCTCCACTCTGATTATTGTTGTTTCCTATGCTTGCCAAATTTACCTTGTAGCCCTACAGAGACTGCATAGAGATTGGGGAAGTGCATGAGCTAATATTATTAGTAGAAGAATTGCAAGTAAGTCTGCACTAGGTAATCAGCATCTTCTTGTTGTTGTCCAGCAGATCAGTCAACATCATGGTCTGGTTGTCGCAGCCTACACCTACGGTGACAAATAAATTGTTGTATGCTGAGAATTGAAAAGGGGTATTTGTCAAGTTCATGCTGCTACTACCATTGTTAATTACAGGACAATTGGGAGATATGATTGGATGGTTGACTCAAACATAGTTGAAATCTAATGAAATATCCAGCACCTCAAGACTGATGTTTGTTAAGTAAGGTGTGCCTTCTATGTAGTAGTAGGAGCTGCAGCTTGAGCTCCTGCACTCTATGGAGTACCATTCGTTTAAGTAACAATTCACACCGATTCCAAAAGGAAATGGAATTCTAACATTTCCGCACCACTCTTGACAACCATCCTGGGTATAATGATACGCTGATGTGTTTGTCAGCCATAGCAGCATCTGTAATGTTAGTGTAAATAGCTGTCAGACATTTGTTAGTGTAAATAGCTGTCATACATTTATGTAAAGTAAAGCACACCATTATTATTTATAATTGTTTTTGCTTTCTCTTTCGGAGCCTCTTTGGCATCCTATGTACTCTCCTTTCTATAAAAGAGAGTGAACTTCCCTTTGGGTAATTGACTAAACATGCACATTCAATATAATCAATATACTCAATTTATTCCCTCTCTCTTTAGCAATTCATCTTTCATGGTATCAAAGCCCAATTATACACTTCTGGCATTTTTCGTTTTTGGTGCTTAGTCTCGTACACAGTGGCACTACACCAAACAGCTCCGAATCACCTCACGATTCCAACGGCACCACGCCCGTCACCAGAAACTCCGTCACACACCTCCACGCGCCACCTTTGTGTTCGGCGCGTCTCAGCTTCCGCCACCACTCGCACACACACCTTCACGCGCCTTCCATTGCCTTCTCACGTCAGCATTTGACGTCAGCCCTACTCCTTCGTGTGTCGCGCCTGCTGTTGTGCACCTTTTGTGCGCTGTTCCGCTATTGTGCACCCGCGTGCGCCAGTCTGCTACCGTGCGCCACACGCCTTTCCTGCTATCGTGCTTCTCACTACAACCTGCTATTGTACGCCGCTGACATCATTTTAGCCTCTGCTGACGTCATCTCTGCACAACACACCTTTCCTAGCTATTTTCAACCTTCCGGCCTCACTGGTACACTCTGTTTTACCTAATTTTGCTCTTACAGGTCTGTTCCTATTTATTTAGCCCTACTCAACTATTATTATGGATCATCATGATGCCTCCCATCCAATTTCTGTTATTCTTAATGGTTCAAACTATGTTCTGTGGGCCCAAGCCATGTCTTCCTTTCTCAAAGGAAAGAAACTCTGGCGCATTATCACCGGGGATGTGACCCAACCGGTGAAAGATACCAATGAAACTGCTGCTACTACTGCTACTGCTACTGCTACTGCTATTGCTACTACGGCTACTACATATGAAGACCGACTTGAGGAATCAAACAGTAAGAACTACCAGATTATTACCTGGTTTCGAAATACCTCTGTTCCCTCTATCAGTCTTCAGTTTGGGCGTTTTCAGCTTGACTCTGTAACCACTCTTGCAAAAGACATCTAGGATTTTTTGAAAGAACGATACCAGACTACTGGTCTTGCCCATCAATATCAACTTCAGTGCCAACTTCACCGTATGCGCCGAGAATCCAGTCAGTCTATTAATGACTTTATTTCTCAAATGTATTCTGTTTGGGGCCAGCTTGCTCTCTTAGAACCGACATGGCCTCACCGAGAAGATGCTGCTTTATTTACTACCTATCGTAATCAGCAGCGGTTGGTTCACTTTCTCATGGCTCTCACTCCCTCTTTTGAGCTTGTGCGTGCCTCTCTTCTTCATCGCCTTCCGTTGTCCACTCTTGAACAAGCTATCTCTAAGCTGCTATCTGAGGAGACTCATCTTGGTACTCTCCAAACTCATTATGTGGACTATGTTCTTGCCACTCCTCAGTCACGGCCATCATCCCCCCAGTGGACCACTACCTGCCTCTATTGACAAAATCGGGGCCTTCCTTCAACTCATCTCCTGGTCCATTGCCCTGTCAGATCCTGCCGATACTGCAACAAACTTGGTCCTGGTCATCTGCAGCAGGATTGTTTTCGCAATCCATCCCGATCATCCTCCACTAGCCACTCCTTTTACGGTGGTTCTTCCTAGGGGAGCTTTCATCGTTCCGGGAATCAGTCTCATCGCACTGCTGCTGCTGCCTCTGAGGATTTCTCTGCGTCACCTACTCCATCTACCCCTCTTTTTTCTCAAACTGATGTAGAGGCCATGTTCAAACAACTTCTCTCCACCTCTGGTAAACCTCCTCCTACTGCTTTGTCTGTGATCCCAGGTAACTCTTCTTGGTATTTTCACTCCGCATATTGTAATCATACAACTTCCAGTTCTACTATATTTTCTTCCATCTCTTCCTCTACTCATATTCCCTCAATTCATACTACTGATGGTTCTCTCATGTCTGTCCGTTATGTTAGTACTGTTTCCACATCTTCTTTATCTTTAACTCAAGTTTATCATATCCCTGCCCTCACCTTAAACCTTATTTCTATTGGTCAATTATGTGAGCTTGGTCTAACTGTCACATTTTCTGCTACTGATTGTTTGGTGCAGGACCCTCAAACGGGGCAGACTATTGGGATCGGCTGTAAGCACGGACGTCTCTATGAACTCATTTACCTTCATGTTCCTGACTCCCCTCAGATCTCTACTCCTGCATCTGCTTCCTCATTATCTCCTTTTCATCTTTGGCATTGTCGCTTAGGGCATATTTCTGTTAGTCACTTAAAGTCTTTGGTTTCTAGTGAACAATTGGGTTATGTAATTCCAGATACTTTCAATTGTATACCCTGTCAACAACTTGCTTTATCATTCAATAAAAGTACTTCTGTTTCCCATACACCTTTTGATCTTATACATTCGGATATTTGGGGCCCATCCCCTACTACTACTATAGGGGAATCTCGTTATTTTGTTGCTTTTATTGATGATTTTTTCCAGTTTACTTGGCTTGTTCTCATGAAAACTCGGTTTGAACTTAAACACCTTTATTATAGATTTGCCAAAATGGTCCACACCCAATTTTCAAAAACCATCAAACTTTTTCGCTTTGACAATGCTATGGAATATCAGGATTCCGATTTCCTTTCCTTTCTTCAGAGTCATGGTACACAGCCTCATCGTTCCTGTGCTGGCACGTCCCAACAAAATGGCCGTGCTGAAAGAAAACATTGACATATTCTTGACACTACTCGCGCTCTCTTTCTTTCTTCTTCCTGCCCTGAAAACTTTTTTGGGGGAAGCTGACCTTACTGCTGTATACACTATCAATTGTGCTCCTACCCCTGTTATCAATAATCAAACTCCCTTTGACCGTCTGCATGGAACTCTCCCTCCATACACCAATCTTCAGGTTTTTGGCTTTGCCTGCTTTGTTCTACTTCAATCCCATGAACACACCAAGCTTGAACCTCGTTCTCGTCTTTGTTGTTTTCTTGGGTATGGAATTGAACATAAAGGCTTTCGCTGTTGGGATCCTCTCTCTAAGCGTCTTCGTATCTCTCGACATGTCGTTTTCTGGGAGCACAAAATGTTTTCCTCACTATCCTCCTTTCACTTACCCGCACTTTCCACTAATGTCCTGTTTACTAATCCTTCCATAGATCTCTTCTTTGATGACTTTGATATAGGTTCCTCCTTCATCAAGACGCCCTTGTTGACCCCTGATCCCGTCCAAACTGCTCTCCCTGAAGGTCCACCTCTCATTGCGCCACCTCGTTCTTCTCCTCCTTCTATACCGGCTCTTCCTCCCACCGATCCTCCTACGGGTCGACCACAACGGGTAACTCAACCACCTATCCATCAGTGATTATATTGTTGGGTTTGCTACCTTTTCTACTTATGAACCTACCTCCTATCGTGAGGCTTGTACTAATCCTCTTTGGCAGCAAGCTATGACTGATGAACTCCAGGCTTTGGACAAAACTCATATTTGGGATCTTGTCGATCTTCCTCCTGGCAAGACTGCAATTGGCTGCAAATGGGTTTACAAAATCAAGACTCATTCTGATGGCTCTATTGAACACTACAAAGCTCGTCTTGTTGCCAAGGGTTTCAACCAGGAATATGGTATTGATTATGAGAAGACCTTCTCCCCTATTGCTCGGCTTACCTCTGTTCGCAGTTTGCTTGCTGTTGCTGCTGCTCGCCACTGGGAGCTCTTTCAGATGGATGTCAAAAATGATTTCCTCAATGGTAATCTTCTTGAGGAGATCTAAATGCAACCTCCACCTGGGTCTACTTTCCCACCTCATAAGGTTTGCAAACTACAGTGTGCCCTCTATGGCTTCAAGCTAGCACCCCGCACTTGGTTTGCTAAGTTCAATTCTACCATTCATGACTTCGGGTTCACCTCTAGCTCCTATGACTCTGCTTTATTTATACGGACTACTCCTCATGGTACCACTATTCTCTTTCTTTATGTGGATGATATGATCATCACTGGTAATGATGTAGCTAGTATTCTTCATCTCAAACGTTTTCTCCATCGTCAGTTTGAGATGAAGGACCTTGGTACTCTTAACTACTTCTTAGGCTTTGAAGTCTCCCATGATTCTACCGGTTCCTATTTGTCCCAGGCCAAATATGCATCCGATCTTCTGGCCCATGTTGGTCTTACCGATTGCAAAACTACCTCTACTCCAGTTGATCCTCAGATTCATCTCACTCCTCTCAATGGGGATCTCCTCTCAGATGTTACTCTTTATCGCTAGCTCGTCGGTAGTCTTGTCTATCTCACCGTGACTCGTCCTAACATTGCCTATGCTGTTCACATTGTTAGTTAGTAAATGTCGGCTCCTCGCACTCCTCATTATACTGCTCTACTCCGCATCCTTCACTACCTCAAAGGCACTTTGTTCCATGGCCTCCACTACTCTGCTTCCTCCTCTCTTGAACTGTGTGCTTTTTCTGATGCTGATTGGGTTGGGAATCCTACGGATCGATGCTCCACCACAGGTTTCTGTTTTTTCTTAGGGGATTCTCTTCTTACTTGGCATAGCAAGAAACAATCCCTTACTGCCCACTCTAGTACCGAAGCTGAATACCGAGCTCTTGCTGATACTACTCAGGAACTTCTTTGGCTTCGCTGGTTCCTTGCTGATATGGGTGTTTCTTCTTCTGGCGCTACCTCTCTCTATTATGACAATCAGAGTGCCATTTAGATTACTCACAATGGTGTTTTTCACGATCGCACCAAGTATATTGAGATTGATTGTCATTTCATTCGCCAGCATGTTATCCGTGGCACTGTTCTGCTTCGCCCTATTGCTTCTGTCGATCAACCTGCTAATATCTTCACCAAAGCTCATCCTTCTGGTCATTTCAGTGATCTCGTTTCCAAACTCAAGCTAATTAATGCTTTCCCTCCTTGAGTTTGTGGGGGGATGTTAGTGTAAATAGCTGTCAGACATTTGTTAGTGTAAATAGCTGTCATACATTTGTGTAAAGTAAAGCACACCATTATTATTTATTATTGTTTTTGCTTTCTCTTTCGGTGCCTCTTTGGCATCCTATGTACTCTCCTCTCTATAAAAAAGAGTGAGCTTCCCTTTGTGTAATTGACTAAACATACACATTCAATATAATCAATACACTCAATTTATTCCCTCTCTCTCTATCAATTCATCTTTCAAGTAGGAGGGGGAGAGTGAATGAGGAGGAAGTTATGTGGTTTATTATCAAAGCCATGCTTCTTTTATTTTCTCTATAACTACTTGGTCTAATATATACATACATATATATATATATATATTTATATTATCTCCCTCTTCATGTTGTAGTGTATGTGTAATAGTGGACATCTTCATTCCATCTAATGAAATGAAAAGTTTCTTAATTTTCCTTGAAAAGTTTAGTGGTCATAATTGAAATTGGAAAGAAATTGAAATTACTTACTATTTTCTCATGAACTACCAAATAAAAATTAAAGGGTAATTATATAAATAGTCCCTATAATTTATTCGATGTGTCAATTTGATTTTTGTTGTTTCAATTTGCTCGATTTTGCCCCTTAATTTAACGAATTGTGTCATTTTAGTCCAATAAATAACGGCTGTTAAGTTTGGTGGACGGAAAGTTAAACTATATGTCAATTTGGTTCCTATCAAAATCGAAGAAATTAAAACAACAGGGACCAAATTGACACATTGCGTAAATTACAGGGACCAAATTGACACATTGTGTAAACTTTCAATACATCAAACTTAACAACCATTATTTATTGGACTAAAATGACACAATCCGTTAAATTAAGGGTCAAAATCGAACAAATTGAAATAATATGGACCAAATTGACACATCGTATAAACTATAGAAACCATTTGCATAATTTATCCCTATAATTTATTTCTTGTATCAATTTGATTTATGCAATCCTGAAACATCTAAGAAATTAGATGTAAATAAAAAAAAATAAAAAATAAAAAAAACAAAATGGTTCATTCAAAATTTAATGGGCCATTTTAAATTAGAGCACAACTTTTCGATCATTTTGACAAGAGTAAAGGAAATTATTTTGTCCTTTGTTTTCAATTCAAATTTTTAAAGGTTGTTATCAATTGAACGAATTGACACAATGTAAAAGATTAAAGGAAAAAATTGATACAATTAGAATTACAATAATCAAATTGACACAAACAAACTACTAGGATTACAAGGGTAATTTGTCCTATTTTTTTTTTTTTTTCAAAAGCATCTAAAAAATAAAATATATTTCTTCTATGAATTTAATTATTGTGAGGACATATTTTTAGAGTTGTTCATGTGGTCTTGGTTGTTGGCCGAGGTGTCCCGCCTGGAACCTAGGGGTTCCGAGGTGCCATGTGGGGAGCCTAGGGATGCCAAGGTATTGTGTTGATCCTAATCTAAATATGAAGAGTCTTGGATAAGTAATATCTTTGTAAAAGACAGAGTCCTACAAAATATGACTTCTAGAGGATACGGGAACTGGCTATAAAAGTAAGGCACCCTGTGGGTCTAAAGTACATTTTAATTGATAATTGTTTACTTGTGCTGATATCTTTGACAGAAAAGTTTGCTGACTCAACCGTCGGAATACCCCAGGTAGACGAGCTACCATTGTATTTCTTATTTTCTTGTGTGCAAGTGTTTGGCCTAATCTATTCTGTCGCGTGCTCTCCAACTAAGTTCTCTAGATCTTAGCAAATAGATCTGTTTGAATGTGAAATCATAAATTAACACTGACAAGAAGAGAATTTAAGAATTCTAATTACAAGTAATTACTTTTATTAAATTTAAACTTTCAAGTGTTTTTTACAAGTAACTAAAAGCTTAATTACCATATACTATCATGAATTGTACAGAAAAATTAAACTTTTTCTTTTATAATTTTCACCATTTTCATACTAAATAAACTTGAGAAATTTTTTTTTTTGATTTCCTTCACTCCCGGTCATTTTCATCCTAACCAAATTTTGGCTTTCTTTCCTTCTCATCTCTTTCCTTTTCTTTCTAGCATTGCTGTCTTCGTGCAGCTTCCTCCTAATATCCAATGGCTCTTTTATTTTTGGGTCAATTGACCTAACCTTTATGCTTTCCAAATATCAATATACAGATAATTACGTAAATTAGACAATCAGCTATTAAAAAATAATCAATTATATTTTAGGTAAATTACTAATAAATGCTAATAATTAGATTTAATTCTAATTAAGTCTTTTTGAAAATAAATCTTAATAAAATCGTGATTAAAAATAATTTTTTTGTAACGATTTTTTACATTTGTCGCTAAAAATTGACAATTAGTGACTTTTTTTTATCATGATTTTTATAAATTGCCGCTAAAATTTATAATTAGTAACGTATTTCTATGATGAATTTTTTAAACTATCGCTGAAAGTTATAAATTAGTGACTTTTTTTAAAATTGTCATAAAAACTTATAATTACTGACATTTTTTATGACAAAAATTTTAAATTGTCATTAAAAAATAATAATTAGTGATGTTTTTTAATAGTATTTAATGAAAAATATCATTAATTATCATAAGACCTATTGAACAATAAGTTCACTTATTAGGATATATACGCAAATTGGTTCCCTAATTAAATTCATTCATAGATGCTGTTAAAATAAGGAGTTTTTGTGTAATTTGAGATATTTAAATAACATAGATTACATATTTTACAAGTGTAATTTTTAAGTAAGTTTCCACCTCACTAATTTAATGGTGTCTATTAATGGAGTTAAATTGGGAAGACTAATTTGAAACACCAGCCACTAAACCCAAAAGACAATAACATTCTTTGACTATATTATCAAATGAGATTATTTAGGTTAGAGTAACTCTAATGGTGTGTCAAATCCTTAAATCAAAGCCATTTAGTTATAATAAAAAAATGCCTTCCAACGGTGTCCCAAATCTTCAGCCAAAATTTGTCAAAAGGCACAAGATTTGGTTGTCAAATTTTCCACACCAATTACGACCATCATATGGTTCCTTTTTTTTTTTTATTGAAAAATAGATCAAACGGTAGCAAAATTGATAGAATTAGGAGTGCCAAAATAACATAAGAACCATTTTGAGTGGTATAAAAAATAAAATAAAATAAAAAAGTGGCCTTTTTGTACTGTATCAAGCCCATAAATAGTTTGGCAAATCCATGTGACAATGGAGTTGATCTTCCTTAGATAACTAATTTACTAATTGAAGGAAAGAGGTTGATTGCATGACTAATTACTTGTATGAGAGGGTTCAAGAATATTGTTGGAAAATTAAAAAATCTTCAAAGATCTTTGAAGAAAATTTGAATTCTCTAGAAATGGTGAGAGGTTTAGATTCGTCAATAGTCATAACTAAGAACACAAAAGCAAAGAGATGAGGGAGATAAGAGATTGGGTGAAGAAGAAGGCAAAGTAGTTAGAGAGAGAATAATGGTAAGGCTCTTCTATGGATCTCCCACTTTTACTCTCAAGGTTGATAATGGAGAAAGGAAATTAGTTCTTTCTCAAGAGTTGTCTTTCCAAAAAATCCATCCATTGTAAAGTTATGGGTGGGTGCTATTTATAAGCACCTCATGATGTAGGATGGAGCCCATGTGCATGGCATATGGAGAATATTCTCTCTAACCACCTCGTCCGATGAGGTGACCTATCCGAGGATGAGAAAAACCCTAAAGAGGAGATCAACCTCTCGGCGAACCCTTCTTCTTAACCACACCTAATCAATGATCCCCAATCATCCCAAAGGGTCAGGGGTAGTTCCAAAGGACGCCTTGCCGCAGAAGGGTCACGGGTAGTCCCAGAGGACACCCTGCCGCAAATATTGCCGAGTCTTAGGAACCCCCTCAATCGTGCCACCTCGACCCAGGTGTAGGCTAGCACTACAAAAAAAAAAAAAAAACACTTTTAGCGACATTTTTTTAGTCACCCAAAGTGTAATTTTGATTGCTAAAAGTATCCGCGACATCAACAAAATTGGTCGCTAAAGTCCTGTCACTAAATGATTCGGCGACCAAATAAATTTTGGTTGCCTTATAAATAAATCGGCGACCAAATATTTCAGTCACCAAAAGACTAAAATTTTGTCGCCATAAATTTAAATTTAGTCACTAAAAGTAGCCTTAAGCGAATGACATGTTAGGTTTTAGTGACATATAAATGCGTCGCTAAAAATATCTTTTAGTGATTGAATGAATTGATTGTTGAATGTTAAAACTTTTGGCGACCAATCAAGTTTTGGGTCACTAAAAAAATTATTCAGACAAACTTTCAGCAACAGAAACAAAGTGTCACCAAAAGTAAATTTACAATTGAAAAATCTGTCACCAAAAATTCATTATTTGTAATTTTTTTTTTTTACAATTTCCATGTTCAGTATATAATTCATAAACCTATAAATATAAGCAAAATATAATTCAAATTAACACACTTGTGCAAAGCATCCAAAATATAAACTTAATTCAAAAGTAGTAGCATATTAAACATAAGCAAAATATCAAATCCAAAACATCCAACATAAGTAAATCCCTTACAATCCGAAACTTCAAACATGTACATAATGATTCCAAAAAAACTTCTAAGCTACAAAATCCTATGACAAAATATATTCAAAAATTCAAAATGTAATCCTCTTATGCTCTCCGAACTACGTTCCATCCATTGCCAATCTGTCAAACATATCAAAAAAAAAATTACAATATTAAAATATTAGTAATAAAATGCTTGATCTAAAACTTTGATATACCAAACACAGCAGCCACTCCTAATTATATTGCCCAAAAAATAAGAATAATAACAAGATTTTTTTTTTTTTTATAAAATATCATTAACCAAACATATAACCACCCATATGATAATTTCTAAATTACAGAAGTTGAGATGAAGTTAATTTGGAAAAGGATCAAGTATGGTAAAAGTTGGCCCTTGTGCCTCCCTAATTGGAAAAAGAATTAATTTCATTGACAAAGAGTTAATTTAGTCTCCCTAATTGTTTCTACAAGATTATTTAGACTTGAGTGACGTGCTCGTGTTGACAATTCATTGTTGTTTGATTGTGCGAATTTGTGTGTTTGTGTTTGTGAGAGAGAGAGAGAGAGAGAGAGAGAGAGAGATAGAGAAAAAGAGAGAAAGGGAGAGAGAGAGAGAGAGAGAGAGAGAGAGATAAGTAAATAAAGCATTACTTGCGTATTGACTTTAGATAGATTGGTAAAATTAAAAAGAAAGAAATATATCATCCTATGACATTTGGCTATCTCAATTTCACACAATGATTTGACTAGTAAATTCATTATTGAGGCTTGAAACATGAATCTAACAAAGTTAGAGCCTTTGAAGCATAAATGTGTCTCTATGTCACTCTGTTTAAGCCGTGCCCATTGTTGATCCTCTAGTTAAAGCATCAAAACGTCTAAATCTGTATTTATATTCTTTTATCTACCTAATAATTGCAGTTCTAAAATAGATATCTGAGCATCACTAGTCCCAGGAGAGCATCCACCACTAGAATATCAAGCTTCCCCAATCAACTCCCCTTGACACATGTTCAAGAACTTTCACACCTGGAAGAACAAAATCAACATAAGTTTTGGATAAAGAAACAATAATTAATAGTAAAATACATTTAACAGGTTAGCTTTAAAAAAAATAATCACTAAATCCTTCAAACGGAGTTACAATTTGAAGCCCAAATACTTCGAATCACATATGTACCATAAAATAAGAAAGGGGAAATAACAGGTGAGACCTGATTCCATAGTTTTCAAGAAGCAATAGAAAATATCATAACAGAATTCAAAAGGTACCAACTATATCGAATCTAGCACCAATGCGACACAAGCAAAGCATATTCACATTAAAATGTGAGCAAGAAAGGGATATTAAATTAACTAGTAAAATGTGAGCAATAAATTAAAAGCAAATCTATATCTCTTAGAACTACCCTTAGCAATTCACTATCATGCATTATAGTACTTCACATTTGAGTAATGGTACATCTACTTAAAATCTTACTAACAATCCTACTAAAAACATTCATGTCCAAATATTATTGGTGGTTTAAATATTATTACTTTTTTGACAACCAATCACATTTGAACATTTATATAGTGATTCTGGTTTTGACCCATCACTTGTTGTGTTCCGGACTCGGGTTGTGCAGTTCTGAATAGTGATTCATGTCTTGTTTCCCTTGTCTCCCCTTTATTTTGGTTATCGGGTTGTAGTTGTATGTTTAGAACAAGTTGGTTGCTTGTTTTTCCAAACACTTGCTACCCAGATTTTGACTTTTGCGCTTGAGTGAGCTTCACAAATTTTGCTCCTCTGCTCGAGTGGCCATTCCTGCGCTCGAGCGGGATTTGTCAACTCTTAGTATTTTTGCAGACCTGCAAATACTAGAAGAGTGTGTTCTACGCTCGAGCGGCATTTCCTACGCTCGAGCGTCACTTTTTGCGCTCAAGCGGGGCCTTCGTCTGCCAAACTTCTGGAGGTGTGTATTCCACGCTCGAGCGAACCTTTGTGTCTGACGTTCGAGCGTCACTTTCTACGCTAGAGCGGACTACGTATATAACAGCCCGTGAAAATGATATTTTTGTTCATTTTTTTCACTTCTTTCTCTCTCTAAAACTCTCTAAAATCTTAGATCTTGAGTTTCTCTCTCTAAAACTCATATTCTATCTACATTTTCTCCTAGATCCGTTGTGTTCTTCACCTTAGTCCTATAGATCAAAACGTAGAGGGTCGCGAGGGCTTCCTCTTGATCTGAGCAGATCGTGTTTTCGTCACCAACAGATTTTCAGCTTTTCTCCTCTTTGCTTCAAGAGGTAGGGATTCTTGAGCTCCTCTTCAATACCTCCTTATAGATAGACTTGTGGTATTTTCATTACATTTAAAAGCATGGTTGGTGGTGGATTTTGTTAAAAAGCAAATGGGTGGTTTTGGGTTTAAAATTGTGAGATTGTGGGTTTTTGTATGATTGGTTGTGGGTTACAAATCATGTTTAGGATATAAATTGGAAAGGCTTGGTACATCGTTTATTAATTTGGAATATTAAAGAGAAGTTTAATGTTGAATAGAAATAGGGATGTAATGTGGTTTATGAATAATTGTGGTTTTGAACTAGCATTGGTGGATATGGTCATTGTGGTGTTAATTGGGATTTGGGAGTAGTAAAATTATATTTTCAAATAAATGGAACTAATTACTCTTTTATAAAACGTGCGGGCTTGCATTGAAAGGGAATGTGGAATTATCTAGGGTGTATTTATATTTCGGATTATGTGGTTGACGTCTAGAGTTTTGTCCTTGGCCATCGGTGAAGGATGGTATTGTTTGTTGCTGGAGATGGTCTATGAGCATTATTGTAGGATGGGTTATGCAATGTACCACGTTGTGTTGTTATTGATAAATGAACATTGTGAATAGACGACTCTATTGTTGAGCTGTGAATTATGTTGTTAAAAAGGTAACATGGAATGCTAGTAAATGTTGTTACCATTGAGAAGTGGTTGGTGACTAGTTATGTCTCGATGTTTAGTACCCAATGAGGTGTTTTGGGAATGTTTGAAATAAGGGAAAAACTCGTGTAAAACTGTGGTTCGCAGAGTACTTTTTTAAAAGAGATGGATTAATGTATTTAACTGTTAATAACTGGGATTGTGGTAATTAGGTTAGGTGTATGTATTACACCCGTGTATAATTGATGTTGGTTAGTTTGTTATGCTTTTAATGTGATGTTGTTTGGGGGTCTGTAACCGACCATATTGAGCCGGTAGAACGTGGCGCCTTGACAGAGATTTCATCGTTCCTTCCGGTTTGCGCCCGGTAAAGTGTGAAAAGGGGGTCCATTTCCCGCTGTATCATAGCCGGCAAAGCATGGCGCGTTATGATAGGTTCTTCGTTCCCTTCCGGTTCGTGCCCAGTAAAGTATGACCTGAGGAGCACCTCCTTCCGGGTGAGGCCAGTAAAGTGTTATGTGTTATTGGTATTGTTGAATCTGCCAACCGTGCTGTAGGCCGGTGGAGATGGAATTGGGAGTATGTATTACTTTAGTTATCTTGTTTTGGATATGTATGTATGGGAGTGCTGTTGGTTTTCCTATTGTGGAGATGAAACTGGTAGTATTATTACTCAGTTATGTCGTTTGAGTGTATTCTCATGTTTATGGTTTCATACCGGTCGCCTTTTAAAATCCTTGGGCCTATGGTCAGGGAAGGTTGTAGATATA
Source organism: Camellia granthamiana (assembly GCA_036172215.1). Classification (NCBI taxonomy): domain Eukaryota; kingdom Viridiplantae; phylum Streptophyta; class Magnoliopsida; order Ericales; family Theaceae; genus Camellia; species Camellia granthamiana. The sequence continues at coordinate 42,448 of JAXFYN010000143.1, forward strand.
TATGTTGGGACATAAATGTTTATGGTGTATAGAGAGGTTGGATGGGGTTTATGGTTTGCATGCAGAGTTGTATTTTGAGAACAATGGTTTAAGTGAGGTTCTTTTATGTTAACATGAGAAGTTTTATCACAGAAAGAATGGGGTTTTAAAAAACATTTTCTGTTGGAAATAACGATGGAAATGAGAAAGCAAAGAAATCATTTTATACTAAATTATGTTAAGAGGAACGTTTCAAGAAAAACACAATTATATGAGTATATTTTGTATAGGAAATGTCACACTACTTATATGGTATGTCTTGATGCATTCATAATCATTTTTATCTATATGTTGTGATTGGTTAAGATCTTTGGGATCTCTATTGGGCTTATTGCTCATCCCACATGTTGATAAACTTTTTTAGGTACAAGGCTGGAGGATTATTCTTGACTTGAAGTCTTGTTGGCCACGGGGCCCTTTATTTGTAGGCCGAGTGCCATGTATTGTATAAGGGTAAATCCCTTTGTTTTATTTGTGTTATTCAATGTAAGCCTAAGGGCATTGTACTGTGTTTTATTTATATCATCATTGTTATCATGAGAGAATGTTATTATATATTCATGTTTATTCTTAACTAAATGGAATTGTTATAATGGATTTGGTAATGGATTCGAATAATAAAAGTCGGGGCGTGACAACTTGGTATCAGAGCGAGCTAGGTCGAATACCTTAGGCTCATGGAAGGTGGTTTTACCATAGTGGGTTTACTATGCTTGGTGAGGACGTTGCATATAGGTGACTTATGTGTTAGGACTTTATGTGTTGCATTTGTGTGAGCGTGGGGTTAAGTTTTCTGGATAATGCTTGTCACCGGTAAACTTACTTTGAGATTCTATTGGAAACACGCCTGATCAATGTGGTTTATGATAGAAATTCCTTGAGAGTTCCGGGGCGAGTAGTTATCTTGTGGACTTGATTCGATTATGTGATTAAATGTTTAATTGTCTTTATGTGATAGAATTATGTATTTCGGGACTAAGTGTGTCTTGTAAATTAGCGGGGGTTAATGTGTGCCTTGGGCACAGCTATCGTATTGTTTACTAAGTTTGTTTTGGTTTTGATTTTATAGGATGTCTTCTCAAGGGAGTAGAGCTCATGGGGGAAGTAGGAGTGTCGGTAGAGGCATAACTGTTCCATTAGTGCCTGCCCCTACAGCGTCAGCTGTGGGCAAGGAAGTTGCATGTGAGATTGTGAGAGCAGTGAGAGATGCTCTAGCTCGCAATGAGAGGAACCATGGGCATCACCTTAGGTTGACCAAGGAGTTTCTTCGCTCCAATCCACCTGTGTTTTTGGGGGAGCCTAAGCCGTTGGAGGCTGATGACTAGTTAGAACAAATTACCAAGACTCTTGATATGGTCAGAGTCGAAGACAAGGAGTTGAGGGTCGTGTTGGCTGGTTTCCAACTGAAGGGAGACGTCGGTTATTGGTAGAAGTCCACGCGAGTTTCTGTGGGCACTACTTGGAGTGTTTTCATTGAGGCCTTTTTGGCTAAGTATTTTCCTCCTTCCACTCGGGAAAGATTGAGGAATCAATTTGTTAAATTGTGCTAGGATGACAATTCTTTGGCATAGTTTGAGGCGAGATTCGCTAGTTTGTCGAGATTTGCTCTAGAGTTGGTTGCAACAGAGGAGCAGCGTTGTCTTGAGTTCGAAGGGAAGTTGTGTGATGTTATTCGAAGAAAAGCTGCCGGGGCAATGCATAGAGATTATCATGCCTTGGTAGAGGCAGTGGCTCATGTGGAAACCATTACCGATAGTGTTGGTCAGGATGAGGAGAAAGAGTCCATACCGTCAAGTTCGACTGTTCGGAGAGGTAGTAGACCTAGTAAGAATTGGAGACGAGCAAGGTCTCAGGCACAGGCGCAGTTGACGCCTCAGGCTACTTTTGTTTCTTCAAACTCGTCTTTTGGAGGGTCTAGTCAGACTCAGGCATCCTCGAGTCAGTCTCGGAATAGGGGACCACCTTGGTGTTCTTGATGTTGTTAGATAGGCCATGTTCAACGTCGATGTCCTCTGAGGGAACAGAGCCAGTTTTAGTAGTCCAAGCATGGACAGTAGTGAGGTTGGAAGTGTAAAGGAGTTTTGACGCTTTGTAATGTCATTTGATGTTATCCTATGTAAGGCTGTATGCCTGCGGATGTTGTTTGTACTTATGTGTATGTGGTTGTAAACCCAAAGGGTGTGGTTATGTAATTAACTTTGTACTCATTTGTTATGTGTTGTTAGATGTTGTAAGGATTGAAAATCCTAGTTTTATTATGCCATATTGATGTTTTGGGAAACGGGTTGGCTTGTGATGTCTCAGGTTAGTCTCGTATGCCTTGTTGAGAGGCAGAGGTGTGTTTTGTTTTGGACTTTGAGTCATGAGAATAGAGGATTGGTGGTTTGGTCGTATGGTATTCGAAGTTGGTTGGTATATAGTCACCTCGGAAATTGTATTCAGTTTGAGTTAATGGTCGTAAAGTTGTAGGGTATTTCTAATTTTACTTGGGGGCATGGGGCCTCGCTTATGGGTGTGTTTGATTGGTGTGGTTATGTAAAACCTCTTGAGTTGGGGTAATGTGTTAATGTGTAAATTTTGTAAGCGCCTTTACGCCATTGAATTATGTCGATCAATATTGCTGGTGTTATGTTGGTTTGAGACTCTTCGAATTGGGAAAGCTATTTGCGTTGTATTATATCTCTTGGTACCGTATTTATTTCTATTCATTGTTGTGATAGAGATTGCATGAGAATTAGGTAAATTGAAAATAATTTCTCACCCGTTGTCATTGAATATAACTATGTCTTTAAATACATTGCATATGTATGGTGTTTGGAAGGAGATAGGGGATGTACTCCATGTGTGATTATATTTTTAAATATATTGTACATGTATGATATTTGGAATCACCGTGGGTGTGATGGTTGTAATTGGGTGATGGATGAGATTCACCGGATATTGTTGAGAAATAAATTGGAAAGTGAGTTTGGTTTATGGCCTTTTATGGCATTTGTTTCAACTGAAAACTCTAGATTTGAAACTTCACGGGTTGTTTGAAGAAAATGTTTGCAAAACAAGTGGTCTTCTTGAGATTTTGGAACAAAAATGATGTAAGCTTGAATAACTTTTGAGGAAAATGGGGTAAGCGATAAATGAGCCTTTGAAGATAATAAGAAAACCGTTGTTTTAACCAAATTATGTGATTGTTCTGTTCAACCTTGTAGGGGTGAATTATGTTGTGGTTTGGTTTTTATTACTAGTTATGTGCATTTTATTTTCCCTTGTGGGTTGGTATTGGTTGTTTTGATAATGCTAGAGAGTTGTCTCCATGAACTGTGGTTGTGGGTGTAGCCCTTCTTTTAGTGAGAGTTGATTGGGGAATTCTGGTTGGGAGTGTAGTTTCCTTTGATGTTCGAGTGTAGAGTGCTTGGTTTGTATTTGGACTTTTGAGAGTAAATAGTTAGGTTGTTTGGGTTAGTCATTGGGATCCCATTGAGTATATAGGTCAGAGAGTCAGTTGCAACTTCTTTCTTGCTGGGTGTTGCTCAGGGGTCTTTGGGGCACCAAGGTGTTGGACCGAGATCCAGGGAAGGTATCCCACCTATGGATCTAACTTTGGTTTTGGTGGGTGTTTTTCTTTTCACAATTGGGTGCCTTGTGTTATGTCATCCTCTCAATTTGGGGGACGACATTCTTTTAGGAGGGAGGTTATAGCGATTCCTGTTTTGACCCGTCACTTGTTGTGTTCTAGACTCAGGTTGTACAGTTTTGAATAGTGATTCATGTCTTGTTTCCTTTGTCTCCCCTTTATTTTGGTTATCGGGTCATAGTTGTGCGTTTGGAACAGGTTGGTTGCTTGTTTTTCCAAACACTTGTTGCCCAAATTTTGACTCTTCCACTCGAGCTGACTTCATAAATTTTGCTTTTCTGCTTGAGCAGCCATTCCCGTGCTTGAGAAAGATTTGTTAACTCTCAGTATTTTTGCAGACCTGCAAATAATGGAAAAGTGTGTTCTATGCTCGAGCAATGTTTCCTATGCTCGAGCGGGTGGATACTCGAGCGTCACTTCTTGCGCTCGAACGGGGCCTTCGTCTGCAAAACTTCTGGAAGTGTGTATTCCACGCTCGAGCGTACCTTTTCACGCTTGAGCAGACCTTTGTGTCTGACGCTCGAGCATCACTTTTCACGCTTGAGTGGAATGCGTGTATAACAGTCCGTGAAGATGATATTTTTGTTCACTTTTTCACTTCTCTCTCTTTCTAAAACTCTCCAAAATCCTAGATCTTGAGTTTCTCTCTCTAAAACTCATCTTCTATCTACATTTTCTCCTAGATCCATTATGTTCTTCACCCTAGTCCTGTTGTAACGCCCCCAAAATATAATACAACATTCCATCGCATAATATCTATAAACATAATAAAATGATCTACTTCATTCATCAGAGTTTCTATTACAAAAGGGAATTATTTGTATTATAAATTCATTTTGAATCTACAACATGTAATTCAAGTTAACAATAACAGAATAAATGTCCTACAGGCTTACATCTTTCCAAGATATCACTTGGTTACAACAAAAGAAAGAGTCGTAAGCCCTATACAAGTTAAGCCTCGGCCTAAATAAACATTTAAACACAAATGTAACAAAAATAGAGCCTTCAGCCCTCAATCCTCCCAAGCTATGTCCTTGGAGATGGCATGTCACCAGCACCTGAAAATGTTTTTTTCCAAGTAAAGTGAGCCAAAACCCAGTAAAGATAAACTAACATAATATATGAGGTTTAACTAAGATATAAGTGTCAAATAAACGTTTCACATTCATGATCAACTTACATTCTTTCCTTGACCATTCAATATAGATAGCCATAACTCAATCCATTTCCATTCATTCATTTCAGGTAAATCCATTAACCAAATTAATTGTTATCTAACCAACCAAAATGAGCCTACAACTCAACAGTTCACAAATTCAAGGCAATCATTACTCCAACACTTCTATTTTGCCATTTTATGGAATTCTTTTCCGAGGGAATCAGCACCCATATATATATATATAAGATTTCGGGACTTTCACCCTGAACACTCCGGCCAACTTAATTTTAAATGGAATTCATCCCTTATCTCTTCCCAAACAATTATACATATACAATGTATTAAAATATCGTCATATACAATGACTATCCACAACACATATTCAATGTTTCAATCATACCATCACATTCAATGACACAATTTAAATGACAGGTTTCAATTTACTTAATCCTCATGCAATTTCTACAACAATCATAGCTATCCTCCACCGATAGCCCAAAACAGATATTTCTAGACAGATACACAATCTTTTAAACAGATAATTTATCAAATTTCCATAGATTAGTGATTTAACAAATCCAACTACACCATTCATTCACATATCCTTCCAATTTCACATTTCCCATATCAATTTCATTATTTATACAATTTGATTATCCAACTCAAATTAGGGTGTAGACACCACATTTTTGACCGACCTTAAGACTCAGACGTCATCAATTGAGCGCTCAAAGATTACGCATGTTCTGCTCGTTTCGAGGTTTCGGAGTTTTCGGCTGAGTGCCTTGCCTCCGGGCCTCTAAACTCTTTGTGTTTCGGCTCGGTTTGTGAACCAAGCCTTGTTTTCCTTGCCTGAGAGAAGGAGAGGTCTCGTAGACCACTTTTCCCGCTTAGAGACTAGTTTCCGGTTTTCAGAGCCTTCGACCGTGCGCCTTGTCTCGGGACCGCTTAACATTCTCCGTTTGGCGTGGTTTTTGAACCACACCTTGTTTCCTTGGCCTACAAGGCCACTGTGGTTTGGGAGACCACTTTTGGTGCCGGTAGACTAGTTTTCGAGGCTTCCGGCTACGCGCTTTGCCTCTCGAACTTTCGTCTTGCATACGTTTTGGTTTTTTTTTTTTTTGGTACAAACCTTCTTTTCCTTGTTTGGAATGCGATACAAGAGTGGGAGACCAGTATTTCCCCTTGGAGACCACTTTTCTTCCCACCAGCCAGTTTTCTAGTTGGACAACTGGTTTTCTTGGTCTTTGGGCCACCTTTTCTGGTCGGCCACCAGACCACCACCTTGTTTTCAGTGTGTAGACCACCTTTGCACAGTGGTCGACCACTTTTTCTTTTGGCCGACCACTTCAACTGGTCGGCCACTTTCTAGCTCATTCCTGGAGATATTTTCTTCCAGCTGGCACAGCTGGAAGTCACTGAAACCATCCTCCATACACGTGTAGGGAGGGATGGCCTTGAACTCTTAGCTTCTTCAAGAAGCTTACACTTTTGTTCTCTATAAGAGAGAACCACCTCCTCCCTCCTCTAGGTTCAGAATTTTGAGGCTTGAGTGATAGATACACACTTGTCTCTATATTTCTTTGTTTGTTTTTGTTTTGTGCCTTAAAGTGTCATTTTGTCTCACTTTTGTACACAAACACACACTCAAACACCACACTCTTGGAGATGAGGTCCTTTGAGGTTGGTTCTAGAGTTCTTGGACTGGTTTGAGCTTGAAAAACCTGCTGGAGTTGTGGTTTTGAAGGCGGTCTTCAAGGGTGAGCCTTTAACTCCTTAAACCCCCTTTCTTGCTTAAGCTTTTAGCCTTACTTTCATATTGTTTTAAGCTTAACTCTAAACTACAAAAAGTTCTGATTTTGTATGCTTAAGATCTTTATTTAAGGTCACTTTTGTGTTGAGGGTTGTTTACCCCCTCTTAGGCCTTGTTTGGCCTTGCTTTTATGCCTTCTTTTTAAGCCTTTGGGACCACCTTGTTTTGGCCTTCTCACCACTGAAACTCAGAGGAATTTCAGTGGTGGGAAGGGTGTTTTGAGGTCCCAAAAAGGAGAGGGTCATCCCCTCTCCTTGTGTCTTCAATACTTGCTTCATTAGCCTCGTGTGTAAGCATGTTTGTTAAGCTTATGTTGGCCATATCTTAGCTTGTATTTGGGCTTATTTTGGTATGGCATGCCACTGTTTTGACTTGGTTTTGTCACTCCATGCATGCCTAATACACTTGTAATGTAAATCACACAAACTAGTCTTGTAGGCTTCATGAAGTAGCATGTCATTCTAGCTTATTTTGTTTCCATTTCAGCATATTTTTGGTGATGTTTTTCCATGTCATACCTCTGTTAGGGTTTGGTTTGGTCACCTCATGCACGCTCCATGCACTTGTAGTGCAATTCCATGAAATAGCCTAACATGCATCATGTTTTAACATGTCATTCTAGCATGCTTTTGGCTTAACTTCAAGAAGCTTTTATCCATATTTTAGCATGCTCTAGCTCTCATTTTGGTTGTTTTGGCCATGGATAACTTGCTTTGTATAGCCATGGTTCAATCTAGCTTGTTAGCTTTGTGTATCAAGTCCACTAGCATGCTTTACTTGGACTATTTGAATGATTTGGCATCATTTTTTATGTGATTTCAGTCCATGTTTCATGGTCATATACTCATATTTTTCACTTATTCAATGCGTTGGAGGGTTTCCCCCTTTATGTCTTAACATGAATCATTGCATATGCCTTCATGCTTTAGCTTGTGAGCCATCATTTCAATGTGTTTTTGGGTTATCTTGCCATGATATAACTCTAATTTTTGTTGGTTAAGTCATCCCATGCTTGGTCTTAATAGGTGTAGTGTAATCTACCTTATTTGCCTTGTATGCATCATGCCTTATGCCCTTCATGCTAGCTTGTTTTGGTTTCCTTCCATGCATGTTTTAGTATCATTTTGACATGTTCTAGGACTTTTTTGGGTTGCCTTTGCCATATCCTTCATGCTTTGTATAGCTGTAGTGCAATTGGCCTTGCTAGCTTTGTGTTTTTGTTGGCTTATGCATGCTATCTTTGAGCTATTTAGATGATTTGGCATCATTTAATACTTCAATTTAGAGCATATAGGACTGCCACGTTCCCACTTCTTTCATGCTTTGAATGCCTTTAAGTGTTGTGCATTGTTGCCTTACTTATGGCCTAGCATGTATGCCATCTTGCCTAGGCCTGTGAGCCCCTAACTTAGCATGTTTTGGTCCATGTTTAGACCTACTTGAGCTCTTTTTGTGGTTGGTTCATGCATATTTGACATGTATTGCATGCCTCCTTTGCAGTCATCTTTATTAGCTTTCATGCTTTAGGACCTTTGCATGCTGTGCTTCTGTTGTTTGAATGATTTGGCATCATTTCATACCTAATTTTAGTGCATTTAGTGTTGTTACACTTCCATGTTTATCACTCCTTGAGCACTCTTGAGAGTTGTGCTCTTAGGCCTAATTGATTGGCCAATGCATTGTGCATGCATGCCTTGCCTTTTGGTGCCTTTATTTTGGTGTTATGGCCACTGATTTGGGCATGGCTGAGGTCTGTCCATTTTGGTTTACGTCCATTGAGCATTGTGTATGCCATGTTACATCGCATCGTGCATGTTATGTTATTGTTTGCATTGCGCATGCCATGCTCTCGATTCGCATTGTGTATGCCATGAGGTTCATCGCATTGAGTATGCCATGTTGCTTGCATGATTGATTTCGCATTGTATATGCCATGTAGTTCATAGCATTGTGTATGTCATGTAGTTTGCATGTTATTAGCCTTGTTAAGTTAATCATGTCACATTGCATTGAGTGGGCCGTGTTATTCTTAACATTGTGCATGCCATTAGCCTTGTTAGGTTGTTCATGTTGCATTGCATGTTTGCATGCTTAAGTTATGTTGCATATTTGCATGCTTGTGTTGCAATGCATTTTTGCATACTCCATGTTACATAGCATTGTGCATCCCATGTTATGTGTTGCATTGTGTTTGGAATAAGTGTTAGTCCAAACACGAGAAGTGAGGGAAATTTCATACTCAAAGTGATGAAATGTGCCTCAATTCTCGGTCACCGACGCTCTTGATCAAGCATGATAGAGTTTTAGGCCTTATGTGTTTACTTGTGCATTCGTTTCATATTGAATTGTGCAACTTCGCCTCTCGGCCATCATGCATTGAAATGCGCGATTGGTGGCCCGAGGGTCGAGAACCACACTCCCTTGAGCTTATGAAATGATTGGGAGGGTGGTTGTGCACACATATCTTGCAAATACATTGCCATGCCCTTTCTTGCTCTCTGTTGCAGCAAATTGCAGTCAGGCAGCAACAACTGGCTGGCCAGCCAGAAAAACTAGCTGGCCGACCACTTTTTCTGGTTCACAGCAAAGACAGGTGGTCGGCCATGGCTGGTGGCATCCCTAGGTGGTCGGCCACCTTCCCTAGGGTTCCCAAGGTGGAGTTTAAGCTTTCTGGAGCTTAGTGCAAGTTTCTGAGAACAAATGAAAATAGAGGCAAATCGGGGCATCGCATTGGATTTCCGAACGAAGCGACCGGGCATGCATACACCCTTCTCCCTCTGAGGGCCCTCTTTTATTGCTTTACTTAGCTAATTTGCTTAGCTAGTTTTTTGCTTTGGTTATGTAATTTAAGTAGTTAAATGTGTTCAGCTGCTTATTCGTGTTGTAATAGCTTAATTAGTTAACTAGGATTAGTTAATTAGTTTTGTTTGTAATAATTAGTTTAATTAGCTTAGATTAGCTAGTTAGCTTCTTATTCGGACCCTCCATCAAGAGAGCCAATTGTTGTAATAAGCGTGCGTGTGTGTGATGCATGTCTTCCAACCCCCATTTCTTTCTCCCTTTTACTTAACCGCTTACGATGGTTAGTTTTAGGGCATATTTCGATTAGCATACCTTATGCTTGCATGTGTGCATCCATTCATCTGTATTGCATGTACCGGGCTCGGCGCATCATACTAACTGCATTGTATTTCAATACATTTACTTGAATACGTGTTCAACAGCATGTTATCAAGTTGCATTTCATATGACATCTTAGGATAGCCGAGCCTATCTAAGTTGTATTTTTGTATGTGTTGCATTAACCATCTTAACATGAACTAGGATCATGCATGATTTCTAACTAGTTCTCTGTTTTGGCTCGGAGTACACTGTGAGTGTTTACACTTTAGCATACTGCATGTATGTTAATGTTGCCATGAAAGCATGCTTGCCATGAGGCTAACTCCTTATTTGATATAACTGCTTGAATGCCTATGGGTGAAGGTTGGAGTGCTTGAATTGAAACAATTCATTGAAATCCTCGATTTAGTCTACTTGCGAGTAGCAAACTTCAAATTGTTTTCAAACAAACGAATATGCAATGTTTTGTTCCAACTTAGGCGATCTAGTTTATACTTGTATGCTGCGCGCATCATATAGTAATTATAGGTTAATAACCAAAATAAGAACACATGTGTTTCAAAAACAAAATATCATGCCTTAGTACAGGCCGATCTTTGATCGGGGGAGCGGGGGTGCTCATTGCATGACCTTCTCCTCTCGTACCCAAGTTCCCGAGCCGAGGCAACTTTGGTGATGACGGACACGTGGCCTTAGGCACGAGTCAGGGTTTCCTAAATTCCCCCAAAAATAAAATATTTAGGTGGCGACTCTGTATCTGGCAAGCAGTCCATGTTGGCATTTCTTTATTAAAAATCAATTTTCCAAAATGATTTGCCGATTGGACTCTTTGGTGATTTATCAATCTTGCATTGCACTTTGTGAGATCAGATTAAGAACCGTGACAACGAGTCCCAAACTGTAGTAGCTCAAAACAAAACAAGATTCGGCGCCCCATCAGGCACGGATATCGGAGAGTTCCCGGGAGCGCGTCTACATAGGGAAAATTTCCCTATTTTTCAAATATCAACCCAAAGGCTAAATTTCACCATTTTAACACTAGAGGATCTCATATACAAGCCCTTATTGTCATTTTGTAAAACAACATGGAAAACCCCTCTTTCAAATTTGAATTCAAACCCTAACTTTACTCAATCCTCCAAATCCCACCATTTATACAAAACAACAAATACCTAGGTTAAAAACCATATTAAGGTGTACAATGTCCCTACCTCAAGCGTGTAAGCTCAAAGGACAAGATGGAGAGACTTCAAACAAGCCGAATCACGATCTATGTTGATCAAAATGGAGAGCTTGAGGAGTTCCACCTTTTTAATGAAGGAATGAGAGTGAATAGATCACTGGATCTAGGTTGGAAATCTAAAGAGAGAGTGTATTTTAGAGAGAGAGGGTGTGGATTTACGTCTTTGGAAAGTTTATAGAGAGAGGGAGAGCCGAAAAAGTGATATAAAATATCACTTTCGGGATTTGATATACACACAGTCCGCTCGAGCGGAGAGTTTGACGCTCGAGCGTCAGACACAAACTTTTTTTCCGCTCGAGTGCAAGAAGTGACCCGCTCGAGTGTAGAATACGCAACATCCAGCATTTTTTGCAGACAACAGACATCCCGTTCGAGCGCACACCCGCTCGAGTGTAGGAAACGCTGCTCGAGCGTGAAAAAACACTTTTCAACATTTTTGCATACATGCAAAGTACTGAGGGTTTGCAACTCCCGCTCGAGCGGAAGATAGGCCGCTTGAGCGGAGGACCAAAATTAACAGAGCCGCTTAAGCGCAAAAATGGTCGTTCGAGCGTAAGACCAAAAATCTGGGCAACACAAAATTTGAAAACTAAGCAACCCAACATGTTCCAAACATAACCACAACAAACCAAAGACCAATTTCAAAGGTATACAAGGGAAGAAAGAGATAGACAACCATATGAAAGCATTAAACCCGAGTCTGGAACATCACAAGAGCCAGGTCAAAAATCGGGATCATTATATCCTATAGTGTGATAACCTTGTCTTGTGTTAAGTTAATTAATCATGATTATGTTGTGATTATGTGATTAATTTGAATTTGAGTGTTAATTGCATGATTATATGTGATTTTGGCCTTATATTTGTTTACCGTAGGAAAATCTGTTCAACTTACTGTTATAAACTAAAAATTGAAAGCCTTATCGGCCACAGAAACCGAAATTGACTACGCCATTGTGATTAGCGTAATTTTTAGAGCCTATGGTGAAATTTAATTAGAAACTGATTTGGATTAGAATGATTAGATTAAACTGATTGAATTAAGCACAATTACCTAGCCTTAAACAAATTTGATTAGGCAAGCCTATAAATAGGCCTATATACACTTAAGTGTACTCCTTGAGCTCATTTTTCTTCCAACTTGGCTAAGATTTCACTCTAGAGAGAGAGAGAGTCGATTGTGGAGAGAAAGGGAGCACAAATTAGAGCTTTGAACTAAAAGCTTGGGAATTTGGAAGGTAGGCTCAAGAACTAGATAGGAATTGGAAGATTTGAGCCTCTAAGTGAATAATTAGACATGAATTCACAAGTTTGAGTTATAATTATGTGAACTCAAAGATAAATTGTAATCAAGAACATGAATTGAGTTGAATTTGGTGAATTTGAAGTCATTATAAGCATGCATGTAAAAGATTGCCATGAATTTGTGTATTTGAGTATGAAACATATGATCTATGTTGAATTTTGATTAAGATTCACGCCTTTGATCATCTTTTGCATCACCTAAGTTGAGAATGGAAGTTATATTCCACATGCAAGCACAATTCATAGAGGTATAAGTTTTGGTTGCATGAATTTGATGTATTGGAAATAAGTTTGGTATAAATTGAGTATGCATGTAATTGATTCATGGGAATTGAGCTTCATAATGTTGTAAATTTAGTGTTTATACAAGTGAATTGTGGGACCTAACATGCAAGTTGCATCAATTTGAATGCAAATCTAAAGCTTAAACAGCTTGCTGGAAATTCTAGAATTCGTCAAGTCTGCTCGAGCAGAGAATGCGTCGCTCGAGCATAAAATGTTAACTCCCAGAAGTTTTGCAGACATTGATGTCCGCTCAAGCGTGAGGAGTTACACTCGAGTGCCTTGTCACATGTTTTGACTCTCAGCTCGAGCGTCCAAAGTCATGCTTAAGCGCAAAAATGAGGCAACCAGTACTTTTGCAGACCAAACGGGTCCGCTTGAGCGGCCAAAGGTGCGCTCGAGCAAAGAGCCCTATTTTAGAAATTTTGAAAAAGTGTTTTATGATTTGTTTTCCGTTCTCTTTCATTTCTAAACACTCTTAGGCATGCATTGAACATTATAAATGAGTTAAAAGGACAAGAAAGAAGCCTAAGAGGGATATATAAATTAAGAACAGATTGAATCGCTTGTGACCCATTATGTTTATGAAATGTGTAGGGTCAAGCACAAGGGCAAATCATCCTGCAGATCACTGTGAGTAATATCTTATTAAAGATATGTTCAAGTACGTTATTTTCCAACTTTACTTCTGTATGAGCCTTATGGATTTGTATTTTGAATTGTGGATAAATCAACTTTTTGCATAAGACTAATTAAATATGAATATGATCATGATCACGGATATGTGACACATATAAATACGAATATGGAAAGCAATAATTGGGCCAAAGGCCGTTTGAAAAGAATGATTGGGCCAAAGGCCGTTTGACAAGAATGATTGGGCCAAAAGCCATTTGACATGAATGATTGGGTCGAAGGCCATTTGACACGAACAAATTGGGCCTGAGGCCATTTGATAAGAGTGAATTGGACCTGAGGCCGTTTGATACGTTTAAGCCTGAGGTCGTTTGATATATTAGATAGAATCATGAATGGGCCATAGGCCGTAAGATATGACTGCTACAAATTTCATTCATGTACTCTTTTATTTTGATATTATTCACTGGGCTATCGCTCACTCTCATTTATGTGTGTGCAGGTGAGCAAAGAGATGTCCAAACCCAGCCCTAGTGAAAGAGATGAGAGGAGTCAAGTTTTGTGGAGTCAACCCAAACGTCTCACGCATAAGACTTTGTTTTGTTTCTTTTATTTTTTATTCCCTTTTGTTACCTTGGTGAATATGTTGGATCACCTTGTATATAAGCTTTTTGTCTGGCTGATTGCATGTTGAAAGTTCCTGGACACATAAGATGTTAGTTTTGAATTCATGTGTGAGTTATTATAAACTATTTCTGGAGTGTTTGTTTTACCATATAAGCACAGCTCGTTGGACAAAATTTTTAAGTCTGTTTCCGTTTGGCCCCTAATATATGTCTGATTTTGTTTGAGGCCGTAAGTAATCTCATGATTGCTGGCCGGTTATGACCTTAATCCTTGGGGCAGGATTGGGTCACGACAAATAGATCAAAACATAAAGGGTCACAAGAGCTTCCTTTTGATCTGAGTGGACCGTGTTTTCCTCACTGGCGGATTTTCGACTTTTCTTCTCTTCGCTTCAAGAGGTAGGGATTCTTGAGCTCCACTTCAATACCTCTTTATAGATAGACTTGTGGTATTTTCATTACATTTAAAAGCATGGTTAGTGGTGGATTTTGTTAAAAAGCATATGGGTGATTTTGGGTTTAAAATGGTAAGATTGTGGGTTTGTATATGATTGGTTGTGGGTTACAAATAATGTTTAGGATATAAATTAGAAAGGCTTGGTATATCGTTCATTAATTTGGAATATCAAAGAGAAGTTTAATGTTGAATAGAAATGGGGATGTGATGTGGTTTATGAATAATTGGAGTTTTGAACTAACATTGGTGGATATGGTCATTATGGTGTTAATTGGGATTTGAGAGTAGTAAGATTATATTTTCAAATAAGTGGAACTAATTACTCTTTTATAAAACGTGCGGGCTTGCGTTAAGAGGGAATGTGGAATTATCTAGGATGTATTTATATTTCGGATTATATGGTTGATGTCTAGAGTTTTGTCCTTAGCTATCGGTGAAGGATGGCATTGCTTGTTGCTAGAGATGGTCTATGTAACAATCCCGATCTATAATTAACTACTAATATGTAATTAAGGATGCTAATGAAGGGATTAAAATAAATAATGTGATTATTGTGAATTTTGCATGCTATTTGACTTTCTATCTGTTACTCGTAGTAATATCTGTTGTGAATTCTGCTTTGATCTAAAAATTGAAAGCCTTATCGGCATCCGAAACTGGAATTGGTTACATGAATATGTTATTTAGAATTTTTAGAATGTTATGGCAAATTTTATTAAAAATTAATTCAGTCTGATTAATTAAGTTGCGTTTGGCAAGTCTTATGTTTTAATTAATGTATTATCGCATCATAACTATATATATGAGCCCTTAAGCTCATTTGAGCTCATCTTTGCCCATTGTTGAGTGCTAAAATCTGAGATTGTATTCTAGAGAGAGAGAGTGAGTTCACTTTTAGAGAGAAAAAGTGTAGGAATTGAAGAGAAATCGAAGGTTTTGGCTTAAATTCTTCAAGATTGTGCAAGTATCTAGCTGATTGAAGACACTACGTAAGATTGCAACCTTTAGATTGTGCATCTAAGTCATTTAAGTATAATTTTATGGAAATATACTGTTTTTTTTTACCATTAATTTGTAATTTTTTTCATCTTTCAACTGATATTATTTTCCATTTAATAATTGAGCCATGGGCCCAAAGCCAGAGCAAAAGCCGAGTCGGCCACTCACCTCACATGCACCTTCTTCAAATGACAAATGCACCTTCCTTTAAATGACAAGTACTTTTTATTTTATTTTTTCTTTTAAAACTAAATTAATTTTTAGCTTTAAAAAAATAAAAACTAAATTTTAAATAACAAACTATAAGCAAAATTTATATCAAACAATCTAACATAATCTCTTACAATAAAAAAATATAAACAACTCAAAAATATTACACCAAATAACCCAAATTATAAATAAATTGTGAAAGCTAAATCGTGCATCTATATCCATGTACAATTTACTCACATGATATTTGAAAATAAACGTATAACTCTTATGATTTTTCTTACAACTATTTATCGGCTAAAAACTCATTTTTGTTTAAAAAAAAAAATCCTAACACTTTTTTTTTTTTGATGGGAAAGCACAAGACTTAACATATTTTGCAAATCCAGTAATAAGTTGTCCAATAAAATATATCAAAGTACTTAAAAAAGTAAAATATTTGTGAAGTAATTTTTAAAAATTCAATAAATATGAATATGTATTGCATTTTTATATATATTTTTTTTGTACTTTTTAGTATTTAGTGAATATAAATTAAAAATTCAAAAATTGTTTTTAAAAATTTCAAAATCAAAAGTTTAATAATTGGGCCATGGGCTGGGTCAAAAGCAAAGTGAGCCACCCACTTAACATGGTTTGTTATATTTCAAACAAGTGAATGGCATTGAAATTTATATAATGGTTGATTATGGATATTTCACTTTAAAATAAAGAAAAATGTTTGGTGGATCGAATTTATGTGGTCTGAATGGTTCAAATGTATTAAAACGACGTAATTTTACTTCATTGGTGTTTCAAGCTAAGAAAATTCGGATCACCTAGCATTGTTGTAAAATAAAACACCATTGAAGATAGATTTATTTACAATAATGATATTATTACTTCATTCTTATTCTTATTATTATTATTATTATTTTTTTTTTTTTATTTTTTTATTTTTGGTATATTTAGAATTTTCCAAATCAAATACTTCTCCACCCACCAATCATTATGGAAGTTTAATTATTGAGCCATGGGCTGGGTCAAAAGCAAAATGGGCCACCCGCATCACATAAGGTTGCTGGGTTGGGTCTCATTCTTATTAATTTTTTTTTTTTTTTTGGGGTATATTTAGAATTTTCCAATCAATTACTTCTCCACCCACCCATCAGAATGGAAGTTTAATTATTGAGCCATGGGCTGGGTCAAAAGCAAAGTGGGCCACCCGCATCACAAAAGGTTGCTGGGTTGGGTCCATCGAAGCACAAATGCACCATCCTTTGTCCGGTCAGTAGACACAAACAAATTGTACGAAAATGACAACTACTTTTATTTTTTTATTTTTTAAACTAATTTTTTTAGCTTTAAAAAAGTAAAAAAATTAAATAGAAAAATTACAAAAAAAATCCTAAGGTTTGACTTTTGTAATAAAATAAATCATAAGTTTTTTATTTTATCAATTTAAATTTTAATATTTTAATTTATTTTCAATATAAATTGTTCGTCTATTTTCAACAAGTAAAATTACCCAAAAAAAATATATTTTAACCATTAAAAAAAAGTACGATTTAATCACTGACATTTAAAAATAAACATATAATTCTTCTGATTTTTCTCACAACCACTTTATTGGTTAAAAAACTTATTTTGCCAGAAAAACTTTAACTCGATCAAAATATCTATTTCCTTTTAAAAAAACTCACTTTAGCCATTATGAAGGCAATTAGAAAAGTAACACCCAAAAAATAAGCTTCGATTGGATTGTGTTGTTTGGGCTATGGGAATTTGTTACGGGTCTCATCTCAATTATTTGGATTTTTATCTTTTTAGATCACGATATATAAATTATTCATGAAAAAAAATTAAATCATTATAACTATATTAGCCCATGACAAAATATAAATGACAAATAATATTTAAAAACTTGATCATTTATTTTTTAAGAAATAAATGTAATGAATTAACGTGATTATGATTATTAGATTAATTTGATTTTTTTCATGAATGATTTACACGTTGTAATTCAAAATATGAACAGCTCACATCATTCAGACGGTAATAGATTCCACGAACCAAAACAATACTATCTAATCCAGAAGCTGAGCCCAAACTATAACATGTTAAAACAAATTAATTATTTTAGTATTAATTTTTCGGGTAAATTACATTGACACCCCCTGAGATTGGGTCCGATTACATCTCACCCCCTGACATTATAGAAATTACATTCATACTCCTATAGTTAATAGTCTCATTTCATAAACCCTCCTGCTTATATAAAATGCAACAACTCCTAATAAAAAAATAGAGAAAATTACATTGAAAAAAATAAGTAAAGTAAAGGAAAGAAAAAAAGAAAAGAAAAAGTAAAGCAAAGCCAAGTAAGAAAAGAGAAAGTGTATGAATTCAATGCCTTTTTGATACCAACGTTAATTCCATCTAAATATTTACAATGACAGGGGATTTAATATAATTTTTCAAACCTCAGAAGTGATATATATTAAACTCAAATCTCAAGGGGTGTAAATATAATTTACCCTAATTTTTAATAGGTCATGTGCGTATTAATTATCGATAGAATTAACATAATTTTAATTCATGTGGAAACTTATCAAAAATTATAAATTCAAACCCACCAGCCTGTTAACAAATAACAAATACATTTGATGATAAATTTTCTCCACCAATAAAAAATAATGGTGGACACCACAATAAATCAAAATCAAATTAATTGCAAGAAAAATAGTGTAAAAATTAATCACAATAAAAATAGAAATAGAAAAAATCAGAAGAAATGTCATATAGGAGGAGTTAATTTAAGAAATATACTGAAGCAAAATACCATACCTTATCTCCCCATCCTAGTAATTATATATATTTATCATAATCTATACCGAAGCAAAAGGATATGGAATTCTAACGTCTCCGCAGTATTCTTGACAACGAGGCTTCGCATAAGATTGCGCCCATGTTTTTGTCAGCCATAGAAGCAACTGCAGCGCCAGGAGGAGGCAGAGGGGGAGGAGGGAGGAGGGAGGAGGCAGAGGGGGAGGAGGGAGGAGGAAGAGTTTTTCTGTAAAGCCATGGTTTTTTTTTTTTTTTTTTTAAACTCTGTAGTTTCTAAGTTTTATATATATTTCTTATGGTACATTACAAATATACTTTCTGAGATTTGCTTAAAGTACAGATTATCCCTTGCAGTTTGGAAAATTATAGATATTTCATTGTTAAAATTTTTTATTTAACAGAATTAATTAAAAAAATAAAATTCATAATTACTCTACTATACAATAATAAAATTACCTAAATTATTAATTGAAATATTTCTAATATCGTTAAAAAATGTTAATTACTAGATGATTTATTAATAAAAGTGACGATTTATCATAAAATTAGAAACCTCAGCGGGTGGAATGTAATTTCTAAAACTACCAGAGACAATTTGTATTTTAATCAAATCTTAAAACGTGTATTTATAATTTCCGCTATTTCTTTTATTCATAAACATTTCTCTCACTCTATGTAAACGTAGAAGAAGTTTTGAGATTTCTAGTTGTCATACCCTATGTAAAACGTTTACGTAGAAGTTTTGAGATTTCTAGTTGTCATAATTGACCGCAAGTGTGCGTACCGAATTCCGCACTAGATGAAAGTGGATCGGGGCTCTGCTCTCGATTGGACTATCAGAGACTGGAGTTCCTGCCACAAGAAGCACCGTTAGAGCTGCCCGGCCGGGGGTGGCCGGATGACCCCTCCGGCGTGGTAATCAGTGATCGGTCAAGGAATATAGAGTCGAATGGGTATGTAAGTGTAATAACCCACATTCATATCTTGGTCATGTTCATGTGCATTTGCATGATTTCATCTTGTTAAGCTTGCATTTGTAGACTTTGACTTGTTTCTTTCCAAGTAAAGGTCCCTGTCTTCTTTTGTGCTTATGTGATTTGCCTAAGTGTTGTATGCATGCTTTGTTCCTTCCTTGCTATGTCAAGCCTAGGTCATGCCAAGCCTAGGTCATGCCAAGCCTAGGTCATGTTAAGCCTAAGTCATTCCAAGCCGAGGTCATCTTAAGCCTGGGACCATCTTGGAACCACCTTGGTTGACCTCCACCATCACCTAGGCATATTGGCCGAGATGTCATCATCTAGGCCGAGGTGTGCATCACCTAGGCCGAGATATGCATCATCTAGGCCGAGATGTTATCATCTAGGCATCCGAGATCCTTAATCCTTGCACCTAGTGATCTTGTTCTGGGACTGGAATGACCTAGACCGAGGTGTGGCACATCTAGGCCGAGGTGTGGCACAGCTTGGCCAAGTGTTATCCTTCCTAGCCGAGGTCATTGAGACCTTACTTGCCGAAGCCTATGTCCTTAGCCGAGATCATTACTTGCCGGAGTGCCTTGCCGTCTAGCTTGTTGAGTACGCTTTGTCATAGCCTTGTCTTATCATTCAGTCACCTTTTGAGGAGAACCAACCAGCCGTTGCCACGTGTCCGAGCTGAGTGTTAAATCAGCCGGCAGAGAGAGAAATCTATCATTTGTTATATCTTTGTTCTAAGGAGGAGAGAGAAGCTCTAGGAGAGGAAGAGGAGTTCTTGAGGGAGAGTAGATTTCCAAACTTGATTCCAAGAGATCGAACCGTTAGATCCGTGTTCTAAGGTTAGATTCTTGATCTGCTCAAGTTGTTCTTTATGATCATGTTATTGCATTGCACGATTGAATATGATTTGTAAGCCATGCATTGCTTTGAAGTTCGGTTTTAGAAAGAGAAAGTGGTATTCATGTGTTCTTCAAGAAAAGTCATGTTTTGATCCAAGAGTTTGCACCAAGATCCATGTTTTCATGTTTGTTTTCATATGATCTTCAAGTATGGGTACCCAGGTCCATGTTTTCGAACTCATTCCATGAAATCCCAGATTTTGTAATAACAAGTTATGATTTTAACATTCATGTTCTTCATGTTCTTCATGATCATGTTCTTCATGTTCTTCAAGGAGGAAACCCAGATTTCCAGACTTCTTTTCCCTAGGTGTGATCACCGAGACCACTCTTGCCTAGATCATTTCTGTGCATCCATTCCAGGACCTGGTTGGTACCCAGCATGTTTTCCCTAGGTCATTGCCAGCATGTTTTCCCTAGGTCATTGCCAGCATGTTTTCCCTAGGTCATTTCCAGCATGTTTTCCCTAGGTCATTGCCAGCATGTTTTCCCTAGGTCATTTCCAGCATGTTTTCCCTAGATCATTTGCATGCATGTAAAGCTTGTTTTGAGAATGTGATTGCCATGTGTTTGTAGGACGTGGACCTTTGCCTTGATCCCGACGTCCCAAGAACTATGTGAGTGGTATTTTTAATAAAGCTACGTTATCATGTTTTGATAAGCCTTGCTTTGCTTTGTTTTGACAAGTATTTGTTAAGCATGAATGATTACCCTTATTTTATGTATCAAGTATAAGCTTTGTTTTGGATGACATTCTTGGAACCATCCTTTCGTGTTAGGGGACGTTAAGCCTAAGTAACACCGTCCTTTCGTGTTAGGGGACGTTAAGCCTAAGTAACACCGTCCTTTCATGTTAGGGGACGTTAAGCCCAAGTAGCATAGTCCTTCCGTGCTAGGGGACTTTAAGCCCAGGTAGCACCGTCCTTTCGTGCTAGGGGACATTAAGCCCAAGTAGCACCCTTGTTAAGATATCGGCCACCGACGGACTATGAACGGGTGTGCTTGATGCCGAGGTTATGCTTTTGTTTTGCCCAGAATGTCATCACCCCAAGTACATGTTTAGATACAAGTTATGCCAAGTACGTGTTTTGAACAAGCTATGATATATGTATTGTTTTGACAAGACCTCGGGAATCATTCATTAAACCCTTTATTACTTGTACCATTCACTGAGTATCCAAGCTCACCCTCTCTATGTATATATGTAGGTAACAAGCATGAAGGCGGTGACGCCGAGATGTGTTATTTGCAAGATGATGTTTGATGCATGTTATGTCGACAATCTTGAGGACTTATGTATTTTGAACATGTCGGCTCGAGAAGCCCTTTATCAAGATATAAAATGTATTTTATTTTGTTTGTATATCTAAGTTGTAAAGCTATGTAAAGATGTATGCCATTTCATTTGACTTATGCACGGCTCTTATGGACTAGATAGATTTACATATATTGCTTCCGCACATGTACGCCCCATATATTATACTCTGATTGTGTGTGAATTTTGAAAGTTGGCCTTCGGTAATCTCGGATTACTGGCCATCACGGCACCATTCTACTAGGGGCGGTTTGGGGTCGTGACAGTAAGTGTGGTGCTGATTGGAGTTGTTCAGTTACCTTCAATGTGAAGTTCATGTTATATATATAGTGTTCCTTACTTGCTCCTCAAGGTGAGTTCATGGAGTATAGGTGCTGCCAGGTGTCCTTTCAGCATTGCTCCACGTGGTGGACCACTTGATAATTGCCATTCATTGTATATTCTCATTGTAAGCATGCTGATAACAAACCACGTTCCTTTGGCTCAACAACTTCTGCGATTTTAGGAATGGGGGACCAGCTGAGGTGGCATCCTGCACATGCTTGCACTCACAGATCCCACGTTTCTTTGCGAGGCTTCTCCAGCTCGGTACTTACGTTCTTCAGTTTGGTACTGGTGTGCTTTAGCTCGGCCTTTTCCAGGCTCATTTACAGAGATTGGCTGGGTAATTATCTGTTCGGCCCACAAACCCCATCCCGCAGCTCAGCCCAGACCAGCGCTACGGCTGGGCTGACCTTTCCACTGCGGGTTGGGCCCAAGTGCTAGAGGACTTGGGCGTACTATTGATCATGAAGTTGGGCTCAATTGTTCTGTCCATATACTCATCTGACCCACTTGGATTTGGGCTTTGTCGGATTGGGCCGGCCCAAGGCTTGGACCTGATCCATTTCACATTTAGCCCCTTCATTTGCCCCCTAGCTCGCGCTAAGGTTCCCTTGGGGGGAGCTATTGTTCTGCCTTCCAAGCGTCGCGTCGTTTCGGCTTCTCCTCAGTTCGGCCTTGGTGATGGTTCAATCCTGACACACGGTTCCTGCATGCGTCCTTTCGTGTGACACGTGGCAACGCGTGATAGGCGTGCAGAGATTATGCGTCGATTCCATACCGAAGATCGTGCTTTGTATGCCTGCGCGCCGACTAGTGCAATAAATGCTTAGGCTATCAATTCAAACCCTTCGATTTGATCTTCTCATTCCTCTAGTGAGTTCCAAAGAAAGAGAGAGAGAGAGAGAGAGAGAGGGCCTCTTCTCATTCTGCTGGATCGATCTCGCCGGTTCTCCGCTTGGGCTTCTTCGCCGCTGTTTCTTGCTTCGTGGTCGCTGCTGTGATTTCTGTAAGTTTTCTTACGATTCTTCCTCTCTTTCTGTTTTAATCATCTAGTCTGGTGTGTGTGCCATCTGCGTCTCGTATTCCGCTATCTGAATCCCGTTTCTATCCCACTAGTTTAATCAAATGGGGAAGTTCCGTTCCTTGGTCGATACCCCAGAAGCCATGGCCATGTTCCGCTTAGATTACAACATTCCTCATGATGTTACCTTGTCATTGGCGAAGGTGGATGCCAAACGCATGGGCACGAGGAACACCGTTGCCTTTCCCGTCGCTACGATTGTCGAGGGAGGGGTTCGGTTTCCTCTTGACCCGTTGGCGCGCCGTTTTCTGCATCAGGTCCAGTTGACCCCAATGCAGGTGTCTGTAAATCTTTTCCGTGTTGTCTGTGGCGTATCTGCCCTTAATAGACGACTAGGTTTGAACCTTGATATATGGGATATTCTGGGATGTTACACCCTTTCTCACAACAAAGACCATAGTACATACTACCTGCGTGTTCGTTCCGCTGATTGTCACTTAGTCACTGGACTGCCGGACTCGGATAAACATAATGATGATTTCTTGCAAGTTGGTGGAAATTGGGAGTTTCCTGCTGGGACTGAATTTCAGTCTGAGAGGATGCCACAGAAAGACGGCTACCCAGGTCTGGGCCTCCCTTTTTAATGCCTTCTGCGTTTCTTACTTCGTTCTGAATATTGTTCTGATGGTTTACTTTCTTTTTGCGGAACCTTCCCGTTTCCAGCGAAGGCCGAATCGGGAGAATGCTGAAGCCATCAAGGCTGCCTTGAGGTACAAGAAAAGATCTGCTCCTGAGTTGTTGGATTATCAGTCAAGTTACCGCTCTGTTATTCCGAAGAAGGCAAGACTCGGTGTTGCCCTTTTGGATTCTGATACCGAGACCGAGGGTGTCTCTCACCCCGCTGGTTCCGAGACGCCGCACTGGTCAAGATGCACCTGAGGGAGCGTGTCACGACCCAAACCCGCCCCTATAGGTTTAGCGACGTAACCGGCCAGTAATCCGTGGATTACCTACGGCCTCTGAAGATATTTACAAATATTAAGGGGCTGCGGAAGCAATAATGTAAAATAAACAAGGCCCAATGAGCTGTGATGACATACATGGGACTGTAAATTTTAAACCTTATTTATATACATAGCATGCCAGTCAAAGTACACCAATATGTATAGAATATTTACATAAGTATGTTCCAAAATCCGACTTTACAAGACCCAAACATAAACATTGACTAGCATGAAACAAAACAGCCACAGCGTTAGACTTTGACCGGAACCTCCTCGGGAGGCACAAAAGCTGGCTGACAAAAACGGAATAGGAGGCCCTCAACTCTGGCTCTGGTCATGTGCCGGCTCACCTACATATATATATAGTAAACTGTAAGCGAAAGCCCAGTGAATAATAAACAGAGTAAAGGGGTTTCAATGAATGAGTTCATACAGATTTTAGAAATCAATTCATATTGTATCAAAATCATGCTTGATCAGATCAATTTCACAATTCAACTTTATCAAATTCATATACTTGGTCGGATCATAGATAGACAGAATTCATAAGTCATAGTTAAATTTACGTGATACATCCATTAGCATAATAGAACAGAACGCATAAAGCGTAACAGAACAGAACGCATAAGCGTAGCTCCACAAGAGAACCTCCGGATCCGGGTAACAGAACAGAACAGCAAAGCCCCCATAGCGGGCCTCCGGTACGGGTAACAGTGCACAGACAGAACGCATGAAGCGTAACAGAACAGAACGCATAAAGCGTAGTTCCACAAAGGAACCTCCGATACCGGGTAATGGCTGTAGGTATCACACAATACTAAGGATGTCACGATACATGTCAGAAATAGAACAATCATTCATTGTACAGAACATATCTTTACAGAAAACAGATCTCATTTTATTTCACAGAACATAAGTACAGTTAAACATATCTTTACAATGTTATTACTCACAGTGGGCGTTGAAACTGATAGGTGGAGCCAAATGGTCAAACAGAATGCGGCACACGACCTACATAACACATAACGGGCACACACTTGAAATACGCATTTCTAAATGTACAAAACTCACACCAATAATTCTAAGTGTGTACCTAACCCCGTACCCTTAGTATGGAGTCTTGATCATGGCCTAGGAATGCCTAGGATGGAATGGGGGTGTAAAAATGTCTTAGAAAATGTTTTTCAAAAGTTGCTGAAAACAGGGATCTCGCTCGAGCGAGCCTTCCTTCGCTCGAGCGAGCTTCCAAAATCAAAGGCTTCGCTCGAGCGAGCTTCCAAAATCAAAGGCTTCGCTCGAGCGAGCCTTCCTTCGCTCGAGCGGTCTAATGAAACAGTAAAAATACTGGATGTTGAAATTTTACGCGCGATGGTCGCTCGATGCTCGCTCGAGCGGAGCCCTGGACAAAGGTGCTCGCTCGAGCGAGGAATCCTTCACTCGAGCGAGGAAGCAAAATCTGGAATTTCCAGATTTGTCTTCCAAGTTCGAACCAAGCATTCTTCAACCAAAAACTCAACCTCTTGGGCCCAAATTCTGGGAAAACCTTTCAAACTCATAGTACAACAAGTTTTAAAAGCCAATTTATAAAATCATTGCCCAAAGTGAGTCCATTTGAGCACCATTTCCATAAATTTCCAAGAACAATATTTAAACACACATGCATGAGTTCAATTCCATTTCAAAGCTCCAAAACATGCTCCAAGACAAAATTAAACTTAGAATTTTGTTGAATTCATGGGCTACAACTTGAATGTGGCCTTGCATGTAAAGAATGTACATGAAAACTTTTCAAAATAGCATGATATGAGCATGCATGCATGGATTAAGCTTAATTTCAACATGTTAAACCCCTTCCTAACTTGATTCATCAAATTAACCAAGAATCATGCAAGATTAATCTAAATTCTAGTTCAAGAGGGTGAATTCTCTACCTTAACTCTCCAATGTCAAGCTTAGAGGCTCCAATATACACACACTTCTTCAATCTTCTCCAAGTTCAAACTAGGATCACTTGTTGAGTTCCAAATTTCCAATTCTACACCAATTCTCTCTTCACCCCCCCCCCCCTCTCAGCCGTTTGACTCACTAGAGAGTGAACAAAATGATGCCTAATAGCTAAAACAAGACTTAAACAATTGGCCCACTATAATGGCAAAATAGTAATTAACCAGGTTCATTATTAAAATGTTAATTAATCAGATTTAAACATTCCAAATTGAAATTTAATTGAACCTACCATAAAATCACATAAAATCTAACTAGTCCAAAGCACTAATCAAGTTCGGAATCGGGTGCCGATAAGGTTTCCGAATTGCGAATTAAAGTTTAAAACATGAACAGATGTTTTGACACCGAACAGATAATAACACATAATTCATGCAATACACACGCAAATTAATTCCAGATTTCCTCCTAATTATTATTAGGCATAATTAAGTTCCAATTAGCGTTAATCAGGGTCGGGGTTATTACAGTCTTCCCCCCTTAAAAGAGTTTGGTCCCCAAACTCGAGTTACCTTCATTCGGAGTCAACATTGGGTCGAAAGGAAACAAATCCGGATATCTCTTCTTCATGTCTTCCTCGGTTTCCCAAGTTGCATCGGTCCCTCCGTGATTCTGCCAATCAACTTTCACCAACGGTATCTCTTTATTTCTCAGTCTTTTAACCCTTCAATTTACAATCTGAATAGGCCTTTCTTCATAGGTGTAGTCATCCTTCAAAAGTACATGTGTCGGCTCGATGACATGGAGTGGATCTCTCAAATATTCCCGAAGCATCGATACATGAAAGACATTGTGCATATGTTCCATCACTGGAGGTAAGGCTATTCGGTAGGACACCGGATTGATCTTTTCAAGAACTTCGTAAGGTCCAACATACCTCGGAGCCAATTTTCCTTTAACTCCAAATCGGGTTTGACCCTTCATCGGGGTCACTTTGATGAACACATGGTCCCCCACTTCATACTCTCTTTCTCTTCTCCTAACATCGGCATAACTCTTTTGCCTACTCTGTGCAGTTTTCAAATGTTGCTGTATCAGTTTCACTTTCTCAGTTGTTTCTTGCACAAGTTCGGGTCCCAACAAAGGTCTGTCGCCTACTTCAGCCCAACATACTGGAGATCGACACTTTCTTCCATATAACGCTTCGTAGGGAGCCATCCCAATACTTGAGTGGTAACTGTTGTTGTACACAAACTCAGCTAATGGCAAGTAAGCTTCCCAATTCCCCTGAAAGTCTAATACACACATTCTGAGCATATCCTCCAGAGTTTGGTTAGTTCGTTCGGTTTGGCCATCAGTCTGCGGGTGGTAAGCATTGCTCAGTTTCAATTCTGTTCCCAAGGCCTGTTGCAAGCTCTGCAAAAATCTTGATACAAACTTTGAGTCCCTGTCACACACAATAGACACTGGCACTCCATGCAGTCTCACAATTTCAGTCATATAGATGTTAGCCAATCTATCAGCGTTATAAATAGTTTTAACAGGCAGAAAATGTGCAGACTTAGTCAAGCGGTCGACTATAACCCAAATAGAGTCCATACCTCGAGAGGAACGAGGCAATCCCACAATGAAGTCCATGGTGATGTGCTCCCATTTCCATTCTGGTATTGGGAGTGGTTGTAGCAAACCGGCAGGTTGTTGATGTTCGACTTTAACCTGTTGGCAATGTAGACATCTAGCCACAAAGTCTGCAATACCCCTCTTCATTCCAGGCCACCAAAAATTCTGTTTCAAATTGTGGTACATCTTCGTGTTCCCCAGATGCATAGCGAATTTACTACTGTGAGCTTCAGTCATAACACGTTTCCTCAAATCATAGCAATCAGGCACACAAAGACGGTTCTGAAATTTCAGCACACCATTTTCAAACACAAATTCGGGCCTCGGTTTTGAATCAAACTCCTCTACAATCTTTTTCAAGTGTTCATCTTCACATTGTTTCTGTTTAATCTCATCAAGAATAGCAGGTTGAGCAGAGATAGCAGACATCAATCCATCTTGTTCATAGTCAGTTGACAAGTTTCTTCGGCTGGATAACAAACACGATACAGTTGCACCAGATTTTCGGCTCAAGGCATCCGCCACAGTATTAGCCTTTCCCGGATGGTATAAGATTTGCAAGTCATAATCCTTGATTAGTTGCATCCATCGTCTCTGTCTCATATTCAATTCCTTTTGGGTGAAGAAATATTTCAAGCTTTTATGGTCGGTGTACACTTCGCAAGTTACCCCATACAAGTAATGACACCATATCTTCAAAGCAAACACCACGGCTGCCAATTCAAGGTCATGCGTCGGATAATTCTTTTCATGAGGTCGCAGTTGTCTAGAGGCATAGGCGATCACCTTTCCATTTTGCATTAGTACACACCCTAAACCTTTATATGAAACATCACTGTACACTTGAAACCCATCAGTACCATTTGGCAAAGTTAAGATTGGTGCAGTCACTAACCTGGTTTTCAACTCTTGGAAAGCTGCATCTCTTTGATCATTCCAGTCAAATGGCATGTTTTTCTGAGTTAACTGAGTCAATGGCAAGGCAAGCTTTGAGAAGTCTTTCACAAATCTCCTGTAGTAACCTGCAAGTCCTAGAAAACTTCGTACTTCTGTCACATTTGTAGGCCTCGGCCAATCCACAACAGCTTCAATTTTCTGAGGGTCCACAGAAACACCATTTTTGTCAATCACATGGCCCAAAAATGCCACACTGTCCAGCCAGAATTCGCACTTAGACAATTTAGCATACAACTTCTTTTCTCTCAATATCTGCAAGGCGGTTCTCAAATGCTTTTCATGTTCTTCCCTGTCTTTAGAATATATCAGAATATCGTCAATAAATACAACAATAAAATCATCCAGATACGATTTAAACACTCTATTCATAAGATCCATGAAAGCAGCAGGTGCATTTGTCATCCCAAACGGCATTACCAAAAATTCATAATGTCCATATCTAGTCCGGAATGCAGTTTTCTCTATGTCTTCAGCTCTAACCTTTAACTGATGATACCCAGACCTGAGGTCAATTTTAGAGAACACTTGGGCACCTTGAAATTGGTCAAACAAGTCATCTATTCGGGGCAGAGGGTATTTATTTTTGATAGTCACCCTTCCCGATAGTCTATACACAATCTCAAAGACCCATCCTTCTTTTTAACAAATAACACTGGAGCACCCCAAGGTGAAGTACTCGGGCGGATAAAGTTCTTATCTAACAATTCCTGAAGTTGGGTTTTCAATTCTCTCAATTCAGAAATAGACATTCTATAGGGAGTCTTGGAAATAGGTTGTGTCCCCGGCAACACCTCAACAGTAAACTCAATCTCTCTATCCACCAAGTCCCCCGGTAAATCAGTTGGAAACACATCAGGAAAGTCACAAACAATAGGGATTGTTCCTACAGTAGGACTGTCAGATGATGTAGTCAATATGCAACACAGATAACCCCTACAACCCTTCCTAAGTAGTTTTACAGCTTTCATAGCCGAAATTAAGTATGGGGGAGGGACTACCCCATTTCCTCTAAAGGTAAATTCAGGCATACCCGGCGGTCTAAACACCACAGTTTTGTTTGCACAGTCAATAGTAGCACAGTACTTAGTCAACCAATCCATCCCCAAAATGCAATCAAAATGATGAATGTCCAACGGCAATAAATCCACATACAACGTCATATCACCCACCACAACATCACATGCTGGATAAACATGAATACACATCATAGAATCCCCAGAAGGTGTAGATACAGATAATACACATGTCATGTGTTCTAGTGGCCTAGTCAATTTTCGAGAAAAAGCATGTGACACAAAAGAATGCGTGGAGCCAGAGTCTATCAATACACATGCATTTTGAGAACATATAGAAAGTGTACCTGACACCACAGTATAGGTGTTCGGCACGTCACCCCGGCACTAAGGCAAACACCCGGCCTTGCCTCAAAGGTTCCTTTCCTGCATTGGTTTTGACATTGGTCTTGGTCACCGAAGCGGATCCCGCTGAACTTGCTGCAGGACGGCTAGTAGTTTCAGGCCCAAGTGGACAATTTCTCACTATATGACCCGACTGGCCACATCGGTAACAAGCACCGGACGCTCGGTAACATACACCCCTGTGCCTACTACCACAATCAAAACAAACCGAAGGTGGCCCACTGCTTTGACTCGAGTTACTCCAGGTTCCTGTATTTTGCTTCTTATCGTTAAAGGACTGGCCTTTCCTAAAACCATGCCCGGATCTTTTTCCTCTCCACTCATTTGCTGTAGGGGCTGGGGCTTTGCTCTGTCTCATGGCAGCTAAGGTAGCCTCTGCCATTAAGGCTCTGTCTAGGACTTCCACATAAGTAGGCAATTTCAAGACACCTACCCGATCAAACACATCAAGATTCAACCCCCCTTCAAACTTTCGGGCTTTCTTGTAGTCCGTGTCCACCATGTGTGGAGCAAATCGTGCTAATTTAGTAAACTTAGCTTCGTATTCTGCCACTGCCATTCTTCCCTGTTTGAGCTCCTGAAATTCGGACACTTTTCGGTCTCTGAAACATTGGGGAAAGTATTTGTCGTAGAAAATAGCATTAAACTGTGCCCATGTCATATTCTCATTGTTGTTTCGGGTCAACAGCCACCACCTGCGGGCTTCGTCTTTCAAAGTGTAGGTAGCTAACAGGACCTTCTGAGTTTCAGAACAAGGGAACACTTCATACAGTTTCTCCATTTCAAGCAGCCATGTCTCAGCTTTCAAGGGTTCAATTCCACCGTAGAACATTGGCGGTTTCATTTTCAGGAATTTCTGTGTCAGATTGATAATGTCATTGTTATCTACCTCAGCTTGTACCGGTAGAGGCGGAGGGGGTAAAGGTTGTTGCCTTAGCTGCTGTGTTAAGGTCTCAGTCAATGCTGCTAACATCTGTTCCATTCGGCTCATGCGAGCCTCTGATGATTCACTTTCACCACTTCCCCCTGAGTTCTCCATCTTGCTATACAGACATCAAGGGATATTAAGCATAGGCATATTCAAAGGTACATTCAGTTTTAATATTCAATTGCATTACCACACACCCACACATGCAAATGGAATGCTCCTAATTCTTACTAGGACATCCTAAGCTCATAAGGACCTGTGTGTGCGGTACAACTCGTGCTCTGATACCACTCTGTCACGACCCAAACCCGCCCCTATACGTTTAGCGACGTAACCGGCCAGTAATCCGTGGATTACCTACGGCCTCTGAAGATATTTACAAATATTAAGGGGCTGCGGAAGCAATAATGTAAAATAAACAAGGTCCAATGAGCTGTGATGACATACATGGGACTGTAAATTTTAAACCTTATTTATATACATAGCATGCCAGTCAAAGTACACCAATATGTACAGAATATTTACATAAGTATGTTCCAAAATCCGACTTTACAAGACCCAAACATAAACATTGACTAGCATGAAACAAAACAGCCACAGCGTTAGACTTTGACCGGAACCTCCTCGGGAGGCACAAAAGCTGGCTGACAAAAACGGAATAGGAGGCTCTCAACTCTGGCCCTGGTCATGTGCCAGCTCACCTACATATATATATAGTAAACTGTGAGCGAAAGCCCAGTGAATAATAAACAGAGTAAAGGGGTTTCAATGAATGAGTTCATACAGATTTTAGAAATCAATTCATATTGTATCAAAATCATGCTTGATCAGATCAATTTCACAATTCAACTTTATCAAATTCATATACTTGGTCGGATCATATATAGACAAAATTCATAAGTCATAGTTAAATTTACGTGATACATCCATTAGCATAATAGAACAGAACGCATAAAGCGTAACAGAACAGAACGCATAAGCGTAGCTCCACAAGGGAACCTCCGGATCCGGGTAACAGAACAGAACAGCAAAGCCCCCATGGCAGGCCTCCGGTACGGGTAACAGTGCACAGACAGAACGCATGAAGCGTAACAGAACAGAACGCATAAAGCGTAGTTCTACAAAGGAACCTCCGATACCGGGTAATGGCTGTAGGTATCACACAATACTAAGGATGTCACGATACATGTCAGAAATCGAACAATCATTCATTGTACAGAACATATCTTTACAGAAAACAGATCTCATTTTATTTCACAAAACATAAGTACAGTTAAACATATCTTTACAATGTTATTACTCACAGTGGGCGTTGAAACCGATAGGTGGAGCCAAATGGTCAAACAGAATGCGGCACACGACCTACATAACACATAACGGGCACACACTTGAAATACGCATTTCTAAATGTACAAAACTCACACCAATAATTCTAAGTGTGTACCTAACCCCTTACCCTTAGTATGGAGTCTTGATCATGGCCTAGGAATGCCTAGGATGGAATGGGGGTGTAAAAATGTCTTAGAAAATGTTTTTCAAAAGTTACTGAAAACAGGGGTCTCGCTCGAGCGAGCCTTCCTTCGCTCGAGTGAGCTTCCAAAATCAAAGGCTTCGCTCGAGCGAGCTTCCAAAATCAAAGGCTTCGCTCGAGCGAGCCTTCCTTCGCTCGAGCGAGCTTCCAAAATCAAAGGCTTCGCTCAAGCGGTCTGATGAAACAGTAAAAATACTGGATGTTGAAATTTTACGCGCGATGGTCGCTCGATGCTCGCTCGAGCGGAGCCCTGGACAAAGGTGCTCGCTCGAGCGAGGAATCCTTCGCTCGAGCGAGGAAGCAAAATCTGGAATTTCCAGATTTGTCTTCCAAGTTCGAACCAAGCATTCTTCAACCAAAAACTCAACCTCTTGGGCCCAAATTCTGGGAAAACCTTTCAAACTCATAGTACAACAAGTTTTAAAAGCCAATTTATAAAATCATTGCCCAAAAGTGAGTCCATTTGAGCACCATTTCCATAAATTTCCAAGAACAATATTTAAACACACATGCATGAGTTCAATTCCATTTCAAAGCTCCAAAACATGCTCCAAGGCAAAATTAAACTTAGAATTTTGTTGAATTCATGGGCTACAACTTGAATGTGGCCTTGCATGTAAAGAATGTACATGAAAACTTTTCAAAATAGCATGATATGAGCATGCATGCATGGATTAAGCTTAATTTCAACATGTTAAACCCCTTCCTAACTTGATTCATCAAATTAGCCAAGAATCATGCAAGATTAATCTAAATTCTAGTTCAAGAGGGTGAATTCTCTACCTTAACTCTCCAATGTCAAGCTTAGAGGCTCCAATATACACACACTTCTTCAATCTTCTCCAAGTTCAAACTAGGATCACTTGTTGAGTTCCAAATTTCCAATTCTACACCAATTCTCTCTTCACCCCCCCTCTCAACCGTTTGACTCACTAGAGAGTGAACAAAATGATGCCTAATAGCTAAAACAAGACTTAAACAATTGGCCCACTATAATGGCAAAATAGTAATTAACCAGGTTCATTATTAAAATGTTAATTAATCAGATTTAAACATTCCAAATTGAAATTTAATTGAACCTACCATAAAATCACATAAAATCTAACTAGTCCAAAGCACTAATCAAGTTCGGAATCGGGTGCCGATAAGGCTTTCGAATTGGGAATTAAAGTTTAAAACACGAACAGATGTTTTGACACCGAACAGATAATAACACATAATTCATGCAATACACACGCAAATTAATTCCAGATTTCCTCCTAATTATTATTAGGCATAATTAAGTTCCAATTAGCATTAATCAGGGTCAGGGTTACTACAGAGCGCCCTCCCCTGTCCCCAGTTTCGCAGGGAGCGGATCAGTGGCAAAGAGGAGGGTGCTGGTGGACTTAGAGGCCGAGGCCTTCGGAGCCTCTAGCGCTTTGCAATTCCCCGTGGAGAAGACCGAGACGAAGAGCCTTATGGAGGTGAAGATGGAGGTTAGGGCTTCTGGGACCCCGGTAACTATCGCCGAGCCCTCCGCTTCAGTCGCTGCCCGAGCAAAAAAGAGAATGAGGGAAACTGGCAAGGCCGTGGTGGGGGAGGCTTCTCAGGATCCCGCTGAAGATGAAACTTTTGAGAGATGGGAGCCGCCGATATCATATGAGGGCAGGCCTATCTCCACATTCGATTCAGTTGTTGCTTCACAGGATTTTGCCTTTAGTTTGACTAAGTTTTTGTTGATGCCGGTTGATATGGCTGGCTATAATAGGCCTCGTGACATTCCTATCCTGAAGGGGACCCTTCAAATGTTGACTGCTATAGGTTTTTTCTTCGTTTTTCTTAACTTCACTGTTGCATTGCTATCTTCCTTTTTTCTAAGTTCCTTGTCGTCCTTCGCAGTGTATCCAGAGAATGCACCTGTCCATTACCCGTGCTGAGGAGCTGGAAAGGGCCGTGCTGGAGGCTGCAATGAATGCGGAAAGACTGACAGTAAGCTTGGAGTCGGAGAAGGAAGGACGCCGAACCGCTGAGAGGGAAACCTTCCGTTTGAACAAAATTGTCGCTTCCGCTGAACAATCGAAGGAGGCTGCCATTGAGACCCAGGCTCAACTTGAGGGGAAGGTGGCCGAGCTGGAGGCCGTTATTGCTGTGATGGCTGCCGAGCGTACTACACTGGAGGCCAAGCACTGGCAACAGGGCTGGGATGAAGCTGGAGCCGCATACAAGGAGGAGGTTCTGGTGCTGCGAGATAAGCTCTTTGTGAAGAGTTGGACGAGTGCCTTAGCTGCTGCGATGGTTCCTGAAGGCTCTTCTCTTTACCGCGATGTCCCTGTTCCTTCGAAATCCTCAGGTTTAAAGACTACTCCTACCCCTGCTGTTCTGCCAGACAATGTTTCCCCTGAAGATGATCCTGTGAATGAGACCCAGAGCGTGAATGTTGCCACTGAAACGATGGACATTGGAGGGGTTGACACCCCGGAGACCGAAGCCACGGAGGATGCGGTTAAGGTGGCTCCTACTTTTCAGGAAGTTGGAGCTTCATCTACTACTCCTCCCGCGGATGGCCTTGACAAAATTGCTGATGCTGCTCCTGAATTGCCCACTGCTGATGAAAGTTGATTGTTGAAATGATGAAAGTTGAAAGTTGAACTTTTTATTTTTCTGTTCTGATGAAGACAATTTTTTCCTTTCCCTTTTTTTTTTTTTTTACTGCTGGTTATGAGGCCTTCTGTGCCCTTTGCTTGGATGATATGATTTTCTTTTTGAACTCTGCAATTTGATGTTGTTTAGCTTCTATGTTTGAACATTTCTTACACTGCTTGCCCTCGGCCGAGCATTGTTGGGACCTCGGGGCCGAATAGATGCTCGGTCTGGTTCTGTATTGCCTTTTAATGGATGTTTTGTCTGATTCTATACTGCTTGCCCCCGGCCGAGCGCTATTGGGACCTCGGGGCCGAACTGATGCTCTGTGTGGCATTGCACTTATTTGCCCCCGGCCGAGCACTGTTGGGACCTCGGGGCCGAACTAGTGATCGGTGCGCCTAACGGATATGTGGTATGGCTGTGATTTGAGTTCATAAGTGGGTCTTACTTAGGTTCAAGTTGGTTTTGAAAGAAAACAATTGTTTGCCCCCATTTGGAGCTAAGTAAGATCGATACTGAAGAGTTATCCCTTGTCTAGAATTGCTTGAGTCTGTTTCAACTTTGGTAGTACAAGTGTGAATAAGGGAAATGCAAGGAGAGATATCTTACTCAGGTCCAGGTAGGTTTTAAAAACGATTGTTTGCCCCCAGCTGGAGCTGAGTAAGGCCGATGCTAGAAGTTTGCCCTTGGCGTAGCT
The DNA here is from genome assembly GCA_036172215.1 of Camellia granthamiana. NCBI lineage: Eukaryota > Viridiplantae > Streptophyta > Magnoliopsida > Ericales > Theaceae > Camellia > Camellia granthamiana. The sequence continues at coordinate 78,057 of JAXFYN010000143.1, forward strand.
CAGTTGAGTTTGTTCCAACTCTGGTTGTTGAGTCAATACTGAAGTGTTGTTGTGCTGTTACTTAAGAAGTTCTGTAGGTGCACAGATGTGTGCTTAGGAGATGTCAGTGCAGCTTCCACCAAGCGATGCCACTTAGCTAAAATAGGGGTGTTTACTTAAGACATGTTAGGGCGGTTTCCACCAAGCAATTCCATTTGGCTAAATAGAAATGTTTACTTAAGATACATTAGTGCGGTTTCCACCAAGCAATTCCACTTGGCTAAATTCCAATCCAGTTGCCAAACATTTTCCACCAAGCTATACCACTTAGCATGTTTGAGTGCTAACTGAATTTAAATTCCGTTCAGTCGTTCTGAAACTGGGCCATTTGGGTTAAAAACCAAAGTTAATTCCGTTTGATAAACATCAAAGCTAATTCCGTTTAGTAAAAACCAAAGCTAGTTCCGTTTGGTATAGACCAAAGCTAATTCCGTTTGGTAAGAACCAAAGCTAGTTCCGTTTGGTATAGACCAAAGCTAATTCAGTTTGGTAAGAACCAAAGCTAGTTCCGTTTGACAAACATCAAAACTAATTACAAGAATTGAATAAATCTGAGAGGAACGGGAAAACATTTGTATTGGTCAACAAATAAGTGCCTTTACATCCTGATAAAGAGGTTGTGAAATGACTCTACTGGTAGTATTTCTTGAGGTTTGCTATGTTCCAGGGCCGAGGTATTGCTTTGCCATTCAGATCCTCTAAGTAGTAAGCTCCATTTCCAACTACGGCTGTGATTTTGTAGGGACCCTCCTAGTTCGGCCCAAGTTTGCCCTCACCAGGCACCTGTTTATGATCCATGACCTTTCTCAAAACCAATTCTCCTGGTATAAATTGTCTTGGGAAAACTTTTTGGTTGAAATTTCTGATGAGTTGCTGCTGATATGCTTCGAGCCTGATCAGTGCTGCCTCTCTTCGGCCCTCTGCCATATCCAGTGCTTACGCGATGGCTTCCTCGTTACTGGAGCTTTCAAATAATTCAGACCGAATGGTTGGGAGACCTACTTCAAGTGGGATGATGGCCTCCATTCCATAGGTTAAAGAGTAAGGTGTTTCTCCTGTGGGGCGCCGTGCTGTAGTTCGGTAGGCCCATAATACATGTGGTAACTCCTCAACCCACTTGCCTTTGGCGTGCTCAAGCCGCTTCTTCACTCCGTTGATGATGGTTTTGTTCGACGCTTCTGCCTGACCGTTGCTCTGCGGGTACCCTAGAGAAGAGTTCCTATACTCGATTCTGAGGTCGGCACAAAATTTCCTGAAGATCTTACCATCAAACTGAGTTCCGTTGTCCGCGATCAGTACCCGCGGAATGCCGAAACGCACTACCACACTCCTCAAAACAAACTGCTTTGTGTCTGCCTCCTTGATATTTGCCAGCGCCTCAACTTCAACCCACTTGGTGAAATAGTCGGTTGCAGCAATGAAGAATCACCTATTCCCAGTGCCTCACGCCAATAGTCCAACAATATCCAAGCCCCATTGCGCAAAGGGCCATGGGCTGGTGAGCGGAGTGAGAGTTTTGGCTGGCTGATGAATGAGTGGAGCAAACCTCTGACATTTGTCGCACCTCTACACGTACTGTTGTGCATCTTGCTGCATTCGTAGCCACCAGTACCCGTGGGTTAGGGGTCGGTGCGCCAGTGATCTTCCACCAACGTGGCATCCACAAATCCCATCGTGAATTTCGTAGAGAACATTCTCGACAAGGTTTGGATGTACACATAGGAGGTAGGGGCCAAGGTAGGAACGTCTGTAAAGTTTCCCAGACGGTGAGATCCATAATCGAGCTAATTTATGCCTGATCTTGTTGGCTTCCTTTCTGTTTTCGGGGAGTTCACCAGATTTCAAAAAGACCAATATTGGATCCATCCAGCTCAGCTCTAAGTTGTTGCAGAGGACCGGAGATGCAATACTCGGTTCTGGTATGAACTCAACCCAAATTCTTCTGGCATCCTTTGTGTCCACTGATGAGCCTAGGCATGCCAGAGCATCTGCGTGGCTGTTTTTTTCCCGACTGATTCGCTCCACTCGTATGGATTGAAATTTTCTAAGTAGGTCTCTGGCCTTGCCTGCGTACATAGGCATTCTTTCATCCCGAGTTTCATAGACCCCGGAAAGCTGGTTTACTACTAGTTGTGAATCGCTGAAAACAAGAAGCTGTTCTGCACTGAAGTGTTCGGCGCTCCGCAAGCCGGCTAATAACGCTTCGTATTCGGCCTCGTTGTTCGAAGCTTTCCAGCCAAGCCTGAGAGCCTGTTCCCAGATAAATCCTTCTGGAGAAATAAGGACTCTCTTGCCCCCGAGCCTCGGTTATTGGACGAACCATCGACGTAGAGTTGCCAGATGTTTCCAATAAAGAGTTTCCATGCTTCCGAAGCGCTGGGTTTTTCTTGTTCGGCGGTGCATGGCACCTGTGCCGAGCTCAGATTCCCCGGTTCGGTACTCTGGGTGGGAGTGAATTCTGCGACAAAGTCCGCCAAGACCTGGGCCTTGATTGCTGTTCTGGGTTGATACCTAATGTCAAACTCACCAAGCTCTACTGCCCACTTCGCTGTTCGGCCAGAGAAATCGGCTCCGCTGAATACAGATCTAAGGGGGAATTCAGTGAGGACATTAATGGTATGCACCTGGAAGTAATGCTGCAACTTTCTTGAGGCAATAAGCAGCGCGTAAGCCAACTTTTCCAGTGGTAGATACCGTGTCTCGGCATCTAGTAAAGTCTTGCTGACGTAATATATTGGTCTCTGCTCCTTACCAACTTCTCGAATCAATACTGCGCTCACGGCATGATCTGACACTGCTAGATAAAGATACAACTCCTCTCCCGGCTCTGGAGTGGATAATAGAGGGGGTGTACTGAGGTATCTTTTGAGATTCTGCAATGCTTCAGTACATTCGCTATTCCATTCAAATGCTGCCTTTTTCCTCAAGAGCTGGAAGAAGGGCTTCATCCGATCTGAGGATTTGCTGATAAACCGGTTCAGTGCGGCTGCCATTCCGGTTAGTTTCTGCAGTTCCTTAGACTTTGTTGGCACTTCGAGGTTCTGTATAGCCTTGATATGATCCAGATTCGCTTCAATTCCTCTACGAGTGACCATATATCCCAAGAACTTCCCTGTTCCCACCCCGAAGGCGCATTTCGAGGCGTTGAGGCGAAGCTGGTGGGTTTTCAGGATGCTAAATACTTCTCTCAAGTCTGTGAGGTGGTTTGTAGCGAACTTGCTTTTCACTACCATATCGTCTATATAGGCTTCCATGCTTTTCCCCAGTTGATCTTTGAACATCCGAGTGATCATTCACTGGTAGGTCGCTCCGGCGTTCTTGAGGCCGAACGGCATTACCTTATAGCAGTAAGTCCCTCTCGGAGTAATGAACGCTGTCTTTTCTTGATCCGGGCCGAACAATGGTATTTGATGATAACCGCTATAGGCATCCAGAAAACTCATGCGCTCATGCCCTGCTGTTGAGTCTACTAGTTGATCAATGCGAGGCAGTGGAAAGCTATCTTTAGGGCAGGCTTTGTTCAAGCAAGTGAAATCGACACAAACTCTCCATTTTCCGTTCTTTTTCTTGACTACAACTGTGTTGGACAACCACTGCGGGTACTGTACTTCTCTGATTGCTCCCGAGGCCAGGAGTTTTTCGACTTCGGCAATCACTGCTTCGGTGTGCTCGACCGAGGATCTCCGACTTTTCTGTATGATGGGCCGAGCTGAAGGATTGATGTTGAGCTTGTGGCAAGCAAATTCTGGGTCTAACCCTGGAGTATCATATGCTGACCACGCGAATACCTCCATATTTTCCCTCAGTAGTTCCAGCAGCTGAAGTTTCTCATCAGCGCTTAGCGAGGTACTGATAAGGAAGTACTTTTCCGGGTCGGCTTCTTCTATTAAGACTTTCTCCAAATCCTCCACCATCTTTTCCTCTGGAGTTCCTCCCACATCTTCTAAGACTGGCTGTCCGGCCACTTCCACTGTCTGTACCCGGTTGCAGAGTTGCTTTGCCTTTAACGCTACCATGAAGCAATGTTTGGATGCAACTTGGTCCCCCGAAATCTGCTCTACTCCGTGTTCCGTAGGAAAACGAATGAGCTAGTGATAGGTTAAGGGGACCGCTTCCATTCGATGAATCCACGGGCGGCCAAGTATGGCGTTATAAGGGGATGGGGTATTAATAACCAAGAACTCCATCTGGAGGGTTTTGGTCCCTGCTACGACTGGCAATACTATTCGGCCGAGGGGCCACTCCGGCTGTGAATTGAAACCGACCAACGGGGCTGTCGCTGGGGTGAGATGCTGCTCGGAAAGGCCAAGTTTTTTGAACAAATCATAATACAGTATGTCTGCTGCACTACCCTGATCTACTAGGACTCGTTTCACATCAAATCGTTTCCCAATCCCAACAGTTATGATCAATGCATCAGTGTGTGGGTGCTATATGCTTTCTAAATCTTTGCTAGTAAATGAGACAGTACATAGGGGGGATTTTGGTACGGTACGTACCTTTTTCGATGTCGGCTCCACTGACATGATTTGCTGAATTTGGGCAGCCTTAGCGATCTCTTCTTTCAGTGTCTCCTCAGATTCCGGAGTCGCTGTCCCATGGATCACATTTATTATCAGCCGGGGCGGATGCTCTACATTTACTTCTGGAAATGGGTTCCCCAGCTCGGCCACCTCCTTGCCCTGATCAATGTGTTCCCTTAAGTGCCCGGCTGCCACCAGGTCCTCCAAGTGTTGCTTTAGTGCCCTGCAGTTCTGAGTCATGTGTCCCCTGTCTTGGTGGTAGGTGCATCTGAGCTTCTGATTGCGCCGAGCTGGATCTCCCATCATTTTCGGCGGCCAAACAAAGAAGGGCTCTCTCTTGATCTTCTCCAGGATTCGATAGATTGGCTTCTTGAACACGGTCACAACGGCTTCATGGGATTTAGACTTATCCACCTCATTCACTACAATTCCTCGGTGTTCTCCTCGATCCGTTTTCTTCTTCTGCCGGGCTGCTTGCTCCACCGATACTACCTCAATGGGAATCTGATCGTCCTCCAGGCGAGCATACTGCTCAATCCTGGCGCGCAAGTCTTTCAGAGCTGTGGCCGGGCGCTTGGTGAATGATTGTCTCAACTTACTTTCCAGACGCAGACCATGCTTGAAGGACATGACGGCCATTTGCTCGCTGCACACATTTTCTTCCAGATCGTTATACTCTTCCCAATATCTCCTAGCATAACTGGGCAGCGTTTCCTTTTGCTCCTTCCTGAGGCCGAACAGTGTGTCCGGCTCTTTCGGGATCTTAGTATTGGAAACGAACCTGGCCAGGAACTCTTCGGAGAGCTGCTTCCAGCCATGAATTGATCCAGCGGGGAGTCGATCGAACCATCGGAGTCCGGTTTCTCCCAAGCTGGATGGGAAGACTTTGCACATCAGTGCCTCATCTCGGCTCCAGAGAGACATCATCTATCTGAAATGGCTGATATGCGTCAGAGGGTCCGACTTCCCGTCGTAGGAAGTGAACTTTGGTGGAGTAAACTTCTTTGGAGGTCTCATGGTCTCTATCTCCGGAGAAAATGGCGAAGAGACAAGTCTGTCCCGTGCTCGATGTTCTCTCTGGTGAACAGTATGGTCCAAATGATCTCGATGTTGCTCGTTCTGTCTATTGCCAATCAGCCAAGTACGAAGGTCCTGAGGAGGGTATTCAGTTTGTTGACTACCCGTCTTCTGCCTCTTGGCCCTCTTCCGGCGTGACCCACGGGTGTGGCTACTCGCTGCTTCGCTCTGTGTTGGGATTGGTTGGCTTCGTTGCTCGGAGTCATTCCTGGGGAATTTTTTCATTGGCAATTCTCTAGATAAGCTCCTTCGTTGCAAACGAGAGGGCTCTGCTTCCGTCCTCTTTTCCGTCGGATCTCCCAACACTTTCTTAAGTTGAGCCTTCAATTCCTGTATCTCCATTCCCATGGAATCCATAATTCGATCTCTATAATCCTTTTCCAGAAGGAAATGATGTAAAGAACCTCCGGCGAAGGGCAATCGATGCTCGACAGATTCGCGGGTTCGATTATTGTTTCCAGTTTGCTCCTCCAGAACTGTCGGGAGTGCCAAACCTTTTTCCTTTGTCTTTTCCGTCTGTGGAGTATGTGATGAAGGCGGAACATCCTCAATCCCCATCGCCGAAACTGAATGCAGAGCTCAGAGATGAAAATGATCCACGTTCACCGCACCAATTGTGCGTACCGGATTCCGCACTAGATGAAAGTGGATCGGGGCTCTGCTCTCGATTGGACTATCAAAGACTGGAGTTCCTGCCACAAGAAGCACCATTAGAGCTGCCCGGCCGGGGGTGGCCGGATGACCCCTCCGGCGTGGTAATCAGTGATCGGTCAAGAAATATAGAGTCGAATGGGTATGTAAGTGTGGTGCTGATTGGAGTTGTTCAGTTACCTTCAATGTGAAGTTCATGTTATATATATAGTGTTCCTTACTTGCTCCTCAAGGTGAGTTCATGGAGTATAGGTGCTGCCAGGTGTCCTTTCAGCATTGCTCCACGTGGTGGACCACTTGATAATTGCCATTCATTGTATATTCTCATTATAAGCATGCTGATAACAAACCACGTTCCCTTGGCTCAAGAACTTCCGTGATTTTAGGAGTGGGGGACCAGCTGAGGTGGCATCCTGCACATGCTTGCACTCACAGATCCCACGTTTCTTTGCGAGGCTTCTCCAGCTCGGTACTTATGTTCTTCAGTTCGGTACTGGTGTGCTTTAGCTCGGCCTTTTCCAGGCTCATTTACAGAGATGGGCTGGGTAATTATCTGTTCGGCCCACAAACCCCATCCCGCAGCTCGGCCCAGACCAGCGCTACGGCTGGGCTGACCTTTCCACTGCGGGTTTGGCCCAAGTGCTAGAGGACTTGGGCATACTATTGATCATGAAGTTGGGCTCAATTGTTCTATCCATATACTCATCTGACCCACTTGGATTTGGGCTTTGTCGGATTGGGCCAGCCCAAGGCTTGGACCTGATCCATTTCACATTTAGCCCCTTCAGCAAGTCTCTACTATATGTTTGACTCTTTTAATTTTTTAATACTATGCTTGTACGAGAATGAAAATGAAATCCATGAATAATATTAAATGTAATAAGTATCCACCACAATTTTAGAATGAAAAATATCATAAACTGATAAATGCATACTCTCTCTATTCTATTTTATTGGTTTATTATTTTATTTTTTATTATTTAAAAATATATATTCACTTTGAAAAGTCAAAATTTTTAAATTTAAAAAAATTATCTCTTATAAAGTAATTATAAATGTATTTAAAAATGAGAATAGAAAGATATTTTTGTAATTTTATTCTTTAAAATTTGAATTCAAAATGTAATAATTATGTCTCCTTAAAAAGTTTGAATTTTTAAAAAGGATTATCAATTTAGGACGAAGGGAGTACACAAAACACAATTGCACATACGACACACATGCACATCAATTGTGGAACTTCATTATAAAGATTGCAATTTTTTACACGGCATATTAATACTATGAAAAGTTTACCTCGAACTAGTTTTTCATCTGCACTATGCATGAGTTGTATTTGAATTTTTAAATAAACATGATTTATTTAGTATACATTAATTTGTTACAAAAATATTATGTATTTATGGTTTTTTTTTTTTATATAAATAGTAAAATAAGTTAACTGTTATTTTCTCTTCAAGAAATCTATTTATTGGACAAATTTAGAGTTCAAAACTTAGCAAACTATGTTAAAGTTACTTTAAGATTCTAGATCAAACTGTAAAATTGTATAAATATATGAATGGCTTATGTTCTACATGTGTAAAATGGCTTATATTAATGTGAAAAACCATAACACATTAAAAACTCTTTAAAATGAAGAAAAGGGACACGTTGCAATTATATAGTTTAGAGTATGCTAACCTGAAGCACTAGTAAATTATAATGTATCATTTTTTCTAATTCAGATATAATTATGGCGTGTCACCTCAACATAAATAATAAATGATTTAGATTAGTGTCGCTTTATATCAAATTGACACAAATAATCTATTTAATAGAAGATTAATTTATACATTGTAATGTTATTTTCACCAAAAATGTGCCTTGATATGTTTAAATCCCATTAGGTAAGGAGGGGTGAACAAAAAAAATTTGTTTCATGCAAAAAATATCATAAATGGGGATTAAGTGGTCAAGTCTTGTCTCTCCACATATCTAAATATGTTGTGTTTTCCATCACAAAATGAGATTGATATAATCACGTGTATCACATTATATCTAATATTTACTTGTTAGGTACATAAAAAATAATTATAGAGTTAGGCATATAATATACAAATATCAATTATATCTATAAACTTATTTCTTCAAATAGATTATATATATATATATTTTTTTTTTCCTTTTTTAATATGCCTTGAATGAAATGAAAAGAAGAATTTTCCTTGAAAGTACTGCTCTGCTTGCAATTGTCGTCTTCATTTGAGGTGTAGGATTCAAATTAGTAATGTGTTTTAAAAAGTCTTCATCTTCATTTTTTCCAAGTACTTGAATGAAAAATTAAAAGAAGATTTTTGTCGTTGAAGTATTATTTGTCACAACTAGCAGACTTTCATATTTTTAAGTTACTTTTAAAAGTCATCATTTTCTCATTTGTTACAAATTTTGAAATTAATTTTTTCGATGACAAGAAAATTGAGAAAATTATTTAATACATACGTACAATTCTATTTTAATCACATCTGCTTCAAATTTATATTTATGAAAATGAATATGTATGCAATGCATGTTGGGTTTTAAGGCCAACCCACTTAAACTACCAAAAATAAACTACACAATAATGACACATAAGATTTACGTGATTCGGTCTCAATGTCTACATTCACGAAGAAAACAAGAGATTTCCACTAAAACAAATAAGATTACAATAGAGGAGGATACCTCTCTCACTCAACTCACAGACTCTCTACTCTCTTACACTCCTGCTCTCTTCTCACCTTTGTAGAGATACACACTTGTGTATTCCTGCTACTCAATCACTTGTGTTCTACTTATCTCTTGTAAGCTAACTCAATATATAGAGGGAGATGGAGACCAAAGTCCATCCCAGTCCCATATGAAAGCATTAACTTGCCACCTCCCTACGTGCAGCTTATCTCCCTAGCCTCTCTCCCACCATTGTCAACCCTTGTCAACCTTGATGGCTACTATGTATTCATGCCAACCAATGTCAACAATGGTGACTACCTCTATCCACATGGGTGAACTCAACAATGCACAAATACATGTGAATGGTATTATGCACAAATCAAGACTGCTTTAGCAAAGAGTTCATTTAAATAAATAAATAAATAAAAGATTGTACGAAAAAAATAGCATGACAAATTAAAGTTGATTTAGACCATACCATGCTACAGAATTGGCATGAATTGTCAAAATTGAAGAGCATTGTACATAATGGCCTAGTTTCATTAACATGATTAATACTGTCAAAAATGTGCCTTGGCATGTTTAAATCCCGTAAGTAAAGAGGGGTTGAATAAAAAAAAAAAAAAAAAAATTTGTTTCCATGCAAAAAATATCATAAATGGAGATTAAGTGGACCAGTCTTATCTCCCTACATATGCAAATATGTTGTATTTTTCATCACAAAATGAAATTGATATGATCTCGTGGTATCATTTATATCTAATATTTACTTGTTATGAACATAGAAACTAATTATAGAGTTAAAGAGGCATAATATACGAAATTAATTATATCTAAAAAAATCTTATTCATTGATATAGATTATATATATATATAATATCATGCCTTGAATAATGAAAATGAAAAGAAGAATTTTCCTTGAAAGTACTGCTCGGCTTGCAATGGTCATCTTCATTTGAGGTGCAAGTTTTAAATTCGCAAGTCTATTCATGTGTTTAAGTTAGTCTTCATCTTTATTTTCACCAAGTACTTGAATGAAAAATCAAAAGAAGATATTTCGTTGAATTATTATTTGTCACAACTAGCAAATTTTTAGATTTTTAAGTTTACTTTTGAAAGTCTCCAAATATTTGTTAAAAATTTTGAAAATTAATTTTTTTTTCGATAACAAGAAAATTACATGTACATATGTCCGTCTTCTGTTCTAATCACATCTGCTTCAAATATATATTTATGAAGATGAATATGTATGCAATACAAAATGCATGTGAATATTATCATGCACAAATCAAGACTGCTTACCAAAAAGTAAATTTAATTTTTAAAAATAGGTTGCATAAAAAATAGCATTGCAAATTAGAGTTTCAAGAGTCTAGAAGATGAACATGAAAATTGATTTAGACTATACCACGCTACAGAATTGGCATGAACTGTCAAAATTGGAGAGCATTATACATAATAGTTCCTAACTTGTGTCTATCAAAATCAAAGGGAAAATTATCTACAAACAAAATTGTTATACAGAATTAATCTAAAAAATGATGTGGCAAGGGCATTCTTGGAAATAGAAGCCATTCTGATGGGCTTTTTCGATTTTAAAATGAGAGGACCTAAAGCTGCTACATCATTCTGGATGAAGATTCTGTATTTTTTTTTTTTTTGGTATGGCGCTACTTAGATCAAACAGACAGCACAATGCGTCTAAAAACTGCTTGGAAAGTTTGTCCCGCATTCCGCGCAACCTTCTGTCCTTCCTCAGTGGCACTACTCAAGAGCTTCACAACTGGATCAGCTTCAAGTTCTTCATCTGTAAGAGCTTCAAACATAGGGTGCCCCTCCAAACAAGCCTTCATCCACTCCCCAAGTTCTTCCACGTCCGTAATCGTATATATAATCCCGCCAACTCCAAGAACATAAGCATATTCATCTAGCAAGTGTGGGCTGATCACACGACGCCTATGATTCTTCTCTTTAAAGTGAGGATCAGGGAACAGGAAAAACATTTTCGATAACTGTCCTTTCTCAAAGTAATTCGGAATGTATTTCATTGAATTAGTTCTAACCACTGATACATTCTGGTACTGACCAGGATGTGCTACCCTCAAAGCTAAAACCCGTTCCTTGACATACTCTGTCACTTTGTCCCTCAGCTCCATCCCGATCATCAGGATGTCAGGGAATAGGGTTGAAAGACTAATTAGGAGTCCTCCAAAACCACAGCCGATATCTACAAATTGGATCTTCTTGGAATTGTCAACTTGATCGGATGATGGAAACAGTTGAGGGAAATGGAGGGAATAGTTGACATGGCAAGGGGAGATAGGCACAGGGAAGTGGGAGTCACTTAGTGGATTGCTGTGAGCTCGTGCCCGATAAAAACGTTTCCGTGGCAAACGAGTTGTCTTGCTGATATAAGGGTTTGCCTCGTTCTCCAGCATCTTCTTTTCTCAAAACTGCATAGCAGCAGCAACTCATAATTTACAAGATAGGGAGAAAAGAAAAAAAATTAAAAAATTAAAAAAAAAATTACAGGATGCAGATGTGAAGTTGAAAGCAGCTCTGTTGTCTAAAAGAAAGAAAAATTATAACTGGATATTGTCAACAAAGGCTTCTCAATGTTCTCATCCAATTTTCTTTTTCCAAAATTTTGACTTTTTTTCCACATTAAGCAATGTTAAATCAAAGTATCATATTAGGGTTAGATGTTTACTTTTTTCTAGTTTTTATTTTTTTCTCCTTTTCCCAAATTTGGTTAAATATAAAAAATATGTCAGATTCCATGGCATGTTTTTATGAAGAAGATAATGAAAAATTGGAAGAACTTTGTCATCTTTTTCTCTCTCCATCATTTCTACAAGCAAAACATGGAAGTTTTAGTTTGCTAATACTCCTCAGTTAAGCTTTCATATTTCCAAAATTAAGTTCTACTATATTATTCTTTCTCCTCCCAACCTGCATTATTTCTTCTAGAACACAATATTTGTTCCATTTTCCTGGCAAACACAGAGGCTTTCCATTTTCAAAATAGAATCTAAATAATTAGCCTCTCACACAAACATTATCTCTCTGCATATAAGAAATCACCAGTGTAAAGTCTCTTATCATCCTTGCCAAAGGTTCTTGCATTTTAACAAACAGCAATAACATGACTCCGAATAAAAAAATTCAACTTCTTTAGAATCCTCAGACACAACCTGCTGATACATACTAGTATCTGCTGAGCTTCACTTTGATTACTTTACAATTCACGATTCACTAATTCAATCGTTGGGATAATCGGATCGAACTGTAACGTTAAAATTACGTCTATTGAAAATTATATATAAATAAAAATATAATAATTAAATTCAATATATATCCCCCCAAAAAAAAACCTTTCAAAAAAACTTAAATAGCACCAGCACACAAAGTTGGTCCCCTGTTTTCGAGCCTTAAACAGAGCACAACAACATAAACAAAGAAATCCCTAGAACACCAGCCACTAAATCAAAAAGACAAGAACACTCTTTGACTATATTATCAAATGAGATTATTTAGGCTAGAGTAACTCTAATGGTGTGTCAAATTCTAAATCAAAGCCATTTAGTTATATACCTACATAATAATTATAAAAAATGCCTTCCAATGGTGTCCCAAATCTTCAGCCAAAATTTGTCAAAGGCATAAGATTTGGTTTTGTCAATTTTTCCACACCAATTATGACCATTATATGCTTTTTTTTTTTTTTTTTTTTTTTTTGAAAAATAGATCAAACGGTAGCAAAATTGACAGAATTAGGCGTGCCAAAATAACATGAGAACCATTTTGAGTGGATAAAAAAAGTGGCCTTTTTGTACTGTAATCAAGCCAATAAATACTTGGCAAATCCATGTGACAATGGAGTTGATCTTACTTAGATAACTCATTGCTGTTTGTAATTATATGTGTACATCCATAATGAGGGTAATGAATAATACAAAGAGGTTGATTGCATATAATTGAAGGAAAGACAACTAATTCAATGAAATAAAAACAAGGATTTTTAAAATCTGAATCTATCGATTAAAATTAATAAATAAATAAATAGTAAAAAATTAGAGGGGATATGAGGAAGAGAGTGAGTACCGTGAGCTGAATCGCAGGATTGAGAGACAGAGAGACCCAGAGAGAGAGAGAGAGAGAGAGAGAGAGAGCGACTGGAATGTGAAACTGAAACTTTGCCTAATTTGGAAATTTTTATACGTTGCTCCGAACCGGCGGAGTCGACTGAACTGATACCGGTTCGTTTGGTTTACTGGTTGAACCGCCGGCCGAGCGGTTTTCCCAAAATACGCGAGTTCGTTGTTTTTTAAAACGGTTTCAAAAGCCGTCGATCTGGACCCCGTTCGTTGTCATTACCATTCCATTCTATTCTCTTCCTGGGTACTCAAGGCCGCGTTTGGCTTAGTGAATTTGGGTTCGAACAGATTTCAAATCTTGTCCTCCTCATCCCTTTCTTGTTCTGATCGAATCCTAGTTTTTACGAGGCTTCTTGGTCTGATCTTTGCCCTGAGGTAATTCCATCTCAGACCATCATAATAATCATCATATATCAGGTTTTTTGTGGGTTTTTTTTTGCTGACCTCACACAATCTGTTCTTACTCTTTCTGATCCAAGTTTCTCAGTCTTCTCTAAACATTGTAATTCTTGAATAATATCTATTACGGTTGTATTTTATTTTATTTTTGATTATATTTTATGTTCTGTTTGGATTTCATTTCAACAAAATTATTGCAGGGAAACCCAATACCAATCTGGGCTTGAATATGAATATTGTAGGAGAGGGTTCAAGAAAGTAGTTAGAAAATTCGAAGATCCTTGAAGAACAACTTCGAATCTTCTAGAAGATGATGGGAGGCTTAGATTCTTCAATAATCTCAACTTAGGAACACAAAAACAAAGGAGATGATGGGGATAAGAGATTGGGTGAAGAAGAAGGCAAAATGGCTAGAGAGAGAATAATGGCAAGGCTCTCCCATGGATCTCCCACTTTCACTCTCAAGATTGATAATGGAGATGGAAAATTAGTTCTTTCCCAAGAGTTAGAAATCTCCAAAATCCATCCCTTTGTAAAGCTATGGGTGGGGTGCTATATATAGGCACCTCATGATTGTAGGATGGAGCCCATGTGCAAGGCACATGGGGAATATTCTCTCTAACCACCTTATCCGAGGAGGTGACCTCTCCGAGGATGAGGAAAACCCCGAAGAGGAGATCAACCTCTCGGCGAACCCTTCTTCTTAGCCACACCTAACCAATGATCCCCAATCATCCCAAAGGGTCAGGGGTAGTCCTAGAGGACGTCCTGCCGCATCAGGGTCAGGGGTAGTTCAAGAGAACGCCCTGCCGCAAAATATTGCCGAGTCTCAGGGACCCCCCTAGATCGTGCCACCTCGACCCGGGTATAGGCTAGTTTAACCGAAGAGTGAATTTATCTTCACTCACCGTCCTCGGGATCGGGTCCTTTGTTCGAACTCCATTACGCCCATGGTTCTGGTACGTAGATCCCGGAAAGCTCCGAGCCCGCAAGTGTTCTGGGACTCATTAACGGAGCGACTTCTAGATTGCGTCTGAATCCGTTCGAAGCCAAGTGCCTCGGACCTCTAGGTTCGTGGATCTGAACCCTTTCGAGTCCGAGTGCCTCGGATCTCTAGGCTTGCTTAATACCCCTTTCGAGTCGCGGCCCGAATAAGTCTCTAGGTTCGTGGATCCGAACACTTTCGAGGCTTAGAGCCATTTAGCCCGTTTGACGGCGATAAATCTGGGCCCACCAATCTTGGACTTGCGATAAATTCGGGCCCACTAATCTTGGGCTATTGGGCCTAAATAATTTAGTGGGCTCAAATTAGCCCTCTTACAAATATCATGAGTGAAATGATCATCAATCAAATGCATGTCAAAGATTCAATTTTTAGTCTTGTGAAATAGTTTATAGACTGCTTCAGATTTCTGTTGTCAATTGCATATTTTTTTATCTTCTTTTTTGGTTTATGTAGTTTAGTTTGGCGGTATGCTCAAGAAGGCTTCAATTAGGCTGATTCCATTACCAATCTGATGGTTTACTCTGATCTTGAATCTCAAGGGAACTAATGCTATATTTGGTTCACTGGAATGAGATAGAATTGAATGGAATGGAATGGTCATTCCTGAAACTCTATGGGATGATCTTTACCATGATGAATGATGATTCCATTTGCATGTTTTTTTTTATATATTTGTTTGCAATGTTTATTCTCAACCAAACATGAAATAAACATTTTGATGAAATAATTATTCCATTCCATTCACTTCATCCCCAGGAGCCCATCACTACCTAAGTCGTATCTATTGATATGAATATGGTCTAATTTAGACAGTTTTACTGAGGTTAATTTGTGAGTTTGCATGTGCTCTTATATTTTCAAAGGTATCATTTTTATTTTGCGTATATAAGATTTTTTTTTTTTTGGTTGAACATCAATGAAGTTAGTTTGTATACCTAACCAAACCAAACCAAGCCTTAAGTCCCATCAAATGGGATCGGCTACATGAATCCTTCTTCTCACGCGGCCCTATCAAAGGCCATTTCATTAGTCAAATTAAGTAGATTCATATCTCTATTTATAATGCTAGTCAACGTTAATCTAGGCCTACCCCGTCCCCTAAGGACTTTCATCTACCGTTATAGCATCGCATCTCTTCACTACTTGCCTTTGTTGATCTCCGTTGAATATGACCAAACTATCTCAAACGGTTTTCTCTCAACTTATCTTCTATCGGTGCTACTCCTACCCATTCCCGAATACACTCATTCCTAATCCTGTCTTGTCTAGTCTTACCACACATCCACCTTAACATCCTCATCTCAGGCCACACTCATCTTATCTACATGTTGTTTCTTGGTTGCCCAACAGTCCGTCCCATACAACATAGTTTGTCTAATAGCCGTTCTATAAAACTTACCTTTTAGTCTAGTGGGTATTTGTTTATCGCACAATATCCCAGACGCACTTCTCCACTTACACCATCCCGCCTTAATCCTATGGGCCACATCTTCATCAATCTCTCCCGCTGTTGTGATAATTGACCCTAAATAACGAAAATGTTCACTCTTAGGCAGTTCTTGGTTCTCAATCTTCACTTCTCCTCTGCTTTCATTGTTACTGTTACTAAATTTACACTCCATGTACTCTGTCTTTAGTTCTGCTTATCCGGAATCCTTTAGATTCAAGAGCTTTTCTCCAAATCTCCAACTTGTGTTAACTCCTTCTCTAGTCTCATCACTAGCACAATATCGTCTGCAAAAAACATACACCATGGCACGTCATCCTGAATATTTATCGTCAACTCGTCCATAATTAAAGCAAAAAGATAAGGACTTAAGGTAGATCCTATTGTAACCCTATAGTGATAGGAAATTCATTTGTCTCTCACAGCTGGCGATCTAATAATGGGTCACCACCCCTTCATACATGTCTCTAATCACGTCAATGTAGCCTTTTGTCACCCTTTTCTTCTCTAACACCCACCATATTATATCTCGAGGCACTCTGTCATATGCTTCTCAAGGTCGATAATACTATATGAATGTCTCTTTTCTTTTTTTATACTTTTCTATTACTCTCCTCAAAAGATAGATCGCTTCCATTGTTGACCCTACTAGGCATAAACCCAAATTGATTCTCTGACACCTCTGTTATGTCTCGCAATCGGCGTTCCCATCACCCTCTCCTACACTTTCATTATATGACACATTAGCTTGATTCCTCTATAGTTGTTACAATTCTGGACATCACCTTTATTCTTATAGATTTGCACTAAAATACTTTTCCTCCACTCATCTGCATGTTCCTAGTCACCAAAATTTTGCTAAACAACCTAGTCAACCAAGCAACTCCCTTTTTACCCAAACACTTCCAAGCTTCAATAGGGATATCATCGAGTCCTAAAGCCTTATTTGATTTCATCTTCTTAAGTGCAATCTCCACTTCAAAGTTCCTAATCCTGCGATAGAACATATAGTCTTGGTTTATCATATTAACTGGCTATTTCTTCCCTATTGTCGTACTTCCATGTTCCTCATTTAACAGTTTCTCAAAATAATTTTTCCATCTTTCCTTAATCTCATCATCCTTCACCAATACCTTAGAATCCTTACTCTTGATGCACTTTACTTGATTAAAATCTCTTGTTTTCCTCTCCCGTATCTTAGCAAGTTTGTATACCCTCTTCTCTCCCTCCTTACTATCTAGTCTAGTGTATAGATTATCATAAGCTTTCAACTTAGTCTCTCTCACTACTTTCTTGACCTCCTTATTAGCCAATCTATAGCTCTTAAGGTTTTCCTCAGTTATATCCTTCTGCCACTTTTTAAAGCACTCTTTTTTTTGCCTTAACTACCGCTTGAACCCTCTTCCCTCCACCACCAAGTTTCCCTAGAGCTGGGTCCCGTTCCTTCGACTCTCTAAGCACTTCCCTTGAGATTCTCCTCATACAATTGGCCATCGAATTCTACATAGTGTTAGCATCACCTTCTAAGTCCCAAGTACCTTCCTTATCCATTCGATTCTTAAATATTTCTAGTTTATCCCTTTTAGGTCCCACCATCTCGTCCTACGACGGCCCACCATCCTTCTAGCTTGGTATTGCCCTCTAAAACATAATCTAGTACCAAAATCCTATGTTGAGAGACCAGACTCTCTCTAGGAATCACCTTACAATCATTGCATTTTAGGCAGTCCACTTTTCTCACTAAAAAGTAATCTATTTGGCTCTTAACTAATCCACTCTTAAAGGTTATCAAATGCTCATCCCCTCTTCTTATATATAGTATTGGCCACCCACCAGGTCAGAAGCCAATGCAAATCTAAATTCTCTCTCCAGCCTCATTTCTGTCACCAAAACCGTATCCACCAATGCACCCTTTCTATAACCTAGTTTATCTATGCCCACATGGCCCATTTAAAATCTCCACCTATAATCAGGTTATCTCTTACGGGTATCTCCTGTAAGATCTCATCCATTTGCTCCCAAAAATTCCTCTTAGTCTGATCATCTAACCCTACTTGAGGGGGCGTAAGCGCTAATAATGTTCACTATATTCCCTTCCAATAATTAGTTTAACTAGCATAATCCTATCTCCTTTCCTAGTGACCGCCACCACACTTTCCACAAGATCCTTGGCAATTATGATTCCTACCCTATTCCTGCGTCTATCTTTACCACTATAATGAAGTTTAAAACTAGTATCCTCAATTTCCCTAGCTTTCTCTCCCGTCCACTTAGTTTCTTGTATGCAAGCTATACTAACTCTCCTCCTAATCATAACATCTACCAATTCCATCGTCCTACTAGTTAAGGTTCCTATGTTCCAAGTAGCTACCCTAAACCTATAGTCTTGGACTAGCTTCTTTATTCGCGCTAGTCCAAAAAAACGCGGAAACCTTTGCCCATTTTCACCGCACCCAGGCGTCCACGCGGCGCCCCTTGCTCACTTTTCGAAATCACCCGAAGGCAGGCGCAACGCGTCACTTGAGGGGAACAACCAAGCATTTAAACGATTCAAAGTAGGATTCATTTTCATAAGGGATCCGAGCGGCTTTTTTACGTGTTGGCTGTCGGCTACCTAACACACAACCCTCCTCCTTAACCCGGCTTGGGACCAGCGGAGTTGTTAACAACCCCGGCAGAGTTGAAGTTAGTTTGTATGACTAGCTAAAATAGATAGCCTTGTTGGAATACACAACAGACATAAATATAAAGTGGCTAGGCAAAATACACAGCGTACTTTTTGTGTACTTTTGCTAGACAAAATGCCTAGTAATGTTGGTCTAAGCAACACCAACACGAGGAAAAATGTATTTTAGAAATTTTTGCTAGCCAAGCATCAGTTTTGTTCCTCCAACAGGTGCTATAACACGTGAGACAAATGCTATAAAATGAGATGCGTTTTCCTTGTTTCATATTTGCTTTCCACATGTTGTGCATTATATGGTAGGCAAAAGTCTCCCACCAAAATCATCTATGCTTGGTTGCTGTGTGTGTGTGTGTTTCCCCCATTCGAACCTCCCTTCTACCTCTAACTCCTGCTCCACATTCCAGGTAACATAGGTGTGGCGACATCTGCAGCCTTGCTGGTGTCCTGCTTTTTTTGTGGCAGTACTTAGTTTGTGGTGCATTTTTTGTCTTTGTGTCTTTGCATTTTTGTCACCTATGCTGATTTTTTCGTTGGATTTTTTTTGACTAGTATGCATCTGTTTCGTGGTGTTATTTAATCTTGTTTTGAAATCATTCTTTCTTGCACTAATTATTTTTTGTTTTGTTTACTTTTCTGACAACAAAATTTTGTCGATTGGGTCATTTATTCATTTTTTTCACAAGTTGAATTACATTAAACCCAAAATGAAATTATTCATAATTTTTTTTCCTTAAATTTCAACTCAATTCTATTTGTGTATTTTTGGTTGAAGCCTTGCATGTTTTATAGTTGAGGCAATGAATACAATGGCATCAGCTGTTATGGATATAGTCAAACACTACTTTGGATTGGGTGACATTCGCATTTGAGGTTCCTTTTGCTCGAGCTTTTGTTTTCCGGAGTACACATTCATGGTAGGCTATCATTTGTTTAAACTGAAATCATTTTTGTCCTTAATTTAGTGGTATTTTGATCCGAAAAGTAAATTTTTTTTTTTTTTTTTTTTGGGTTGAAGGGCATCTGTTTTGTGGAGGGCCTTCTTGTAGTTGTTATTTTGTTTTTACTTTCCCAGAAAAGTTACAAGCCCCCTAAACGACCCCTTACAAAGAAGGTACTATCAATTCCTTTATGTTCCGTATGAACTTGCTGTCTTCTTGAATAGGTTTTGTGGTCTTCTTGTATTGATTAACAATTCTACAATTTCTTCTCTTTTATTTCTGTTGCATTTAAAATGAAAAAATCTGTTACATCTCAATCTTTGCATGGACTTTTTTCTATGATAAACACATTTCGTTCATTATTGTTTTTTTTTTTTTTTGGATTTCTGACACTAATGATGTCTCTCAGTCAGTGAAAATGGGAAAGAAGGTAGAAACTTATGATTTAAAGTGTGTGGACATGAAAAATTATTGAGGGCTTAGTTGATTTTTATAACAACAGTTTGTTACCAAACCACATACTTTAGTGCTGAAGGTTGTACCAGTACCGAAGGCTCTTGCTTACACATGGCTTGGAAAAGTTAGTATGTAGTAGTGTTACCTCCACGTTTTGGATGGGAGGGACCAATTCACATGACTTGAACCCGTGCCACAAGGTTAGGTTTGGGTAGCACTAGTTATCGTGCCAGGTCACGATCTCTATAGTACTAATATTTATTAGTTCAACTGTACATTGTTGATACACCCATACTCTTTCTTCCCTATCCTTTGGATTTCAATTGATTACACTTTTGGGCCAGATAAATCTAATGAAAATTCTTATTCTCAAGGTATATAGTTAATATGTCTCTTACGTCTCTTATTCTTTTTGTGTAAAAGCCAAAGTCAAGAGCAAAACTAGCAAACAGGTGTTCATTTAATATATGCATTTATTATTTCTGCAATTGTTTCCATGCCATACATTCAATATCATCTTAGCCTAAATCACACTAATAGTCCACAGTAATGGAAAGATCATAAAAGGAAAATAAAAACCACCACCACCACCAAGTAACACACTGTATATGCAGACACAAAATGTAGGACCTGTTATTTCCACCTCAGAATAGAAAGAAAACTGGCTGTTCTCAATTGAGGTGCCTTTGGAAGGCATATATAGATAGATCTTCAGTTGTTCGAGGTTTACTTGCTTGCATATGCAAGTATGATGATAAATTGATAATTATTGATCCATTCACATAGGGTTTGTCCAATTTGAAAATTGCAGAACAACTCTGCCTTGGATTTGAGAGTGTTAATAATGGTGGAGTTATATTCGTAAATTATTGAAAATACATACTGAGCTGAAGTTTAGGAGAACTTGCTGACTTCTAAAGGCAATGAGGTAAATGAAGCTAAAAAGATGTATACATGAATGGTTGTAAAAACTAAGACTGAAGGGCCCAAACAACTATTGTGAGTCTTTTATGTGCCGTTGTGTCAAGATAGTAGCTCTTGTACCATAAACAATTTGACAACCTAACATTTTTCAAGTGTTTGCTTGGTTTTTCTAGGAAATAGATGAGCTATGTGATGAATGGGTTCCAGAATCTCTTATACCTCCAATTACAGAAGAGATGCGATATGAGCCTCCAGTATTGGAAAGGTAAAATTAGCTTTGGTTTGTCTTTATTTTATTATGTCCTTAACCTCTGAATTCTCTTGAAATGTTCTCGAAGTTATGCTTGTAAAATGTTGTGTTTTCTAATTTTAGATTTATATCTAAACCAAAATTGACTTGTGTGCGGCTCCACGCTTTATGTAAATGTGTTTCTTGCTTGATACTACACTTATTTCTTTTTCATGCACTGTCCAACCCTTGCATAATTTTTATTTTGTAAGAATTATTATATGTTGCCTTGAGTTTTTGTCTTTCTTCCTTTCCTTTTTTAAGTTTTTCCCCAGTTATGTTGGTTAGCCACTGTCATGTAGGTGTTCATTATTTTGAGTATGGGTAAAATCTTCTCTTTTAATCACCACATATACTTTAAGATCTAGTAAATATTGAAATTCTTAAACATGGATCAAAGAGATTTGTCACTATAGCAAAGACATTCTTGCTCACGGGTTTATGTTACACAGTGCTGCAGGGCCACATACAATAATCAATGGCAAAGAAGTTGTGAACTTTGCTTCAGCAAATTACCTTGGATTTGTTGGACATGAGAAGTTAATTGTGAGAACCTATTCTTCCTATTCGTAATTTTCCCTTTATCATCTTAGTCTGATTTCCGTGTCAACTTACAGCAGTTTTGTATAACAGGAGTCATGTACTTCTGCACTGGAGAAATATGGTGTTGGCTCTTGTGGTCCTCGTGGATTTTATGGAACAGTTGGTATAAACTGATATTAACTCCTAATTGTGTAGCTTAGTGTATTAACTAAATTGAATTATCTCCTTGTCTTGTGCATGAAAATGATTACTGTTCTATGTTATTTTGCATAGATGTCCACCTTGATTGTGAAGCCAGAATCGCTAAGTTTTTGGGAACTCCTGATTGCATATTATATCCTTATGGACTTTCTACCATGTTCAGTGCAATTCCAGCTTTTTCTAAGAAGGGGGATATTATTGTTGCGTGAGTATTATCTTTACTGTTTAATTATTGATTTACATTTGG
This sequence comes from Camellia granthamiana, assembly GCA_036172215.1. Taxonomy (NCBI): domain Eukaryota; kingdom Viridiplantae; phylum Streptophyta; class Magnoliopsida; order Ericales; family Theaceae; genus Camellia; species Camellia granthamiana. The sequence goes on from JAXFYN010000143.1 coordinate 100,331, forward strand.
TATGGCATAAATCTTTTAGGCTGTGTTTCGTTGGGGGATTTAAGGAGGGATTTGGAAATGGAAATGGAAATGGAAAGGGAAAGGGAAAGGGAAAAAGTAAGTGAAATGTGAATAAAATATACCTACATTTCATCTAGTTTTACACACTTTTTCCCTTTCCTTTTCCAAATCCCTAAACCAAACACAGCGTTAAGGCTACAAGGACTTTCCTACAAAGGTTACTATTGAAGAATGCATGACAAGTATTGTTCAATGGTTGACTATATTTTATTTAGTTAGTCGTTGAAAGTGCCAATATTGTTGTATGAAAACATAATGATATGTTATTGCTTTTATATCTTTTCTTGACTAAATTTACCTGGTGTAATGTGATTGTGAAAAGAGCGAAGAGGGCTAAGACTGCATATTAGCTGACTGTGTTCTGTTGATGTAAATATAATCATTTGAGTTTATATTAAGCTGCGGATATTTTATATCATAAGCTTATAATAAGCCATTCGGCTATAATAAAGATGCTGATCAATGGTTTATATGGTTGTGACATATTGGATCAATCACGATCAATGGGCAATTTGCCTTCTCTTTTTGTTGTTTAGTGCTTTGAGAACCTCAATTAATTTGTATTTTGGAAACATTTATGCATATACATGGTAATATCAGTAGTTATTGGCACATTTATTTGGGTCCCTTAAAATTAGCATTGGTTTGGCTTTTGCAATCCGCCATGTATCTGAGGTTAATTTTTTTTTTCTCTATTTTAGAGATTTTCTTATTGATTTATTTATTTGGGCTGGGGGTGGGGATTTTTTAGGGATGAGGGTGTCCACTGGGGAATACAAAATGGCCTTTATCTTTCCAAAAGTACAATTGTGTATTTCAAGCACAATGACATGGAGTCTCTACAAAGTACTCTGGAGAAAGTTACGGTAGAAAATAAGCGAGCCAAGAAGCTAAGGCGCTATATTGTGGTTGAAGCTGTGTACCAGGTATCTTTTGGAAATTATGCTTTACTATGTTGATAACATATGTTGTAGCTTTCATCAGACTAGTATTGACAATTAGCAGTTTGCTTATTTACTAATACCATATTATCATGTATACCCTGCATTTCTGTTTCCCGTGCAGGATGGGGAAATGTTAATGTTTTGACAGATTTCTTCAATTTGCAGAATTCAGGTCAAATTGCTCCATTAGATGAGATCATCCGACTGAAGGAGAAATATCGTTTCCGTGTCTTATTGGATGAGAGCAACTCTTTTGGTGTGCTTGGCAGTTTCGGAAGAGGTATCACCGAGCAATATGGGGTTCCGGTATGTTTTGAAGATATTTTAGATTTAGTCAGTTCATTAATTCTCAATTTGTGGTTTTATGATGGTGTTGGTACTTGGTTGTGTAGATTGAGAAGGTAGATATCATAACTGCTTCCATGGGACATTCATTGGCCACAGAAGGAGGATTCTGTGTAGGAAGTGTTAGAGTCACTGCTCATCAAGTATGAAATTACCACCACTTGAAAAAGGGAACCTTGTTTGGAAGAATTTTTTTTATTTTTTATAATCAGAATTCCTTGTCTATGTAGTTTTTTTACTGATTAATATTAGTGTTCTTTTTTCCTAGTTTTCTATTCTTAATTGTTGATGACATGTTACATGTTTGCAGCGTCTCAGTAGTTCTGGTTATGTCTTCTCTGCTTCCTTGCCTCCGTATCTTCCAGCTGCTGCTATTACTGCTATTGATGTTCTGGAGGAAAATCCTGGTCTTATTACGAAACTGAACAAAAATATTGCTGTACTATGCCAAGGTTTGTTTTATTTTCACTCTCTTTTAAATCTATATCGAAGTGCTATGTACTCGTTGGGGATATGGTTGATGTGTCAGCTATCCTCAACTTGAGATCACTTATAAAGTGCCTATGTTACCATCTCGAAGTGACTCGGGAAAATCTTGTAGCTCCATTGGCATCAGATGAGTCAGTGTCACTGATATATTGTTCTATTGTTGGATGCATGAACCTCTTAGTCTGGTTGCACATGTGATGCTTAGAGGTTATGTAAATCAACCACTTGCAGCTAGAGAAAGCATAAGAAAAATGTTAATCTGGTTGATAACCTTTATGTTTACAATTTTCTGCTTATATTTGCAAAAAAATTGAAAATTGGATTTCCATTTGTTTTCGTTTAAAAAAAAAAAAGAAAAAAAAAATTCAATTAGTTTACAAAAAGTTACTAAATTCTATAAACATAAAAAAGTTATTTTTATTTGTTTTGAAACAAGGTTTCATTCCTTCCTCCCTTCCCCACCTCCTCCTGCCACCACCCACAGCCTATCAATACTGCTGGCGACCCATCCGGCCACCACTCAAGTCAACGGCCACTACTTTTGGCTGCCAGCCACCACCTCCGGCTTGTCCCGTTCCACCTCTGGCCCCATTGGTCACCATCTCCAGCGCTGCCATCCCTCCCTTGTACCAAACATGTGTTTTTTTACCTTCATTCTTACAAATATATATATATATATATAACAAGCATGCTTAATGTTGTGTGTAAATAAAAAACAACAAATAGTCAATGTTACAAAACAGTAGGTGTTTGTGGTACTAGCTCTCCTTTATCCTGCATCTTTGCTAGCTCTTTCAAGTGTTGCTGAAGGTGTTGGTTACCAATTCAGGGTTATGTGTGGCTTTCACCTTTCAGTCAAAATAGAACTAGCCATTTGTCTCTTATATTGGCAATTGCAGGATTGTCAAATATACACGGCCTCAAGATTGTGAGTGACGTGAAATCCCCAATCGTCTTCCTTGGACTCAAGAACTCCACAGGATCCTTGAAGAGCGACTCACAATTGCTTGAACATATTGCTGAGCAGGTAATCCAGCAGTTCTCAGATTTCTTTCACTCCTACTTTTTGTCAAGTCAATGTGAGTTACTGGTTACACATTCTGATGGAACGATTTGTGTGTGTTGGAAAATTGGGCCTTTGGCTCATTTCTGTGAAATTGCAACTAGAGGAAATGAGTTTTGGCAATGTGCTAGTTGGTTTATAACTTTAGTTTTGGGAAAACCATTTTCAGGTTATGTATATATTGTATAGCATCATGATCACTTGCCTACACAATCTCGAGGCCTTAATGTTTGTGCACTTGCAGGTATGAGTCTTTGTTGTGACTTCCAAAAGATCAATGCTTGATAAATGCCATCTACCTGTGGGAATCAGATTATTTGTCTCAGCTTCTCATTCTGAATCTGATCTGCTCAAGGCCTCTGAATCATTGAAGAGAGTTGCAGCAGCGGTGTTAGCAGATTATGATTGAATCGAATAGTGCAGATCGGATCTCATTTCTTTTTTCAATGATCTTTTGGACATTTCCCAGAAAATTTTTATTTTTATTTTTTTATAGGTGCATTTTGTAGTACTTGTATTATTAGTTTTTTATTTTTTATTTTTTATTATTATTATTTTTTTTTAACACTTGTATTATTAGTTTGAATTACATGTTTTGTGCGCGTCCACTTCTTATTAACTCTCAACTTATCTCACTAGGCACTAGTTTAACTTTATTTCATCTTGCAATTGAAATATTTTTGCATACCGAGAAGCTTTATATGGTAAAGTATTTAGTGTAACTTTTGTGTACAATTTGTGAGACAAAATTAGTTTAAATAAACTGAAAAATCTTATTATTAAGAAGCATGTATAGAGGTATTTTTTATTTTTGTTTTTTCATTATTAATTTTTAACTTGTTAGAAGTTATATGAAATAGGCTCTATATTTTATTTGTCCAGAGGCTACTTCGCTTTGGATATATATATATATATGGTGAATTACATTAACGGTCCTTATAGTTTGGGATTTGTGTCATTTTAGTCTTTGACTTTTTAATTGTAACACATTTGATCTTGAATTTTGAATATTGTTCCAAATAAGGACAATCAATAATACCATTGGATTTTTCAAGGACAAAAATGTTAATTTGATAAAATATAAATTAATTTAATAAAAATATTTTTCAAAAAAGTATTTTTGAATTTTGAAAAATTATTTTTACCCACTAAAGATAAAATTATATAAAATTGATAAATATTTTAGACATTTATTTATTTGTTTTTACTAAATTAATTTTTATTATGTATTCGGATGATAATCATGTAATGGTGGTTGTTTTTGTTTTCATTAAATTAGTTTTTTATTTTTCCAAAAATCAAACAAAGGACAACAACTTTGATATCATTTATTAAACCAATCCATTAAATCGAAAAATCTAAAACTTAAAATATTTCAAGTATTAAATATATAGTTTACCCATTACATGATCATCGTCTAAACATATAATAAAAATTAATTTGATAAAATAAATAAATAAATGTTTGAAAATTTTATCAATTTTATATAATTTTATCTTTGGTAAGTAGAAATAATTTTAAAAATTTAAAAATATTTTTTTAACATTTATTTTTGTCAAATTAATTTATATTTATTAAATTGACGATTTTGCCCTTAAAATTAAGTAATGGTATCTTCAATTGTCCTTATTTGGAACAAGATTCAAAATTCAAGGTCAAATGTGTCATAATTGAAAAATCAAGAACAAAAGTGATACAAGTCCCAAACTATAAGAACTATTAGTATAATTCGTCCATATATATATATATATATATATGCGCCTATATGGGTCATTTATTAGTTTTATTTTAAAAAAAAAATTATTTTAACTATTTTTACCTCATAAGTTGAAAGTAAAAATTAAAATAATTTGATACATATTTCAAAATGAAAAAACAAGTAATTTATAAAGAACTTCAATTATTGCACTAAACAGCCTTTGACTCACGGATGGCCAACTTCCTATAAATGCAGCGCTGTTTTGAAAAGTTAGTAAAAAAATATTTTTTTTTGATTTTTTGATTTTTTTTAATGGTTTTTTTGTGTAAAAAAATTGGTTTTTCATTTTTTATTTTTTTTGTAAAAAAGTCAAAAAAATTAATTTTTTCAGCAAGTTCTCAAATTGTCCCACAATCTCACATTGCAAGATAAAATGTATGGGAAATTTTACTCCCTCCGTCTCAAAATATTAGTTCCTTATTCTATTTTTTATTACAATAATGGTCGAGTGCTCAAAAAATGGAGCTCGAAAAATGGCTCGAAACAAAAAGAGAGAGAAGGAGAAAAGAGGAAGAGAGGGAGAGGGAGAAAAGAGGAACAGAGGGAGAGGGAGAGGATCGTCGGCCATCGTCGGCCATCGCCGATCGTCACCCCGCCCAGCTCCCGCCGCCGCCTCTGCTTCCTCCTCCGTCGCAGCACCGCCGATGTCTGCCCAGCTTCCCCTTCTCCTCAACCCGATTTTTATGGCCCCCTCCCATCCCCTCCCCTCCCCTCCCCTCCCTCCTCCTCCTCCTCCTCCTCCTCCTCCTCCCTCCTTCCTCCTCCTTTCTTCCTTCTTCCTGGTTCGTTCTTCGGTTCGTTCTTCTTCTGTCAAAAAAAAAATATATAGAGAAGGAGGGGTCAAAACGAGAAAAAGAAAAGAAAAAAAAAAAAAAAAAAAAGAGGGTCAAAACAACGTCGTTTTGACCCTCGAGCCAAATCTCGAGCCTCAACTCTCGAGCTACCAATCACTGCTGTTTTTATTATCCCAAAATATTAGTCCCTCTTTAAAAATCAAGTACAAAAATAATATAAATTTTCTATTTTGCCCTTCTTTTAAATTAATAAACAATATAAAAAGTACAATTATGACATTGATATTTTCAAAAAATATACTATCAAAATGATAATTTTGGAAAATCAACTTTTTTCAAAAGCAATAATTGTACTATCAAAAAAAGTTAAATTTTCCAAAAAGGACCATTATTTTGGGACGGAGGGAGTAATATACATTCAGTGTACTATATGCATCTTAAATTATGTCATTTTTTTTAAATTTTTTTTAATTATGACACATAAATTCTTTAATTATGATTAAAAAAAATTTAGTCATAATATTTTTTAATTATGACACATAAATTCTTTAATTATGTCTCGTAGTTATGATATTTTTTATTTTTTTAATTCTGACTTAAAAATTTAAAATTATATTATTTTTTTAAATTATAAAATACATATAGTACAACCCTTTAAAAATTGTACTTCCAAAATTAATGTATATTATAATAACCAACGACTATACTTCTTAGGGGTGGGCACGTGTTGGTTGCGGCCACGGAACCTCCAATCCGCTATCCGTCCGTCAAATTGGCGGATTGGAGAAAATCAATTCGCATCCGTCTGCTAATCCGGTGGATGCGGATTGAGCGGATTGGCGGTTTGGCGGATGGATGCGAATCGGTTTGGCGGTTTGAAATTTTATAAATTTTCAACATAGTTCAACTTGTGCACTTCCTAAAAAAAAAAAAAGGTATTACAGTCAATGACTTTAAAAAGTATTACAATTACTGCAAGCCTCATCCAAAGAAAGAAAGTTTGAAACTTTAGATTATCACAATCACTGTATGCCTCATCCACCTATTACAATCACAGTATGTCTCATCTACATAAAGTATTACAATTTATGCTTCTTAAAATATAAAAATAATTCAAATCACCAAAATCATGAACAGAGCAATAGTAAAGATTGTATGTCTTTGTATTATTACATTTATATATGTTTTTGAAAACAAAAATCAACCAGCATATATCATATGTTCTATTTATTACTTTTAGAGTTAGATTTAAAAACCAAAAAATATAGATAAATAGTACGTTTATTTTTTTCAATTCAAAAAATATATTCAAGTTGAAAACTTTTTTTCAACAAAATATTGAACTCTTTTTCAATTGAAAACACAAACAAAATATTTAAACAAATTGAAAATATAAAGTCTTATAAATTACTAAGGGTGCTCGCAGTTTGGCGGTTCGGTTGCGACCAAATGAAGCTCAAATCCGCAATCCGTCCACCAAATTGGCGGATTGGAGAAAATCATTCCGCAACCGTCCGCTCGTCATCACGCATCCGTCCAAAATGCGGTGGATCGGTTCGATTCAGTCGGTTTTGATGGATCGATACATCCGCTGCTCACCTCTAATACTTATGTTTGTTTGTTTGTTTGTTTATTTTGTTTTGTTTTATTTTATTTTATTTTTTTTTTCCGCGTCCTTTCAAAATTTCTACATCAATGTTCTCTTCTTTTTATTTTATTATAATTTGACACTGCAACTTTTCTTATTTTGTCTTTTTCTTTTCACTTCTTATTTTTCCACATGACTATTAATTATATATTATTTATTAAAATAACCAACAATTATATGTGGCTGCCAGCATATTTGTCAGGATGAAGGCAAGGAGTTTGTTGGAATATTCCTTCATCTATATATTTTTGAAAATCGTTAAAAAAAAATTATGTAAATACTATATAGTGTTTAATAAGGGTCGGCGTGGGTCGATTGTAGCCATAGAACCTCAAATCTGCCATCCGTCCATTAGATTGACGGTTTGAAGAAAATTAATTCACATCCGTCTGCCAATTCAGCAGATATGGATTGAGCGGATTGGCGGATTGATGTGAATCGGTTTAGCAGTTTAAAATTTTATAAAAATTCAACTTGTACGCTTCCTCAAAAAATAAAATAAAATAAAATATTACAGTCAACAACTTAAAAAAAGTATTACAATCACTGCATGCTTCATCTAAAGAAAGAAAGTTTGAAACTTTAAAATATTACAATCACTGCATGTCTCATTCACATATTACAATCATAGCATGCTTCATCCACATAAAGTATTATAATATGTGATTCTCAAATTATAAAAATAATTCAAACCATCAAAACCATAAATAGAGCAGTAGTAGAGATTGTATGCCTTTATATTGTTACATCTATATTTGCTTTTTAAAACAAAACCAACCAACATATATCATTTATTTATTTATTATTTTTAGAGTTAGATTTAAAAACCAAAAAATATAGATAACTAATACATATATTTTTTTCAATTCAAAAAATTTATTCAAGTTGAAAACTCTTTTTTAACAGAACATATTCAACAGAATATTTAAACTATTTTTCAATTGAAAACACAAACAGAATATCTAAACAAATTAAAAACACAAAATCTTACAAATTACTAGGGGTGCTCGCAGTTTGGCGGTTCGGTTGCTGCCAAAGAAACCTTAAATTCGTCATCCGTCCAAAACTAGGCGAATTGGAAAAAAATCAATCCGCAATCATTCGCTCGGCATCACGCATCCGTACAAAATGCGGCAAATCGGTTCGATTTGGTCTGTTTAGGTGGATCGTTATATCTACTGCTCACCCCTAGTGTTTAGGAATGAGTAACAAATATACCGATCTGTCCAAACCAACCGAATCGAACCGATCCGTCGCGTTTTGGACGAATGCGTGACAATGAACGAACGGTTATAGATTGATTTTTTTCAATCCACTTAGTTTTGGACGGATGACGGATTTGAGATTCATTTCGCCACAATCAAACTGTGAAACCGCGAACACTCCTAGTAATTTGTAAGATTTTGTATTTTCAATTTGTTTGAATATTCTGTTTGTATTTTCAATTGAAAAAGAATTTAAAAATTCTGTTGAATATATTATGTTGAAAAAGAGTTTTCAACTTAAATATATTTTTTGAATTAAAAGAATAAATGTATTATTTATCTATATTTTTTTATTTTTAAATCTAATTCTAAAAATAATAAATAAAAAAGATGATATATGCTAATTGATTTTTGTTTTCAAAAACAGATATAGATATAACAATATAGAGGCATACAATCTCTACTACTGCTCTGTTCGTAGTTTTGGTGGTTTGAATTGTTTTTATATTTTAAGAATCACATATTGCAATACTTTATGTGGATGAGACATGCAGTGATTGTAATATTCTAAAATTTTAAACTTTCTTTCTTTGGATGAGGCATACAGTGATTGTAATATTTTTTTAAGTCATTAACTGCAATACTTTTTTCTTTTTTAAGGAAGTGCACAAGTTGAATTATGTTGAAAATTTATAAAATTTTAAACCGCCAAAAGGATTCGCATTCATCCATCAATCCGCTCAATTCACATCCGCCGGATTGGTGGACGGATGCGGATTAGTTTTTTTCAATCCGCCAATCTGGCGGATGGATGACGGATTGGAGATTCCGTGGCCGCAACCGATTCGCGCCCACCCCTAATAGTGTTTGACTCTTTTAAATAATAGCATAAATTACAGATACACCCCTAAAGTTTGATTAAAATATAAATCGCCCTCTGTAGTTATGAAAATTATATTTCATCCTCTAAAGTTTCTAATTTCATAATAAATCGTCTATTTTATTAATAAATTATCAAGTCAATTAAAAGTTTTTAATGATGTTAAAAATATGTTTCAATTAATAATTTAGGTAATTTTATTATTGTATAAGAGAGTAATTATGAATTTTATTTTTTAATTAATTCTGTTAAATAAAAAATTCTAATGAGAAATATTTGTAATTTTTCAAATCACATGAGACAATTTGTACTTTAAGTAAATCTCAGAAAATATATTTATAATTTATCCTAAATAAAAATAAAATGTAATGATGACTATGTTAAAATGTATCTCCACATTTAAAAAGTTAATTAGCTTATTGAACAAAAACTTAGGCCTGGTTTGGCATGTCTTAAAAAATACAAAAAAATAAAAAGTTATCACTATTCACCAAAAAAAATATTAAAAAATTAATTTAACACATAATTACATTTCAAAAAACTCTGTCGTCCCACAGGCAGAGCTACCTTTTTGGAAAAATTGCACTTATTTTGGTGCACAAATAACACGGTACTGTTCGGTCCGTAGGGGCCCATCACAGGTCCCATTTTAATAATCTGAATAGTTCAATGTGTAGAACTCATTGAGTACTATATGCTTGTAAAAAATCACGTTGATTAAATATCGGTAACTATATGATCAAATCAGTTAAAATTTATAAAATGGATGGTGTTATAGTTAACGATTGAAAAAAAACTAATTCGATCAGATAGCTATCGATATCCGATCAATGTGATTTTTTTATAAGTATATAGTACTCGACGAGTTCTACATATTGAATGGTCTTGATTAGCAAAACGAGACCCGTGGTGGGCCCCCATGGGCCGAACAACACCTTCAATTCAATGCTCGAAAAGTAGGGAATCATGTCCCAGGCTACACTCTGTACACACTGTCCTGAATTATCTCACCGTACCGCCTATTCCATCTCAATCTTCTCCTATACACTAATTTGTACAATTTTTTAATACACATTTTTTGTAAAAGTCAAAAAATTATTCCAAATAACCATTTTTTTTCCTGAATTTTTTAGTTCAAAAAGTCAAAAAGTACACTTATTTAAGATACTCCAAACAACCCCTTAGTCTATGTAATAACCCGACTTTCATATTTGTTTCTGGTATACTTTCAGTCCTTTATTCTGTGCATTTAAATGCTTGATGTGGAATTTTATGCGAAATTAAGTTTGAGCAATGGATCTTATAATTAGAGATCTATATCTGTTTAGTAAGAAGAGCCTCTGTCACAATTAAAACGTTGGATCAGAAATTGAGAGTCTTAAAGGCTTGATAATCTGAAACTGAGTTTGCATCTAAGGATCAGCATAATTTTTAAGTAATAATAAACATTTTTGTAGAAATTTGATTTGAAATGATTAAATTGATTGATTTTTGTCCTATTCACCTTATATATATCTATGTTCTCTTATATACTTGACCTAGAGCTCTATACAAAAATATCCTGAGGGAGAGAGAGGAATTTGAGAGGAGGAGTTCTTCAAGGAAGGAATTGGGGAATTTTGAAGATTGTAGGGAATTTGACTCAAGGTATGTTTAATCATATCTAATTAACCCCTCTTTGAATGAAGAAGGAATTCCTCTATATTATTGTGCTAAGTGGTTAATTAAGTTGTTATTTCTCGTATTGAGTTGATTTGGTATTGTGTTAAATTATTTAGTGAGGTATCTAATGAGAATTTTATCTTATTTTCCTCAATTATCAAACTTGAACCCATCCACATGGTTATATGGTTGTATATATGTCTGTGTGTGTGTGTGAAGTTAGAATTCTCATGAAATTGAGTATGTTTATGAGCTTAAAATTAATGATCTAATTTATACTAGATTGTTGTATGTGTTGTAATTCCTATTCACATGAGTTTTGGGATCACATTCTAGTAATTTATGGACTTATTTTGAGCACTATAAATACCTACGAAAAATGGGACTTTTGTTTGATTTCGGACTGCAGCAAACCTGGAAAACGCCACACGTGCGGGGCTCATGGCCGCACGTGCGGGAGCACTGCCGCACGTGCGGGAGTCAAGGCCGCACGTGCGGGAGTCAAGGCCGCACGTGCGGGAAATGATAAAATTTAAGGCTTTGGCTACTGCTTAAAAAACACGTGCGGGGCTCACAGCCGCACGTGCGGCCCATGCTGAGAAAGATGGGTTGCTCCATTTTACGTGTTGCACTCTCTAATATTTTTGAAATCTGTATTTGATATGTTTTTAATGTCTGTAAATTCCTTCGAAACGAAGTGAGTCCGGAAACGATTCAACAAGGAAAGGGACTAATTAGTGAGTTATGTATGTTTGCAAGACACACCCTGGAAGGGACTATCACTCCACCACAACATAGTGAGTAGTAGTACCATTGTAGTACGCTTTATTTATAGCTAATGATTACCATTAGCATTTTGTTAATTACAAATTAACTATATTACTTACATGGACGATTAAACGAATGTGTGTACTTCTGTATGATTTTGAAGCTCTGTATAACTCTGGAACTGGTCTGCTCTGATAATATCTGGGCCTGTGGCCAATCTGTGGAATCTGTTAGGCCTATGGCCAATCTGTGGAATTTATTAGGCCTATGGCCGATCTGCAAAATCTGACAGGCCTACGGCCGTTCTGTTTAATCTGGGCATAAAGCCACTTTGTTTAATTTGGGCTTAAAGCCACTTTGTCTAAAGACTGGGCCCAAGGCCGTTCTGGAAGTAGTTACAGCATCAGATTAACTATATGTCTTTTGCATTTATATACGCATGGATATGCATTATAATTCAAGTCAATTATTGAATTGTTTACGTACTATTATCCATTAAGCTTCGCTCACTCTGTATTTGTTTGTTTCTGTAGGTAATCAACCTGGAGGACAGTCTTAACCCCTGATACTCATTTTCCTTTTGTCAACCTCAGTGTATCCAGGCACCTAAGTGAGGTTGTGCGTTTTGTGGAGTTTTGCTAAGCTTTTGGCTTGTACCTTTATTGTCAGTCTATAGTTGAAATGTATTTAATGCTTTTGTTACGCCCCAGCATGGGGCAGGGTCTGTGTATGCATTTGTACATGTGTAATTCTCATATACAAGTCACTATATGTTTATTCACCTTATGCAATGTTGTGATCCTTGCATACTAGTGGTAGCTCAATGAATGTAGTTATATGTTATTGTATGTTATCAAATGCTTCTGTTCAGGCCCTATATGTTACGTATATCAGGTTAAGTGTCTGTATCTGAAGTGGTCATGCCCAAACTTTTAGGGGCGGGTTTGGGGCGCGACAAGTGGTATCAGAGAACGAGTTGCTATCTCACACACGGATCTATTGAGCCTTAGGATGTCTAGAAAAGACTTAGGCATCATGCATTACATTCTGAAAGTATATGAAAGATCGATGGCAAAGTTAAATGTATTCTGCTAATGCTAACGGTTTTGAACCATGCCTATTGTATATCTCTTGTGCATGTTGTAATTGTTTATTATGTAGAATATGGTGAGAACAAGAACGGAAGACTCGGAAGATGCTACTTCTGCACGGTTGGACAGAATGGAGAGAATGATTATGGAAATGGCGGAGACTTTACGACGACAACAGCAACAACCACAACCACCACCATCTGTACCTCCGCCTGTGGCACAGGATTTCCAAGCTGAGGACCGAACCATTACACTCACAAAGGAGTTTAAAAAGATGAAACCGCCATCATTCAAGAGAGGAATAGAACCGATGAAAGCTGAAGCGTGGGTGTTGGGAATAGAAAAATTGTTTGAAGTATTTCCTTGCACCGAAGCCCAAAAAGTGCAACTCGCTGCCTTCACTCTTGAAGATGAAGCACGGAGGTGGTGGATGCTCACGAGAACTACACACTCGGGGTTAACATGGGACAGATTCTTGGAGTTGTTAAGTATTTCCCCCAAAGTATGCGAGACAAAAAGGTGACTGAATTTGAAACTCTTAGATAAGGAAATAAGACCGTTGTAGAGTATGAAGCCCAATTTGCGGAACTAGCTTGGTTTGTGCCTCATATGTTGGATACAGATTATAATAAGGCACGAAAATTCGAAGGGGGATTACGGAGTGCTATCTTAGACCGTGTTAACATGTTGAAGTTACCCACCTATGTCGATGTGTTGGAAAGGGCTGTTATAACAGAAGGAAACCTTGCTACTCAGAGTCGGATTTCTGAATGGAGAGGAAAGAGACAAAACAATTAATTCTCAAAGGGGTCAGCTACTCCACCTACCAAGAAACAAAATTCAGGGGCTTCAAGTACTTCTACCCCTATTCAGGATTCAATTCTTGTTTGTTCAGAATGTGGAAAGAAACATCGTGGAACCTGTTATCGGAAGTTTGGAGCCTGTTTTAGGTGTGGCAAAACAGGTCATTTGGTAAGGGATTGCCCCCAAAGGAATCAACAAAATGGCAATAGGACTGCTACCAGTTCAGCGGGGTCTACACCAACTCCCAACACCAAGTCAGCTGCTAAACCTGCTAACAACAAAGACACTGCGAGACAAGGCAGGGTATTTGCGTTGGTTTCGGGGGATGTGCAAAATACTGCGACAGTGGTGTCAGGTACATTTATGGTTCATGGTTATTCTACTCATGTATTGTTTGATTCTAGCTCTATCTATTCTTTTGTGTCAAAATTATTTGCACAAAATTTAGATAAATCTGAAGAAAATTTGTCCTATATGTTATGTGTGTCTTCACCTTTGGGAAACTCTATGATCTGTTCTTCTGTATATTTTGCTTGTGAACTCCAACTTGGGGATATTCAGGTATATGCCAATCTGTTACCTCTTGATTTGACTTATTTTGATATTATTCTAGGTATGGACTGGTTGAGTGAATATGGTGCAACTATAGACTGTCTGACTAAGCAAATTAGTTTCCACCCTCCGGGACAATCAGAATCTATTTTTCAGGGACATGGCGTAACCTCTCCACCTTATTTGATTTATGCAGCAAAGGCTTGTAAATTAATTCAGAAAGGGTGCCAGGGGTATTTATGCAGTATTTTGGAAGGACAAGTGATGAACGGGAGTACTAACCAGATTCCAGTTGTCTGTGAATTTCCAGATGTTTTCCCGGAAGAATTACCGGGGGAGTTAATAGACCGTGAAATCGAGTTTACAATTGAAGTGGTGTCGGGAACTCAACCTATTTCTAAGACTCCGTACAGAATGTCACCAGCTGAAATGAAGGAATTAAAGATTCAGTTACAAGATTTATTTGATAAGGGGTTCATTCGCCCGAGTGTGTCTCCTTGGGGTGCACCAGTTTTGTTTGTGAAAAAGAAGGACGGAACACTCCGATTGTGTATCGACTACAGGGAACTCAATAGGGTAACAATCAAGAATAAGTACCCACTGCCGCGGATCGATGATTTATTTGACCAGTTACAAGGGGCACAGGTCTTTTCAAAAATTGACTTACGGTCTAGGTACCACCAACTGAAGGTCAAAGCTAATGATGTTAAGAAGACAACTTTTCGAACCCGATATGGCCATTACGAATTTCTGGTTTGGAGTTACTAATGCACCAGCGGCATTTATGGATTTGATGAATCGCGTCTTTAAACCTTATTTGGATGAGTTTGTGGTAGTATTTATTGATGACATCCTCATTTATTCGAAAAATGCAGAAGCTCATGAGAATCATCTTCGTTTAATTCTTCAAACACTTCGAGAAAAGAAGCTGTATGCAAAGCTGAAGAAATGTGAATTTTGGCTATCTGAGGTGGCATTCCTAGGTCATGCAATAACAAAGAAAGGAGTCTCTGTTGATCCACACAAAATTGAGGCAATCGTGAATTGGCCAACTCCTACCAATGTGACTGAGGTACGTAGCTTTATGGGATTAGCCGGATATTGCAGGAGGTTTGTTCAAGATTTTTCCAAAATCGCTGTGCCATTTACACAGTTGACTCAAAAGGGAGTTGCGTTTGAATGGTCAGAAAAGCGAGAATCCGTTTTCCAAGAATTGAAAACGAAGTTAACTACAGCTCCAGTCCTTGCCTTGCCATCTGGTATTGAAGGGTTTGTGATCTACAGTGATGCGTCGTATAAAGGACTTGGTTACGTGCTTATGCAAAATGGAAAGGTTATCGCTTATGCTTCTCGACAGCTTAAACCCCATGACAGGAATTATCCCACACATGATCTTGAGTTAGCTGCAGTGGTCTTTGCTTTGAAAATATGGCGACACTATCTGTATGGCACTACTTGTGAAGCCTACACCAACCATAAGAGCCTCAAGTACCTTTTCACTTAGAAAGAATTGAATATGTGACAACGGTGGTGGTTAGAACTTATTAAAGATTATGACTTGCAGATCCATTACCATCCTGGTAAAGCCAATACAGTTGCAGACGCGCTATAGCGATCCCGGTTTCCCTTCCTTTGATTGTTGTATTCCGGACTTAGGTTCCGTGGAGTTGGTGGTTGTATATCTTGTTCTTATCCTTTAATTCCGTGTGTTTGAGTTTTAGGATGTATTGGGCATGTTTCGAATAGGTTGGTTGAGCTTTAGTCCCATTCCTTGTTGCCTAGAATTTTGGTGGTATGCTCGAGCGAGTCCTTTTGCGCTCGAGCGGAGTTTGATTTT
Source organism: Camellia granthamiana (assembly GCA_036172215.1). Classification (NCBI taxonomy): domain Eukaryota; kingdom Viridiplantae; phylum Streptophyta; class Magnoliopsida; order Ericales; family Theaceae; genus Camellia; species Camellia granthamiana. Next base: position 116,232 of record JAXFYN010000143.1, read on the forward strand.
TGGTTGTTCGCTCGAGCGGGTCTTCTTGTGCTCGAGCGGGGTTTACACACTCTCAGTATTTTGTGCCTCTGCAAAACTTCTGCAAGTGTGTTTTTCACACTCGAGCGGATTTTCTTACGCTCGAGCTGATCGTGCTCGAGCGGGTGTCTTGGCGCTCGAGCGGGTAGTTCATTTTCTGTAAAAGTACTGGAAGGGGGAAATCTACGCTCGAGCGGCTTTCCCTTTGCGCTCGAGCGGGTGTGTTTTGCAGTTGTGTCTTGGCGCTCGAGCGGGTACCCTTCACGCTCAAGCAGGTCTAGTTTTTGTGCTTGACGCTCGAGCGTCCTATTCTCCACTCGAGCGGGTCATATGTATATCAGATATCAGCTGGGTCTTTTTAGATCACTTTTCAACTTCCACTCTCTCTCTTACTTTTCCAAAAAACCCATTTTGAGAGCCTCTCTCTCTACATTTCACCTTCTCTCTAGGGATTGATGTATTTTGAGTGATCTACTCCCTTAGTGTCTTTACAAAAAGTGTAGAGCTTGGTTTGGGCTTCCTTTTGATCCAAAATTTCTTGGTTTGGAGCATTTCGAGATTTCTCCATCATTCCCATTGGTTTCATCTCTTGAGGTAGGGATTCCTACTCATTCTTCTGTGTTTTAACATAGATGTTGAGCTTTTGTATAAATGGTTTGATCTGGGAAATTTTGGGTGTCAAGGTTTCAAAGATATGAAAAAGGGGTTTTATTATTTTGACTCATAAATATGTAATTTGGATCTTAAAATGATGGTATTGTTGTTGGTTGTTGATATTTGTGCCTTTGGGCCAAAGTTGAGAAAGAGGGAAGAAAACCCTAATTTTTGTTATAAATTAACTTATACAATTAATTTGGGAATGTTATGGAAATATGAAATTGAGTTGAAGAATATGAAATTGACTCATTATGAGATAGAATGGTGAAGTTGGAATTGTTAATCACTCACCTTGGAAATTGTTAATAATTTATTTGTTGGATGAAGTTATTGTCTGTTTAGAAATAATTGCTTTGGGCTACCGATGGAGGGTAGTCTTGATTGTTGTAGACAATGCATGATGATTAGGCAAACTAAAACTAATCAATTGAGTATGCCATCGAATATGGCGGTTGATATAATACATGACTTTTATGTATTGATTTGATTATGTATATGATATGTGTTTATATACATTGTATGGGAGGAGATAGGGGATGTACTCCACGGTTTAGGGGAAGATAGGGGATGGACCTCTAAACCGGATATTGTTTGGGAGGAGATAGGGGATGGACTCCATTGATACAGCACTAAAATGTGTATCATTTGTGAAGTATGGAAGTGTTTTTGTTTGACATTGATATAGCACTAAAATATGTATCATGTGTGAAGTATGGAAGTGTTGTTATGTATTATTGATATAGCACCAAAATGTGTATCTGTTATGAAGTGTGAAATGTTTAATTTGAGTTATAATCTCATTTGAAATAGAAGTACTGTTGATATGAGATATGATCTCAATCAAATTGTTTGGCCAGGTTCTGAGCCATAGTTATGAATTGAGAATTGGATAAGGAATGGAAAATGAAATGAAACATGGTCACTTTTGTTATGTAATTGAAATGGATTATGAATTGATTCGTGTGAGTTAAACATTTATCAACTGCCAATGTTTTAGTTATTGCACATGTTATGTTTAGTATATCTCTACTGAGCGTTGGCTCACCCTATATGGGGCATCATTTTCAGGTACAGGTAGCATGCCACCTCCAAGGACGTAGCTTGAGAGGCTTAGTGGCTAGGACTCTTTTGTGATTACATTTTTGTATTAGATGTATATCAAGCCGAGGGCTTATTTTGTGTTTCGAGTTAGTACTCCTTTTTGTAACCAAGTGTTGACTTGGAAAGTTGTAAGCCCATAGGGCATGTACTTTTGTTGTCAACATGTAATACATTTTGTGATGAATACTCTAATGGAATGTAATTATGCTTCGTTTTATTATGTTTAAGCATGTCAATATTGTATGATTTTTGGGCTTATTTTGAGGGCGTTACACGCGTTTAGTCGGAAAAATATGGGAAATTTGGCAAATTTAGTTACGGGACAAAAGGAATTAGTGATTGACTTGGACAGGATGAAGGTAGATTTGGTGATGCATGGACAGGAAGCCATGGTAGCAGTAATAGCCCAACCAACATTACTTGAAGAGATCAAATTACATCAAATGGGTCATTGTAGACCGATTGACCAAGTCCGCTCACTTCCTACCTGTGAAGACCCAGTATACCGCAGATAAACTTCCTGTGATCTATGTGAAGGAAATTGTAAGACTCCATGGTGTTCTAGTCTCAATTGTGTCAGACAGGGATCCAAAATTTGTTTCGAGATTCTGGCAAAGTCTACAGGAAGCAATGGGTACAGAGTTAAAGTTTAGCACAGCCTTTCACCCTCAGACAGACGAACAATCCGAGAGAACAATACAAACATTAGAGGATATGCTCCGGATGTGTATTCTGGATTTTCAGGAAAGTTGGGAAACCCATTTACCATTGGTAGAGTTCGCATATAATAATAGTTACCATTCGAGTATTGAAATGGCGCCCTATGAAGCTCTGTATGGAAGACCGTGTCGTTCCCCTGTGTGTTGGGCCGAAATTGGAGATAGATCATTGCTAGGGCCCGAAATTGTTCAGTTGACAACTGAAAAGGTTAAAACTGTTCGGGAAAGACTGAAAACTGCTCAAAGTAGGCAGAAGAGTTATGCGGATAACCGACGAAAGAATTTGGAATTTGAAGTGGATAGTCCTGTGTTCGTGAAAGTCACCCCAATGAAAGGACATCCAAGGTTTGGGAAAAAAGGTAAGTTAACACCCCGATATGTTGGTCCCTTCCAAATTTTGGAAAGAGTGGGCCCGGTAGCTTACCGAGTTGCCTTTCCGCCAAGTATGAGCCAAGTGCATAACGTATTCCATGTCTCTATGCTTCGGGGATATCTTCTGGATCTGTCTCATGTCATAGATTACCACCAAATTGTGTTGGATGATAAGTTAGTCTATGAAGAAAAGCCAATTCGAATTCTGGACCGGCAAGTGAAACAGTTACGAAATTAGGAAATTCCAATGGTAAAAATAGAATGGCAAAAACATTACGAAACCGAAGCAACTTGGAAAAGAGAAGAGGAAATGCAACACCAATATCCGCATCTATTCCGATCTTAAGGTAAAACAAGTTTGAGGGACCAAACTTATTTAAGGGGGAGAGAGTGTAATAACTCGACCCTCATATCTGTTTCTGGTATACTTTCAGTCCTTTATTCTGTGCATTTAAATGCTTACTGTGGAATTTTATGTGAAATTAAGTTTGAGCAATGGATCTTATAATTAGAGATCTATATCTATTTAGTAAGAAGAGCCTCTCTCACAATTAAAATGTTGGATCAGAAATTGAGAGCCTTAGAGGCTTGATAATCTGAAATTGAGTTTGCATCTGAGATCAGCATAATTTTTAAGTAATAATAAGCATTTTTGTAGAAATTTGATTTGAAATGATTAAATTGATTGATTTTTGTCCTATTCACCTTATATATGTGTATGTTCTCTTATATGCTTGACCTAGAGCTTTATACAAAAATATCCTGAGGGAGAGAGAGGAATTTGAGAGAAGTTCTTCAAGGAAGGAATTGGGGAATTTTGAAGATTGTAGGGAATTTGACTCAAGGTATGTTTAATCATATCTAATTAACCCCTCTCTTTGAATGAAGAAGGAATTCCTCTATATTATTGTGCTAAATGGTTAATTAAGTTGTTATTTCCCGTATTGAGTTGATTTGGTATTGTGTTAAATTATTTAGTGAGGTATCTAATGAGAATTTTATCTTATTTTCCTCAATTATCAAACTTGAACCCATCCACATGGTTACATGGTTGTATATATGTCTATGTGTGTGTGTGTGAAGTTAGAATTCTCATGAAATTGAGTATGTTTATGAGCTTAAAATTAATGATCTAATTTATACTAGATTGTTGTATGTGTTGTAATTCCTATTCACATGAGTTTGGGGATCACATTCTAGTAATTTATGGACTTATTCTGAGCACTATAAATACCTACAAAAAATGGGACTTTTGTTTGATTTCGGATTGCACCGAACCTGGAAATCGCCGCACGTGCGGGGCTCATGGCCGCACGTGCGGGAAATGGTGAAATTTGAGGCTTTGGCTACTGCTTAAAAAGCACGTGCGAGGCTTCACTGCCGCACGTGCGGGAACCCTTGCCGCACGTGCAGGGCTCACAGCCGCACGTGTGACCCATGCTGAGAAAGATGGGTTGCTCCATTTTACGTGCTGGACTCTCTAATATTTTTGAAATCTGTATTTGATATGTTTTTAATGTCTGTAAATTCCTTCGAAATGAAGTGAGTCCAGAAACGATTCAACAAGGAAAGGGACTAATTGGTGAGTTATGTATGTTTACAGGACACACCCCGGGAGGGACTATCACTCCGCCACAACACAGTGAGTAGTATTACCATTGTAGTACGCTTTATTTATAGCTAATGATTACCATTAGCATTTTGTTAATTGCAAATTAACTATGTTACTTACATGGACGATTAAACGAATGTGTGTACTTCTGCATGATTCTGAAGCTCTGTATGACTCTGGAACTAGTCTGCTCTGATAATATCTGGGCCTGTGGCCAATCTGTGGAATCTGTTAGGCCTATGGCCAATCTATGGAATCTGTTAGGCCTATGGCCAATCTGTGGAATCTATTACGCCTATGGCCGATCTGCAAAATCTGAAAGGCCTACGGCCATTCTGTTTAATCTAGGCATAGAGCCACTTTGTTTAATCTGGGCTTAAAGCCACTCTATCTAAAGACTGGGCCCAAGGCCGTTCTGGAAGTAGTTACAGCATCAGATTAACTATATGTCTTTTGCATTTATATACGCATTGATATCATTATAATTCAAGTCAATTATTGAATTGTTTACGTACTATTATCCACTGAGCTTCACTCACTATGTATTTGTCTGTTTCTGTAGGTAATCAACCTGGAGGACAGTCTTAACCCCTGCTACTCGTTTTTCTTTTGTCAACCTCAATGTATCCAGGCACCTAAGTGAGGCCGTGCATTTTGTGGAGTTTTGCTAAGCTTTTGGCTTGTACCTTAATTGTCATTCTATAGTTGAAATGTATTTAATGCTTTTGTTATACGCCCCAGCATGGGGCAGGGTCTGTGTATGCATCTGTATATGTCTAATTCTCATATATAAGTCACTGTATGTTTATTCACCTTATGCAATGTTGTGATCCTTGCATACTAGTGGTAGCTCAATGGATGTAGTTATATGTTATTGTATGTTATCAAATGCTTCCGTTCAGGCCCCATATGTTACATATATCAGGTTAAGTGTCTGTATCTGAAGTGGTCATGTCCAAACTTTTAGGGGCGGGTTTGGGGCGCGACAGTCTAAGAGTTTAATCGGAAAAAAAATAAAAAGTTCAAGGACTTTTGACATAGTTTACTTTAAAGGTATAAATTACATTAACTTTTCTTAAGGTTTGAAAAAGTTTTATCACTTTGACATAATTATATGTTAAGATTTTAATTCATTTAATACTTAATCATATTTTTATTAATATTTCATTACTTATATAAATGGGAAAAAAAAATTATGTTGTCATCATTTCTTTTTCATTGAAAATTTATTCATTTTTATATTTTCATATTATTTGTATTTGTTTAAGTCTTTTTAACTTTATTATAAAAAAAATTGTATAATTACATCAAAATTATAAATTTTATTATATTTTTCAAACGTCCAAAAAAAAAAAAAAGTTAGTATAATTTATCATACTCTACATATAAAACATCCATAGTTTTTTGGTTTAGTGAGAGATGAAACAACTAATACAATTTTTTTTTAATAATTTCTTGTTGACTAGCTTTTTTTTTTTTTTGTTGACTAGCTTAAGACATGAGGTCTCCTTCTATATGTTTTTGTAGGTCTAATTCATCTATCTTTTGGCATTGCAAATCTTTTTTATACCTTCATTCCATCAACTAATTCTTGCCATTGTTGTGGTTCATTGTTCTCGACAATTAATGCTCTTTGAGATGTTTTAGCAAGGTGGGAGTTTCTTTGCTCATCAACTAGTATCCAAGTATCGAAGAAAACTTTGGATCATCATTAATTGAGGTAATTACTGACTCTTAACTAATTTATATTTATACTTAAAATTTTGATAATATTATTCTTAGAATACATATTAAAAAGTTAAAAAAATTAAACATTTTGTTAAAAAATACATGTAAAAAATAATGTGTAATATTTGTAAGTTTTCTAAACATATAGAATAAGACTATTATTTGAATTGTGAATTCAAGTATAAATTTTTTTTTAAAGAAAAATATGAACAAAATAAAACTTAAACAAAAATTTATAATTCAAACATATCGGATAAAGAGGCACAATAATCAATCGGTAACAAAAATTTATTAATTTGTATGGCAGTTTTAATTATGTTATTTAGTATTCAATTTTTTTTAATAAAAATAAAAATAAAAAATAATTTGGTAAAAAAATGAAAAATAAAAAACAAATTACACCGGGTGAATTACACATCATAACTTAACCTCTCTCTCTCTTTCTCTCTCTCTCTCTCTCTCTTCCGCCGTCACCTTCGGAGGCTGCGCAGTGGTGATGGTGGTGGGTGGCGGGAGGTGCTGCGCTGGAGAGGGGTTTAGGGTGTGCTTGTTTTCCGACCTAAAAAGAGAGAGAGAGAGAGAGAGAGAGAGAGAGAGAGAGAGAGAGAGAGAGAATTAAGAAGAGGAGATGGGAATAGATTTCATTACAAAAGCAGTCTGTTGCACCATTAAAAACCCAACCAGAACTATGCAAAATGATGAAATTGAGGCAAAAAAATAGAGCACCAAATTGAGGCATTTCCACAAAGTACACAAGAGGAGAGGGCTGGAATTAGAGATAAAGCTGATGCAAAAAGCCTCTGTAGTGAATTTGACAATGTTCACTTCAGGTTTTTATTCATCTCTACAAAAATAAAAAATAAAATAAAATTTTGATGGCGTTTGAGCATCACAATTACACAAATTGCACCTGTGTACAGTGCTGACAACACTTATATATATTGTACGAGGGTGAAATATCCTTAATTCTTCCGTACTCCTTGAACTCGAGCTTTACGTAAAGTTGCTTGACCTGAAAAAAGAAAGACGGTGAGCTGCCTGGCGGTGTGCAGTCGGATAGACCCTCCGACGATCAAGTCAGCACACTTGAAGAAGAAGAAGAAAATGAGAGAGCACTTTAAAGAGAGAGAGAGAGTTGGGAATTCCTCAGATTGCTTACCCTCAACGTTTCTCCAACCCTCCTTTTTTAGGCTGGTCATGCAGCCTTAGGGATTGTGGGCGCACTACCTCTGTTGTCCTTCCCCGGACAGGTGGTTGTGCTCCCCTCTACCTTCCTTACACGTATAGAGACCAAAACCTCCAAATAATGTTTGTGGAACTGCCAAACGGTATTGATACGTACTAGGAGTGGATTTCCCCTTCATCACATCATTGGTCCAGGTGGCACACAACCGGGCTGTAACGACTGACCTATCCCTTAGGGAGGAAACACCACCATGACTGAGACGGCCGAACTATAACAAGTCGGTTCATTTGAACTGACCGACCATGAGGCGTGACGTCCTTCATCTCGCCCCAAATTCATTCTGGGCTGTACTCGGCTCGGTCCCAACGTATCACCACAGATCCAACCGAAGTCAGGCCGAGTCATAGCTTGGTTGGGCACATACATATTTTTGCACTCTGGTCGACGATATTGCTCGGCCAACGTGATAGGCCGAGGGTTGTGTCGATTCAGTTCGGTCAGGCACAGTCCGATCCTCGCAGGGCCCATCATCAAATCCCGCACTATTGTAGCTCAGCCGTCTTGACCGGTGCAAATCTCCCTCTAAATTTCCCCTTAATCCCATCCGAGCTGAGCGTGATTTGGGATTATCATTCTGACCGAGCTATCCCTGATTGGTCGGTTATCGGGGATTGCGCCAATAGTCTTGTCATCGATCGTCCAGCCGTACTAACAAGCCATCTTTTCGATGCCACGTGGGTTCACGCCATTGGTCCCATGCAGCCCCACAGTTGTCTCCCTCACGCGCAAAATTCAAAAGGTTGCCACCCTTTGGCTTACCCTCCCTTTTTATACACACGTGAGGGGCCACATACACCCCTACAGTTTAACTTCCCATTCGAGCCAAACCCTAGCCTTCAAGTCGCCAAGCTTCTGCCACTGCTGCCATCACTGCTGCCATCACTGCTCTTCGAGTTATTTTCAACCATCTTCGTCCTCACAAAGGCTATAGACAAGGTCGTGGTCGATTGGTCTTCGCTTGGCGTCCATATCAGTAAGTTTATCTACCCTTCCTTTGCGCTCTCCATTTATATTCTTCAAGTTCTTGTCTGGGACTGCTGGTATCCTACCAGTGCCCTCCTTTTTGGGGTAACTCTAGTATACATTAGGAAAAACTAGAATTGAAGAAGCGAATGGGGCCTCCGTGCCCCTCGTTTCCGTTAGATTTAATGCACAAACTTCACATTTAAGATGAATAGCATGAATTCTGGGTAAGACCGAGCAGAATCCAACCTTTAGATCCATAAACAAGATTTTAGCCGAGCAAAAACTAGTTTGTGGTCTCCTCCTGAGGCCGAGACCAAGTTGCAAATAGGGAGCTAAAACCGATCTAGGAAGGCCAAATTGGCCAGGTAGTTAAACCGAGATAGGAGAACCGAACCGGTCAAACGCCCTAAGACCCTTTACCGGGCTAGAAACTTCCACATAACAGCCGTGCAATTTATATCGCGCTAATACTTGGACTTATCTAATACTTGGACTTATTTCTTAACAATGTATTTCTTAACAATGCAGAACAAACTAGGACCGACCAGGTCCACTCAGCATTACAATCGGTAAGGCTCAAAGTCCGAGCAAACAATCACCAAATTTTTACCGAGATACGACCAAAATTACCCAACTAAATAAAACCGAGATAGATGGGGAAGTACCGGTTCATGGCCAATTCTCCAGGGGTGTTGGCCGAGTTCTGTAGAGAGTACCATATTCCAGACAATGTCCACTTGGAGCTAGCCAAGAAAGGAGACACTCCTTGGGGCGAGCTGGACAAATGCCCCTTTACGATGGTGTCCATTATAGAAGGAGGCCTGCGCTTTCCGGTCCAACCCTTGATCTGTGAGTTTTTAAGGCAAACTAGGTTGTGCCCGACCCAAGTCCCCAACAATACATACAAAATAATAAACGGCATGGCCGAGCTGAATTGGATACTCGGTCTGAATCTCGGCTTCACCGAGATATTTCACCAATATACACTTAGCAAAAATAAAGGAGGGTTTTGCTGGTATCTCAAGGTCAGGAAAGGCCGAGCAAAACTCATCGAGGGTAACCCGGACAAAGAGACCAATGATGATGATTTCTTATGGGTGTCCGGTCGTTATGAGGACACTGAAGCGCCCATGCCAGGCTGGTACATAAGAAAAGATTTTGGGAGTGCTGGTGAGCATCTCGGCATTTTTTTTTTTTTGAAATTGTCCTATTTACTGCCGATCTAACACTTGCCTTCCTGTTGCAGACTATAAACTCTTGGCAGAGGACTACTCCTGCGCAAACCAAGAGGCCATAAGGGTTGCATTGCGGCATTCGGCCGAGGAGAGAGAATCCCATAAGTTGCTCAACTTTGAACCGAGCTAACGCTACACGGCGCCGCGTAGGAGCAGGGTGACCGACTTCCTTCGAGCGCCTTCTCCAGAACTAGATCCCAACCTTCACCGGTGAGCTGAGCGACTCTCAACCATCGAAGACAGCTGGGGAAACTTCTTCCACGCCGGTCGTGCAAAAGAAAGGGGTTGTGCTGGCTCTCGCTAGCGAACAAGCTATAGGCCGGTTGAAGAAAAGGCCGAAAAGAAATCCAATCGAACAACATTTGGCAGATGAAGATTCCACCAAACATGTTTTGGCCGATTTGGGAGACCAGAATGAACAACCGATCACGAGCCATCCGCTCAGTCCAATGCCACTCCAGTATGGTCGGCCAAGGTGACATACAAAGGCCGGTCTGTCTCTACTACCGACTAGGTCCACGCGGACAAGGACTACTCGCTCGGCTTCAACATGACCAAAGGGCTGCTCCTCTCTGCCGACATGAAGAAGTACGAGGAGCTGTCCGACCTAAAGGTTCTTCGCTCGACAGCAAAGTCAATAGTGTTGGTAAGTTTGTAAACTCTCCTGACGTTCAAGTTGCTACTTGGTTATGGCATTCTGACATTTTCATTTTCTTTGTAGGCCGCGCAGAAGAATTACTTGGCCCACGAGGAAATGATCGCTGTGCGAAAAATTTTACGGGAGGCCATTGTCGACAACAAGGCCAAGATAGTCGAGCTAGCGAAACTGAAGGCTGCACAAGAAGAAGTGGCGGCCGAGCGTAACAAAGTTGCTGAACGGTTGGCCCGGGCAGATGAGGACAAGCAGAGGGCCCTCCGAGTGACGAAGGCCTGATACATCACCGAGCTACGCAAACTCCGTGATACCCACAAAGCCGAGTTGGACAAGCAGGTCGACGATGTTGAGGACCGTGGTTACACAGAGGGCGAGAGGGCTTACGAACGGTAGGTGGAGGGAACCAAAGATATTTTTTTCCAGTGCGGTTGGAAAGCCGCCGTGGAAAAACTTGGCCTTGGCCAGGACTCCAACGTGTTCCAAAACCTGTATCCCGCCTTCATCCCGGCATACATGCAAGCTTACGCCAGCGCCGTGCAGAAGAAACTCATTGAAGATGCGAAGTTGAAGGCTGCTGCAGATGCTAGCACTGCGCAACCGGCTGTAGACACCCCATTTTTGACCGTTCTCAAGACTTGGACGTCATCGTTTGAACACTCAATGATCATCCATGCTCGTGTTCGTTTTGAGTTCTCGGAGGTCTCGGCTATGCGCTTTGCCTCAAGATCTCTCAACTTATTTGTTTTGTGCTTGGTCATGGACCAAACACTTGTGTTTTTGCTTCTAAGGGAAGAGGGTGGCTTGTTTGCCATCCCCTCAACCGGCCCCTTTTTCTTGCCACCGGCCAAGAGTGTTGGCCAGTCGGCACTATATTTGGTCGGCCGGCACTTGAGTTGGTCGATCGGCCATTTTTGGTGGCCGAACCCTGTTCATCTGCTTTATGCAGATATTTTGTGCTAGCTGGTGCAGCTGGCATCCACAATTAACCTCCTCCATACACGTATATGGAGGGATTTGCTCTTTGCTTGGCTTCTCTTGGAAGCCTTAGAATTTGAGCCTCTGTAAAGACGGAGCCCCTCCTCTCTCCTTCAAGGTTTAAAAAAATTGGTTCTTGAGAGGATAGATATAGGATTGTATCTATACTTCCTTGATTAGCCTTGTTTTGTGCTCAAAATAGTAATATTGTCTTACTATTGCACACAAACACACACTAGAACACCATCCTTGGTTGCTGAGGTGCTAGGAGGTTGATTTCAGTGTTCTTAGGTGGGTTTGAACTCAAAAAACCTGCTGGAGCTTTGTTCTTGAAGAGGATCTTCAAGGGTGAGAACTACCCTCTTTATTTCCCATTTTTGCACAAGCTTTTACCCTATCTTGCATGCTATTTTGAGCTTAACTTATAATTGATAAAAGTTCTGATTTTGCATGCTTTTGATCTTTGTTTCAGGTCTCTTTGAGGTTTGGGGTTGTTTCCCCCCTCTTAGGCCTTGTTATGCCTTCTTTTAGGCCATCCCTTTTGGCCATTGTTCTTGTCTTTGTATGACCTCTCTACCACAAAAATCCAGAGGATTTTCAGTGGTGGAAAGGTGGTTTTGGTGTCCCAAATTGGAGAGGGTCATCCCCTTTCCTTGTTGTCTTTCATGCTTGCATAAATGGCTTATGTTTGTGGCTTGTATGCCTAGCTTGTTTTAGCTTCATTTCAGTATATATTAGGCTTTGTTTTGCCATGATATAGCACTGTTTTGACTTGGTTTAGACATACCATGCATGCTTTGTATACTTGTCTTGTAATCCCATGATTTGCCTTAACATGCACCATGTTGTAACATGTCTTTTTAGCATGATTTTGGCTTAACTTCATGAAGCTTCTAGCTTTGTTTTAACATGCTAAAGCTCTAATTTTGGTTGTTTTGGTCATACATGACTTGCTTTGTATAGCCACCATGCAATCTAGCTCGTAGGCTTTGAGTGTTGAATCCTTTGACATGCTTTACTTGGGCCATTTCAATGGTTTGGCATCACTTGTCATGTTATTTCAGTCCATATAGTATGCTCAAACACTTGCATTTATCACTCCTTTAATGCTTTGAAGGGTTTGTGTTTTATGCCTCTTGAATGGTCCATTGCGTATGCCATCATGCTTAGGTCTTTGGGATGCCATGTAAGTGGGTTTTTGGGCTCATTTTGACATGCCATAACTTTGTTTTTGGTTGCTTAAGTCATGCCATGTTTGGCTTTGATAGGTGTAGTGTATCACCTCTTTTGTGGCCTAGCTTGCTTCATACTTTTGGTCCTTTATTCTAGCATGTTTTGGCTTCTTTCCGCCATGATTTAGGACTGTTTTGGGTCATGCTTGCCATATGCTCTTTGTTTTATGTAGCTTCGGTTCAAGTCCCTTCACAAGCCTTAGGCTTCAAGCCTCAAGTATGCCATGCTTGACTTGTTTATGTGATTTGGCATCACTCCTAGCATTATTTCAGAGCATGTAATGTTGTCACATTTGCATGCTTTTTCTTTCCTTTTAAGTGTTCTTGAAAGTTGCCTTTCATGCCTTAGTCTTTAGGCCAATTGACATGCATGTTTGTATGTGCATTTGTCCTCATTTCTATTGCATTTTGGCCGCTAATTCGGACTTATTTGAGAGCTGTCCATTTTGGTTTAAGTCCAATCTTACAGGTTGTTGCATGCTTGCCTTGTATGTTGTCACATACTTGTTGCATATTTGGTAAGTTGCATGCTGTAGCATGCTAGTTCAATTGTGCCTCGTTGCATACTTAGTCCTTGACATATTGTTGCATGCTTAAGTTGTAATGCATTTGGCATGCATTCTCCTCTTTTAGTCGCTGAACATGTTGTCACATGTTTGCCCCACATGTTGTTGCATGCTTGTCATTGGCATTGTTGTTACATGCCTTGTATGCATATTTGTTTAGGTTGCATGCCTATTGCACATTTGCTTGTTTGCATGCTCATGTTGCATTAGTTTGTTTGCATGCCTAGGTTGCATAGCATTAAGCATGCATCTCTTGCCTCTTGATCAACCATGACGGAGGTTGGGGCCCCCTTTCGTGTTTATGTGCATTCATTATACATTAAAATGCACACTTGGCATCTTGGGCCATCATGCATCGAAATGCGTGATTGATGGCCCGAGGGTCAAGAACCATACTCCTTTGAGTCTTAAACATGATAAGGAGGGTGGTGGTGCAAACATTGCCTTGAAAATGCATTGCCATGCTCTGTCTGTCCTCTGCTGCAGCAAAACAGGATTCTGCAAGAAGAGATGGCCGGTCGGCCATCCTCAGTGCCGGCCAGCCATGCATTGTTGTCCGAGATCCCTACAAGTGGTCGATGACCAGTTCCTCTTGGCCGGTGGCCTTGAATTTCGACCGGTGACATTCCACAGTGCTCAGGAGGTGATTCAGAAGCATCCTTGATACTTGCAAAGTTTTCAGAGGTGCAAAGCAGTGTAAATAAAGGCAACATGACATGGCGATAGATTTCCAAGCGAAGCCGAGCATGCATGCATGCATTTGTCCCTCTTCTCGAGGCTGCTTTACTGTTTTCAATAGCTTAATTAATTTGTTTAATTAATTAAGTGTTGTGTAATAATTGATTAGCTTGTCAGTTAGTTAATTATGTAACTTGTATTATTCTTTTGGTCCTTCCGTCGAGAGGGCGCAATTGTGTAATAAGCGTGCGTATGTGTGATGCATGTCTTTCAACCCCACGTCTTTCTCCCTTTTTACTTACCTGCTTATGATGGTTAGTTCTAGGGCATGTTTCAATTAGCATCCTTATGCTATGCATGCTTGCATCATTCATCTGTATTGTGTGCACCGGGTTCGGCGCATCATACTAACCGCATTGTATTTAAATTCCAATTTGAATACATGTATCAAATTGTCCCATCTCATACGCCACTTTAGACTAGCCGAGCCTATTCTAGTTGCATTTTTCTTGCGATGCATTAGCCATTTTAACATGGACTTGGATCATACATTTGATTACTAACATGTTCTTTGTTTTGGCTCGGAGTACACTGCGAGTGTTTATGCTTTAGCATCTTGCATGCATGTGAGTGTTAACATGACAGCATGCTTACCATGAGACTAATTGCTTATGTGATATAACTGCCTGAATGCCTGTGGGTGAAGGTTGGATTGCTTGAATTGGAATAATTCATCGAAATCCGTGTTTTAGCCTACTTGCGAGTAGCAAAATTCAAAACCATTTCCAAACAAATGGATATGCAATGCTTTGTTCCAAATTAGGCAATCTAGTCTATACTTGTTTTGCTGTGCGCATCACATGGTAATTCTAGCTAATTAATCGGAATAAGGACGCATGTGTTTTCAAAAACTCGATATCATGTTTAGTAGTGGCCGATCTTTGATCGGGCGAGCGGGGGTGCTCATAGCTGACCTTCCCCAATCGTACCCAAGTTCCTGAGCCGAGGCAACTTTGGTGATGACGGACACGTGGCCTTAGGCAACGAGTCAGAGTTTCCTAAATTCCCCCAAAACAAAATATTTAGGTGGCGACTCTATATCTGGCAAAGCAGTCCATGTTTGGCACTTCTTTACAAAAATCAGTTTTCCAAAACGATTTGCTGGATTTGGACTCTTTGGTGATTTATCAATCTCACATCGCACATTGTGAGATCAGATTAAGAACCGTGACATTTGAGTCCGAACTGTAGCATGAGGCCCTCGGGGCGCGTCTACACCGGCTGAGCAAAATCTTCTAGCTGAGTTTTTTTAGGAAGGGGCCCAAGAGCACAAGCCCAAGCCGGAGGAGCTTGACGCGATGGTCGGCAATCAAGTTGGAGACATCAAGATGGGGGCAACCAAATAAGCTGATACTGTTGACCTGGATTAACCGCCTCATTCATCTTTTTTCTTCTCTTTTTTTTTTTTTGGTTGATGTTACTGGGCTACGCCCCACTTTTGTAATCACATTTTACAATGAATGAAAAGTTTGAACTTTTTGCTTGCCATGTTTTTGGAATTTTTTGCCTTGTGTGATTGCCATTTTCTTCGGTCTAATGAGCCAACTTACCTTGTTTAAAATATTTGTTGAATATAACACCAACGTTTTAAGCAGGCGAACAGTGTCAGTTCGGTGAGTGAGTGAAATGAGCTCCACATTGGTGAGCAAGTAATAGCTCGGGTTATCATGAGCAAAATCTGCTCTTTATTAGGCGAGCAAAAACCAGCTCGATCAATGAGGAGCCAATCAGCCCCGCAATCCGAGCAAAATTGGCTTTCCTCAAGTACGAATTGTGCAGTACTATCTACGCGGCCGAGTAATATCAGCTCGGTCTTGGCTCCAGCTGGGCAAAACGCCAACTATTTGCACGGGCGAGCAAAGTTGGGCAAAGCATCGTCTATACGGGCAAGCAATGTCAGCTTGGTCCTAGAACAAGTTGGGCAAAACACCAACTATCTATACGGGCGAGCAATGTCAACTTGGCCCTAGAACAAGTTGTGCAAAACACCAACTATCTATACGAGCGAGCAATGTCAACTCGGCCCTAGAACAAGTTAGGCAAAACACCAACTGTCTATATGGGCGAGCAATGTCAGCTCGGCCCTAGAACAAGTTGGACAAAACACCGACTATTCGCACTGGCGAGCTAAGTCAGCTCGGCCTCAGCTCCAGTTGGATAAAACGTCAACTGCTTGTTCAGGCGGGCAATATCAGCTTGGCCCTAATGTAATTTGGGTAAAACGTTAACTGCCTACACGACCGAAGTCAAGCTATCATTGGCTTCTTGCCCCTGGTATTTTCATAGTGGCTCAATATCCTTATAATATCATTGTACAAAAACGCATAGAATAAGAAAAATGTGGGGCTATCTTTCATTACACATCAGTGATTTACATCTGGTGCCAAAGGGCCAGGATTCAAAAGGCAAAGGAATAGAAAAGATTACATTTCAAAAGTAAAATATCTTGAGATTGGCTGCATTCCACGGTCTAGGGATAGCTTTTCCATCTAAGTCTTCTAGATGGTATGCCCCTTTGCCTACAAGGCGAGTTACCTTGTATGACCCCTCCCAATTTGCTCCTGGTTTGCCTTCGCCAGGGATCATTGTGTTGCCCATTGCTTTCCTAAAGACCCAGTCTCTGATCCTGAATATCTTAGGATGCACGACCTTGTTGTATTTTCTGGAGAGTTCTTGCTGGTAGGTTGCTATGTGGATTAGAGCCCGTTCCATTCTTTCTTTAGCTAGGTCAAGTTCCAAGGCCACAGCTTCATTGTTCAAGTCTAGCTGAAAACTTTCAGATTGGATGGTTGGCATGCCGATTCCCAATGGGATGACAGCCTTCATGCCATAGGCCAAGGCAAATGGAGTTTCCCCGGTCAAGCGTCTCGGCGTGGTGCGGTATGCCTAGAGCACATTAAGGAGTTCTTCAGCCTATTTCCCTTTGGCTTTCTCCAGTCGCTTCTTCAGCCCGTCCAAGATGGTCTTGTTTGAAACTTCTGCTTGACCATTTGACTGAGAGTAGGCCGGTGTTGAGTTATAAAACTCAATCTTTAACTCTTCGCAAAATCCGCAAAAGAGTTTCCTATTGAACTGAGTGCCATTATCCGAAATGAGGGCCTTCGGGATACTGAAGTGAGTGATGACATTCTGCCAAACGAACTTTTTTATATCTTTCTCTTTGATGGTTGCCAACGGCTCGGCCTCAACCCACTTAGTAAAGTAGTCGGTAGTAGTGATGAAAAACTTACGGTTGCCCGGAGCTGTTGAAAGTGATCCCACAATATCCAGCCCCCAAAGCGCTAATGGCCAAGAACTTGTAAGGGGGAGCAACTCTCTGGCCGGCTAGTGGATTTGGTGAGCAAATTTTTGACATTTTTCACACCTGCAAACGTATTTTTGTGCGTCCGCCTGCATGCACGGCCACCAATAACCTTGGAAAATTGCTCGGTAGGCCAAAGACCTGCCCCCAATATGACTCCCGCAGATGCCTTTATGAATCTAGTAGAGGAAAGCTTCTACCTTGTTGGGGTGGACGCACTTCAGGTATGGCCCAGTAAAAGACTTCTTGTATAAGGCACCAGATAAAGAGAGCCCAAACCGCTCTGATTTGGCCTTGATCTTGTTGGCCTCCTTCTTTTCCACGGGTAGAATTCTATTTTTTAGGAAGGTGACGATGGGGTCCATCCAGGACAGTCGCAAGTCGGAGCAGAGTACTTTGGGCACCTCTGGCTCCTCAATGCTTGGCCGAGGTAAGAACTTTATTATAGACCGCTTGGAACTCCGCTCTGCATGCAAGGGCGCGAATTGTAGTTCTTAGCTACTACAGTTCGGACTCATGTCACAGTTCTGAATCTAATCTCACAAAGTGCAATGTAAGACTGATAAATCACCAAAGAGTTCAAATCCGGCAAATCGTTTTGGAAAATCGATTTTAATTAAAAAGCGCCAAACATGGACTGCTTTGCCAGATTTCAGAGTCGCCACCTAAATATTTTGTTTTTGGGAAATTTAGGAAACCCTGACTCAAGCCTAAGGCCACGTGTCTGTCATCACCAAAGGTGCCTCGGCTCGGGAACTTGGGTACGAGAGGGGAAGATCATGCAATGAGCACCCCCGCTCGCCCGATCAAAGGATCGGCCTTTACTAACATGATATGTTGTTTTTGAAAATACATGCATTCTTATTCCGATTTATTAGCTATCTTACTATGTGATGCGCACAGCATACAAGTATAGACTAGATCGTTTAAATTGGAACAAAACAATTCAATGTTTGTTTTTCGAAAATGGTTTGAAGTTGCTACTCGCAAGTAGGCTAAAATGCGGATTTGCCACCCTCAAGTGGGCTTAAAACGCACATTTGATGAATTGTTCCAATTCAAGCAATGAAACCTTCATCCATAGGCATTCACGCAGTTAAACACTTAAGCAGTTAGCCTCATGGCAAGCATGCTATCATGACAAGAATGCTAAAGCGTAAACACTCACAGTGTACTCCGAGCCAAAAAAGAAGCTAGTTAGTAATCAATGCATGATCCTAGCTATGTTAACAATGCCTAATGCAACACATGCAAAATGCAACTAAAGATAGACTCGGCTATTCTAAGATGTCATGTAAATGCAACTTGATACATGTATTCGAATAGGAATTGAAATACAATGCAGTTTGTATGATGCGTCGAGCCCGGTGCATGCAAGACAGATGAATGATGCACGCATGCAAGCATAAGGATGCTAATTGAAACATGCCCTAAAACTAACCATCGAAAGCTGGTAAATAAAAGGGAGAAAGAAATGGGGGTTGGAAGACATGCATCACACACACACAAGCTTATTACAACAGTTGTGCCCTCTCGACAGAGGGTCCGAATAATAAGCTAACTAGTTAATCTAAGTGTAGACCGCCCGGAACTCTACTCCACGCGCGAGGGCACGAATCATTGTTCTAGCTACTACAGTTCGGACTTGTGTCACGGTTCTGAATCTAATCTCGCAAAGTGCAATGCAAGACTGATAAATCACCAAAGAGTCCAAATCCGGCAAATCGTTTTGGAAAACTGATTTTTATAAAGAAATGCCAAACATGGACTGCTTTGCCAGATATAGAGTCACCACCTAAATGTTTTATTTTTGAGAAATTTAGGAAACCCTGACTTGTGCCTAAGGCCACGTGTCCGTCATCACCAAAGTTGCATCGGCTCGAGAACTTGGTTACGAGAGGGGAAGGTCCTGAAATGAGCACCCCCGCTCGCCCGATCAAAGATCGGCCTTTACTAACATGATATGTTGTTTTTGAAAACACATGCATTCTTATTCTGGTTATTAAGCTATCATTACTACGTGATGCGCACAACATATAAGTATAGACTCAATCACGCGGATTGGAACAAAACAACTCATGTTTGTTTTTGAAAGTGGTTTGAAAGTGCTACTCGCAAGTAGGCTAAGACACGGATTTGCCACCCTCAAGTGGGCTTAGAAAAACATAATTTTGCCACTTTAAGTGGGCTTAAAACTCACAATCATCGAGTCATTCCAATCCAGGCAATCAAGCCTTCACCCACAGGCATTCAAGTAGTTTAATCACTTAAGCAGTTAGCCTCATGGAAAGCATGCTATCATGGCAACATTTACACACATGCAGTGATGCTAAAGTATAAACGCTTACCTAGTACTCGGAGCCAAAATAGGAAAATAGTTAGAAAACCATGCATGCTCCTAACTATGTCAAGAATGTCTAATAAAACACATGCAAAATGCAACTAAGATAGGCTCAGCTACCTAAGATGGCATATGAAATGTAACAATTGATACATGTATTCAAATTGGAATTGAAATACAATGCAGTTTGTATGATGCACCGAGCCCGGTGCATGCAAAACAGATGAATGATGCACGCGTGCAAAGCATAAGTATGCTAATTGACATATGCCCTAAACTAACCATCGAAAGCTGATAAGTAAAAGGGAGAAAGACGTGGGGTTGGAAGAAATTCACACACACGCACACTTATTACAAAATTTGCCCTCTCGACGGAGGGTCTGAATAATAAGCTAACTAGCTACGCTAATTAAACTAATTATTGCAAACCAAAGTAATTAACTAACTTAGCTAATTAATTATTACACAATCGAATTGAAACAAATAGCTATACTAAGCTAGTTGAGATATTACACAACAAATTGAATGACTAATCACGCAAACTAATCATAAATAGTGAAATGGCCTCGCAGGCAAGGAAGAGATGCATGCTCAGTCGGCTTCGCTCGGAAATCCACTGTCGTGCCTCGTGATGCCTCTGTTTGCACTGTTTTGGACTTCTGAAAATTGTGCCAACTTCCAAGATGATTCTGATCCACCTTAGGACCATGCTGAGAGGTGGTCGGCCAAGAGGAAAGGCCATCGGCCAAATATAGTGGTCATCGGCCAAATTTGATAGCCAATTGGCAGATTAGATGGTCGATCGGCCACTGCTTCCTGCAATTTCCTCATTTTTGCTGCAACAGAGCACTAATAGAGGCATGGCAGTGTATTTGCAAGAAAATGTGCTTGCAACCACACTCTTTATCATGTCTAACGCTCAAAGGAGTGTAGTGCTCGGCTCTCGAGCCATCAATCACGCATCTCAATGCATGATGGCCAAAGAGGCCGAGTTGCACAAATCAGTGTTTAATGAATGCACACAAATACCACATAAGACCCCATGAACCCACTACAACAAAATTGAATTTTTATAGCTTGCGATGCATGCTGTAAAAACTCTTTCACGGCATGCACACAAATGTCGTTATATGACATGCCGTGGAAAGTTGAGCATCATTTACGGCATGCAGGTAAAGTTGTAAAAAGTAATAAATTAAACATTAATGACATACTTTGTATGTCGTATATAACTTTTTACGACATTTTTGTCATGCTGTAAATCATCATACTTTCCGTGGCATAATTTTGCATGCCGTAGAAGGTTATTTTAAATATATTTATGGCATACTTTGTATGCCGTATATAATATTTTACGGCATTTTCTTGCATGTCATAAATCATCACACTTTTCACGACATAATTTTGTATGCCGTAGAAGGTCATTTTTAATATATTTATGACATACTTTGTATGCCGTATATAATCTATTACGACATTTTCTTACATGCCATAAATTATTACACTTTTCACGGCATAATTTTGCATGCCGTAAAAAGTTATTTTTAATATATATATACAAACGCACAAGAACATAACCTTGCCTAGCCGTATGCACATCCAAACAAAGGCAGCAGCTCATAAAGTGCGGCAACTTGTGAACAAACCAAGTAGTAGCTTATAAACTTAAAGCCCTAAATCTCTAAGGCATTAGCATTTTTTGGTAACACTGTTAGAAATATTTCAATTAAATATAGCTCTTAACCAAGTTAGCTAGACTCCTGCAATGAAAAATATGTTAGCATTTTCACTTCCATCATCTAATCTAACCTACATACAGATACATCTCTAAAATACTGCACTTCCCCTGCAAGATAAATGTGTCAGTATACTTAACTAAGCAAGAACTTGCAAATTTTAACAAAAGAAAAATCAAACCAAATTTACTGCTGAATTTTCCACTAAGATTAAAATTTCAATATTGGAAAATCCCCTTTATTTTATATCTCAGCATCACTGTCAACAAACATACACCAGTTTTGTCATGAAACTAGAACTATGCACATCTATGAAGATCCAACATAAATCTGGAAAAAAAAAAAAGAAAAAAAGAAAAAGAAGAAGAAGCAATTGACATATTACAAATCAACTAGAGACACCTCATTTACATATTACATTAAGAAAAATGCAAACCTTAGAGGCTGCTTCCAAATGAACGAGATCCTTATCAAAATCCAGCAACTCTGGCATCTTCTCGGCAATGAGCTAATGAAGACAGGAAAACAATTGACATACTTGGCATCTTCTCGGCAATGAGCTAGTTTCAGCAGTGTTATTTATCTTTGCTACCCCAGTAGAGGATTTCATTCAATGTTTCAGCTTCAAAGATCAAAAAAAAAAAAAAAAAAAACAATATAAGGTATTTAAATAGATTTAGTTTCAAATCTACAGCTTAGATATACTGATGTTACTTTTATTTTGCCATTGCTATGTCTATGTCAATATATAGAAAAGATGAGCTGCTGAGATTGCCGGTGGAGGTGAAGTCTGATGATGAATCTAGCAGCAGCTGCTGATGGAAGGCCAGTCTACTGCAGAGATAGGTTTTATCGTGCATTAGCAGGAGGCCAATTCTTAGCTGAATATAAACCCTAAACCCTAGCTCGTTCCATTTTTCTCAGATGATTCAACCATAAGGTGAACAAGTTGTTCTAGAAATTTTAGAGTGAATCCCCTATAGTTCTACTCTACATCAGACAGAAGTAAAATAACTTAACATTCAGGTCAGCTCCATTTAGAAAACCAGAAACCCACTGACTCAGATTCTAGGTAGACAATATACAAAAGTGTTTTAAAGTATGCTGCACAAGTTTTTATAAACAACATTGAAATAAGTACCTGAAATTGCCTTAGTTTGTGCAGTAACAACATCCATGGTAGATCCTGATTCTCGCTGCTCAAGAGTCTCTCCAATACAAGCAATTACCTTCAAACCTTGAGAAAGAGCATATGCAACCTTATCTCCAACAAACTGAAATGAAAATGTCCCAAATTATGAACATGTGAAATAATAATCAACAACATAGTTGGCATCATCATAAACGAATAATCGTTGCACCATGAATGAAACAAGGGTTACCTCATTTGATTCATTTAACAGAGCCCTCCACTCAGAATGACCAAGAATGACCCAAGGAATGCCCATATTGACGAGCATCTCTGCACTGCACATTCAAAACAACCAATTTAAATTGTTTGCATTGAAGAAATTTGAAGTACATGATAGATGCTCAGAAATTTGAAGCACATTGTGAAAATGGATAGTTGTAGAAAAAGTTATAATAACTCTAAAGAAGACTAAACTAGGAAATGGGATGCTGAAGTAAATTCATAAAATTAAATCAAAAATATATGAAACCATTTCTCGATAGAAGGATCATGGTGGGACTAGTGGTGCATGAGGAAATACCTCATCTTTCAAATTGGGACATGATACTCAAATAATACGTGTTGATTACTTATCCTTGAGCCATAACACAAGGAAACCTCCTACAACTTTCCAAATGATAATTCTAAAGGAGCAACTGAATGCCTTTAATTAATTCAACACTTGCCAATGCAATACAGATTATTAAGAGCATGATGAACCATACCTAACCTCACCAGTGAAAGCACCTCCCATTTTGACCCAACAATTTTGAGCAGCAATGTGAAAATCAGGCCTCAACAAATCTTTTACCAATGGTAGGAACACATACGGAGGGCTCACAACCACCTCTGTAATTGTTTGGTTATCATGTTGTGTGCCACAGGTTTTGTACTCGTTCATTACTTCGTGAATCTCTCAATTGTTCACTTATAGATAGGATTCCTGGCCGTCAAAATGACTGGAAAACTAATACGGAGGCCTCAGCAATGTGGTACAAAACTAATTGTTTGGTTATCATATAATTGTTAATTCATAAGGTATAATTGTTAAACTGTTAAACCTTATGAATTAACAATTATATGATCAATTGTTAAACCTGCTAAACCTTATGAAATTAGTGGTTGAGATATTTATCCCAAATGAACGATGAAGGCAGCAATAAAGGTAAAATTATCATCAATAATGAGTTGATGGCCGCGACAGAAGGCAGCAATTTTCCCAGATTACTGCCTTCCAAAAAATGTCATCAGAAACATGAGCATGTACTATAATTTATTTGTATTTCTATCACAATAAATAATTAAAACCTTAACATTCTTCACACTAACCTTCTTCCCACAAAAAATATTACACCAAAACAAGTCAATAAATTCCCATCAGAACACTTGAATAGAATACTTATGCATTGACCAAATGATCTGCAATTTGGCCAATGTGTAGAAATTAAGAGGGAAAATCTTCACCCCACCTTACCAATTAAAAACAAAAGAAACAGAACTTGACAGGAGATGCTGAAATCATGAAACCTACATGCCAGAAAATTTACTTAGAAGTCACCAAAATATAGAAAGAATGACCAAATTGTGGCCTATCTTATAAGGACCAAGAAAAGAGCCAAACCTGAAGAACGATAGGCAACTGCTCAGGAGGTTTCTTATGTTCGGATCCATGATCAAGCCACACCTCAAAAGCTGTTAACTGTTCTGTGAAAAAAGGGCTTGGCTGCAACAAAACAAACATAGTATTACTTTACAACGGTGACTCATCAAAAAGAATAGAAAGAACAAAGCTATATATCTCTAGATGCACTAGGTGATTGTGTCAACCTCAAGATTTCATATGGAAAACCTAGGGGCAATAAATAAAAGAAAATTTTAAGGAAAGACACCTGAAAATCAGCATCAGGATCCTCAACCAAAGCTGGAAGTTGAGAAAGGCAGATTTCAGCAGCCATGTCCCAGGCATCCCTACGTTGCACGGTGTAACAGAATGAGAACATAATAAATGAACACCAAACAGAAAAACATCAAGTGTATAAACACTATCTACCACATATGATGCTGATGGGTGGGCGGCAACATAGGATATGAAATTGGGGAGCAATTTGCAGATCGCATTATTCTCTCAGCAAGTAAAAATTCCGAAACAGACTAGCAACCAACAGATCTTGTCTGAACAATCTCTGAAAAAGATCTGCAGGATGCAAAATTAAGCAGTTACTAAAGTACCAGCTTAAAGATAAATAACCAAAAAGCTCAATCACAACAACTACACCGTGAATTACAAAACCAAAATGGCTATTTTGTTACCATGTGGGAGAACATTCCAGGCAATTGTGTCAGTCACTGCTGTAAAAATCCAGTTTAGTTCCCCTAGAAGTGTTTTCCGGTCATTTTGACGGCCAAGAATCCTATCTATAAGTGAACAATTGAGAGATTCACGAAGTAATGAACGAGTACAAAACCTGTGGCACACAACATGATAACTGTACGGGGAGCAAATATTCAGGCAAGCCCGTACTCCTTTCTTCCAAGCTCCGTTTCTGTCCGACCACCTGAAAGCACAACGGCGGTGAGCTACCCGGCGGTGTGTGGCCGGAAAACCCCTCCGACGCTCAAGTTAGAACCACACACCTGGAAAAATGACTAGAGAGAAGGGAGAGTGTTTGAGTGTAAGTCTTACTTACAAAAATTGTCCATCCCAATAAGGGGTGGCGCCGAATTGTTTATATACCTCTCTGCGCCTCATATCTACTCCCAATGATCTCTCAACACGTGGCTCTGCTATCCCATCTGTCAGCACATAAACCATGCCTCTGTCAGGTCACACCATGCTGGACCTTACCTAATCCCAAATGCCAGCCTTCTCTGCTGGAGCCCGGCAGCCGAGCTGCCCAATCCATAGCCGGGCTGTGCTTCATGCCCAAGCACGCCGCTCAACAAGCTTGAGGGAACCGGGCTACGCAGCATCCCGGCTGGGCCGTGTCCGAGATATCTCGCATTCACCTTTGTCGGCCTTCCTGCCGAACAAACTCATAGCTCGGTCGACTACGCCCTTCCTGGCGTCGGTCATCTGCTTGGCTGGTCGGCCTTCCTGCAAGCATGCAGCTCGGTTCACACAAATCGGTGCCTTAACCGAGCACCTCCTCAACCCAGTACCTGCTCAGCCAAAATATTGCCCGGCGTAACTCTATCCGGCCAAATCTGTCCGGCTCGGTACCAGACCATTATTTTCCCACTCAATTGCCCCTTAATTCCGTCCGCTCTAGCGTGACAGGGATTACCTACTCCAGCCGAGATAAAATTTCATTTCCTCGGTCCTCGGTCCCCGGTTGGTGCTACATCAGACCTCGGTGTCATCTCATTTTTCCCGGCTGACGCATCAACTGCCCGTCTCTTCAACTCTGACGAAGTCATTAAATGGGGGCACGTGGCAGCTTCTTATTCGTCCTCGAGCAGCTAACCGGCTGCCGAAATTCAAAAATTTTGGCTGTTAAACACCCTATATACAGGTCACCCTCTCCTTCTTCCCTTTCTTACTGCCATTCCATCGTTCCAGCAGCTCCAGAGCTCGTGCCCCTTCCCTTTCCTGCCGTTGCTGCGTTAGTGCCTCGAAGAAGTCCTCCTCGCCTTCTCCTGGTAAGTTCTTGTATTTTCTTGCCATTTTCTTTCACATTTCACACATTAGGGTTTGAAAATACAGTTTTTAGAACTTAGGCACCTAAAAACATCCCAAACCTTCCATAGTTCATGGTGTTCTTCATTTCTCCTGAAGAACAGCGAAGAACTGGGGCGGACCGGGCTCATGGTCTCCATTTGATCCAAAAGAACCACAAAATCGAGAAAATAACATGTTTGTAGTGAATACAATAAAAACCGAGATAGTGGGAGTACTTGATCGTCCAACCGGGCTAGTATCTGATCCGTTTGGGCGATTGAGCTCTCTAGCAGCCTTAGGAACCGGGGTGGTTTGGCACGCCTTCGGACCGAGCTAAAGTCAAGCTTGGTTTTGCGAGACCGCGCTCACACTTACCCTCCTTTTCCTGCAGAGTCCAAGGGGACCATTAACCATTCTGAAGCTCCCAAGACCGAGCAATCATCCAGTGCCAAACCACAACCGAGCTATCTTAGGACCGCCTCAAATGGGGAAGTACCGCTTTATGGTAGACACCCCGGCTGCCTTAGACGCGTTCAGGGAGGAGTACGGCATCCCGGCCGATGTCCACCTCGAACTTGCAGCCGAGCAAACAACTCCTTGGGGGAGAGCCGAGCAATGCCCCTTCACCGTGCTCTCAATAGTTGAGGGAGGCCTTCGCTTTCCACTCAATCCCCTGATCACAGAATTCTTACGCCGCACCGGGCTGGCACCAACCCAAGTGTCAACAAATACATACCGGATTATCAATGGCGTTCACGAATTAAACAACCGGCTTGGCACTCAACTAGGCTTAGCCGAGATCTTAAGGCAGTACACCATGGGCCACACCGGGGACGGTCTTGCCTACTACCTGAAAATAAGACCGGGCAAGGAGAAAATAGTGACCGGCACCCCAGATAAAGGCTTACACGATGACGACTTTTTCTGGGTATCTGGCAACTATGAAACGGCCGACGTACCGGGCTGGTTTATTAGCAAGAACTTTGGTTCTTCATGTAAGCCGCGCTTTCTTGCTCGGTCAACCCTCTTAACTGATAATTCTTTACTTAGCCATTTTTTGTTTCCTTTGCAGCAATCCAGGATCTACAGGCAAATTACCAGTTCCCAAACTCCGAGTCAATCCGAACCGTGCTCCGATACAGGCACCGGGATTGTAACGAATTGCTCGATTATCAACCTACTTACAGATACTCTGCTCCCCGCCGGGGTAGAGTCACTGACTTCCTGCGCGAGCCAACTCCACCTCTGGATCCAACTTTACCTGACATCCCCTTAGTCCGGCTGACCGAGGAACAGGAAATGGCCAAGCAGAGTCGAATCCGAAATTTGCTAACTGCCACCTCAGCCGAGCTACCGGGCGTCGGCACTCCCTCATCCGCGGCCGGTCAATCCGGCGGCGCAGTGATCGGCCTCGCCACACCTGCAACCGGCCAACCCCGCCGAGAACCTGCGCAGCGCCGGGGTGGAAAAAGGGCTCGGCCAGATCCCTCAGCCGAGCTGGTGGCTGAGCTAGAAACCGAGCAACCTGCTGTACAAGCCAGCACCGTACCGGCCTGGCGCCCGCTGTTGAAACACCGGGGTGCTGACATCCCGGCCAACGCCTCGGTCAAAGGCGACAAGGAACATCTGTTGGCCTTCGACCTGTCAAAGGCACTCCTGCTGCCGTCTGACGTGGTTGGAAGTGACCACGTTCCAGACACCCGGCTGGTCAAATCGGCCGTGAAGTCAATGACCAGGGTAAGCACCCCAACCTCCTCCCAGAATTTTCCAAGTGTTTGCCCGGTTTCTTTGCTGATCAAGTTTTTTTTCTTGCAGGCCATCCAGAAACAGCACCTCGTGATGGAGCGCATCCACCGACTTAGGCAGAGGGCAACTGATACAGCCAGCCAAGTTGAGAGCCTTCAGATCGAGCTGGGACGGGCAAAGGCATCTTTCGACCGGGCTAGCACCGAAAACAACAGACTGCTCGGCCAGCTGAATGAGGCCGAGAAGAAACGAGATGAACTCCAAGCCGAGCTTAACGCACTGAAAGAGTCCAGGGAAAAAGACTGCGAATATGCCAACAATGCAGGCTTCAAAGAAGCAGAAGACAACTACAAAAAGCAGGTCTTTGCAACCCAGGACATATACTTCAAGGCCGGCTGGAAGGAAGCTTGCTCTCAGCTCGGTCAGGGCCCTGAAACCGATGTGTTTGCCTCCACACCAAAAGCCTTTCTGCCGGTCTACCTTGTGCCCTATGCCAACGACGTCTTCACTGCGTTGCAGGCAGAGGCCGAGGAAGAGCTTGCTAGAGAGACGGCTGCAGACGCCGGTGAAGGAAGCAGCCCCGAGCAGAATGTCCAGAATGAGCCCGGTGATCAAGAGAGGAATGCACCGGTCAACATTGAAGATGAATTTGACAACCTCTCCCCCCTTGCGTAGTTTCTCCTTGAACTTGCTTTTGTTTGTTTTTCATGTATGTCACGACCCAAACCCGGCCCTATGGGTTTAGCACCGTAACTGGCCAGTAATCCGAGATTACCGAAGGCCTGCAGAACAGTAATACAGTAAAACAGAGTACAGGGCCTGGCGGAAGCCAATACAGTAAATAACTAGTGTCCATTGAGCTGTGAAAATCTGTATGCCAAAAACATTTTTCATGCATTCATTCAGTTCAAACAGTACAGTCTATATACAATCATATACAACATTCAGTACGGGAATCAAATCCCTCGATAACAGTACCGTAAACAGTAGACGGTCTATACAGTAGGGGACACAAAAACACCCCAAGCCATAGCATGGCATCACGGAACCTCGCGGTGAGGCACATAGGCTGGCTTGACAGAACTGGGGGACTAACCCACGCTCCTAGCTCCGGTCTGGCTGCTGAGAACCTACATATATATAAAAACAGTGAGCTAAAGCCCAGTGAATAACAATAAGTGTAAAGAGGTTATGAATGAATGTCCTTACAATAATGAAAACAGTTCATTAAACAGTACTTCAGTCTTTCAGTATGTCAGTCAATCAATCATATGTGGTACATCCATTAGCCTATAAACAGTAGGTCCAAAAGGACCGGGCCTCAACGGACCCAACAGTAGTGATGGCCATCAGTCAGTAAACAGTATGGTTCCACAAGGGAACCGACAGAGCTCTGTAACAGTAACAGTCAATGCTAAGGATGCCACAATACAGTTCACAATACAGGACATACATTCATTCAATAAACAATATCAGTTCAATAAACAATTCAGTTCAGTATTCAAAAGATAACCATTTTGAACATATCTTTACACAATCTGTTACTCACAGAGATTGGGCTACAGTATGCTAGAGCGCGTTCCCGAGTGCCAACCCTAAACAGTAAACAAATCGAACACACTCTAAGCTTAACAGTTGGGGAAGTATAATAATTAACTTCCTATTATGCCTCGGTGTGTTCTACATCTAAATCCTCATTAAGATGTCTTAAACTAGGCCTAAGAATGCCTAGGATGGAATGAGGATGTGAAAATACACTTAGAAAACATTTGCAGAATTTTCAGTCAAACAGAGCCCCGCTCGAGCGCAGGTTTCCCCGCTCGAGCGTACAGGCAAACAAAGGTCCCCGCTCGAGCGCAACATCCCCCGCTCGAGCGGACCAAAAAGTACTGGATAGGTGAAATCTCCGCTCGACGCCCGCTCGAGCGCATCACCCAGTCCTCCGCTCGAGCGCCCAATTCTCCGCTCGAGCGAACTGATGCAAGATGCTGGGAGCTCGACTTCTCCGCTCGAGCGCTACTTCCTCCGCTCGAGCGGACAACAAAAATCTGGAAATCCCAGATTTGAGTCCCAAGCTCAAAACCAAGTTCAAAAGCAATGTTTTCGATCCTCTTGGGCTATTTTCTGGAAAAACTCTTTTAAACACATAGAATAACATGTTTCAAGACTCAATTTAAGAAATCAAGGCCCAAGGGTGTCTCAATTAACCTCAATTTCAAACCCAATTCAAGAACACTTTTAAAACATGCAATGCATGAACTTTAACCCAAATTCAAGGTTCAAATCTTGCTCTAATGAGCTCAATAGTTGGAAAATAAAATGAAAACATGGACTATAATATAAACATGGACATGCATGTACAATCCACCATGTATTCAACTTCCAAATGCACCAAAATGGCCATGCATGCAACAATTAAGGTCCAATTCAACATGTATGAGCAAATTCATGGCCTAGCTTTCTAATTGGGCATGAACCATGCAAAATGAGGCTCAAAGACAACAAGATGGAGATGAAGTCACTTACCTAAGTCTCAATTACAAGGTTGAAAGCTCAATCTAGCAATCTATGCCTCAAATCTTCAAGTTCTTCTAGCAAATCACCAAGATGAACTCAACTCTCTCCCTCTCTCTACTATGGTCGGCTAGAGTGTAAGGAATGGCTGATCAAATGTGTTGAGTGAAGTGTAATATGGGGTCAAGGTGTTGACATAGTGGGCCACTAGGTGTGGCATAATGGTAAATAAGCCAAACTCCTCAATTAGTCAATATTTAATCTAATTTAAACATACCAAATCACTTTTCAAATAAATATATCATAAAATCACAAATATTCTACTGATTACAAAACACTAAACGGTTTCTAATTCAGCCGCCGATAAGGCCTTCAATTAGCAGTTTGAACACATGAATTCTAACAGATAATCAATCAATCAAACAGATAGAAATGCAATACAATAGATATACTTATTCAATTTCAGTTTCGATTTCAATCGGTCTGTTCAGTACTTCAGTTAATCCAATTATCAGTCATTATCAGTTCGGTTTAGCAGTAATCAGTACGTAATTCAGTGGTTAACCGATAATCAGTACGAGGGTTGTTACAGTCTCCCCTCCTTATAAGGAGTTTAGTCCTCTAAACTCGAGTTACCTTCAGTCTGGAAGAAAACAGGATTCAGTGGAAACAGCTCTGGGTATCTTTTAGCCATGTCATCTTCCCTTTCCCAAGTGGCATACACACCACCATGATTCTGCCAATCAACTTTCACTAGCGGGATCTCTTTGTTTCTCAGTTTCTTGATCCGTCGGTTTACAATCTGTATAGGCCTCTCCTCGTAAGTGTAGTCATCACTCAACACTATCCGAGTAGGCTCAATCACATGGAATGGATCCCGAAGATAATCTCTCAACATCGAAATGTGGAAGACGTTATGCATATGCTCCATTTCAGGAGGAAGTGCAACTTGATACGCCACCGGATTGATTTTCTCAACAATCTCATAAGGTCCAACGTATCTCGGCGCTAACTTGCCTTTGACTCCGAAACGAGTCTGGCCTTTCATTGGTGTCACTTTCACAAAAACGTGATCACCCACTTCATACTCTCGGTCTCGTCTTCTAACATCTGCATAACTCTTCTGTCTACTCTGTGCAGTTTTCAATCTTTGCTGTATCAGTTTTACCTTTTCAGTCGTTTCATAAACAATTTCGGGCCCAAGCAACGGCCCATCTCCAACTTCTGCCCAGCAAATTGGAGATCTACACTTTCTGCCATACAATGCCTCGAAAGGCGCCATACCAATACTCGAATGGTAGCTGTTGTTGTAGGCGAATTCAGCCAATGGCAAATGACTTTCCCAGTTTCCCTAAAAATCAAGGACACACATTCTCAATAGATCCTCTAGAGTCTGGATGGTCCTTTCTGACTGTCCATCTGTCTGAGGATGATAAGCACTACTCAGCCTCAATTCAGTACCCAATGCAGTCTGTAGGCTTTGCCAGAACCTCGATGTAAACTTCGAATCCCTGTCAGAAACAATAGACACGGGCACTCCGTGCAGTCTAACAATTTCATCAATATAGATAACAGCCAATTTGTCCGCATTATAAATTGTCTTGACAGGTAAGAAGTGAGCAGATTTAGTCAGTCTATCAACAATAACCCAAATTGAATCCATACCTTTTCTGGAGCGAGGTAACCCAACGATAAAATCCATCGTGATATGCTCCCATTTCCACTCTGGTATGGGTAAGGGTTGCAATAATCCAGCGGGTCGTTGATGTTCCGCTTTGACTTGTTGGCAATAAAGACATTTGGATACAAAGTCGGCAATTTCTTTCTTCATTCCCGGCCACCAGAAACTCAATTTCAAGTCTTGATACATTTTCGTATTTCCCGGATGGATAGAAAATTTTGAATTGTGGCCCTCTTGCAGAATTCTTCTTTTCAGTTCAGTGTCATTCGATACACACAGTCTATCTTGAAATTTCAGTACATTGTTCTCAAATTTGAACCCCGGTTTCGGTTTTGAATCTCTTTCTTCAATAATCTTCTTTAAGAAATCATCCAGTTGCTGTTTCTCTTTAATCTCTTCGATCAAGGCTGGTTGAGCAGAAATAGCAGCTAAGGTTCCACCTTGTTCCTTCAAAACAATTTCAATTTCAGACTTTTCAAGTTCACAAAGCAACTCTTTCTGTCCAGTCAGTAAACAGGCTAAGTTCCCAATCGATTTTCGGCTCAAAGCATCGGCAACGGTGTTGGCTTTTCCCGGATGGTACAAAATCTGTAGGTCATAATCTTTTATCAGTTCAAGCCATCTCCGCTGTCTCATATTCAGTTCTTTCTGGGTGAAGAAATACTTCAAACTCTTGTGGTCGGTGTATACTTCACATGTCGCCCCGTAAAGATAGTGACGCCAGATTTTCAATGCAAAAACTACTGCTGCAAGTTCCAAATCATGGGTCGGGTAGTTCTTTTCATGTGGTCTCAACTGTCGGGAAGCATAAGCAATAACTCTCCCATTCTGCATTAAAACACACCCCAAACCCTTATGAGAAGCATCACTAAAAACAGTGTAACCATCCGTACCTGAAGGCAGAGTAAGAACCGGTGCAGTCACAAGTCGGGTTTTCAATTCTTGAAATGCTGATTCCCTTTGGTCAGTCCAGTCAAATGATATCCCTTTCTGTGTCAACTGAGTCAGTGGTAAGGCAATTTTGGAGAAGTCTTTGACAAATCTTCTGTAATATCCAGCCAGTCCCAAAAAGCTTCGGACTTCAGTCACGTTGGTTGGTCTAGGCCAGTTCACTACAGCTTCAATTTTCTGCGGATCAACAGAAATTCCATCTTTGCTAACAACATGCCCCAAAAACATAACATGATCAAGCCAAAACTCACATTTAGACAGTTTACCATACAGTTTCTGTTCTCTTAAGGTTTGCAGGGCAAGTCTCAGATGATGTTCATGTTCTTCTACAGTCTTAGAATAAATCAATATGTCATCAATAAATACCACAATAAAATCATCAAGGTACGGTTTAAAAATCCTGTTCATGAGGTCCATAAATGCAGCTGGGGCATTCGTGACTCCAAACGGCATAACTAAAAATTCATAGTGGCCATACCTTGTTCTAAAAGCAGTTTTATCAATGTCTTCCGGTTTAACTTTCAGTTTATGATATCCCGATCTGAGATCAATCTTGGAAAACACTTGTGCACCCTGTAACTGGTCAAATAAATCATCAATACGCGGTAGTGGATATTTGTTCTTTACAGTTACCTTGTTCAATTCGCGGTAATCAATGCACAGTCTCAGTGAGCCATCTTTCTTCTTTACAAACAAAACAGGTGCACCCCACGGTGAAGTACTGGGTCTGATAAACTTCTTGTCTAACAGTTCCTGCAATTGTACTTTCAACTCTTTCAGTTCAGTTGGAGCCATTCTGTAGGGAGCTTTCGACACTGGCTGTGTACCCGGAATTACATCCACGGTAAATTCAACTTCCCTATCAATCAAATCCCCTGGCAAATCATCTGGAAATACATCTGGGAACTCTCTGACTATAGGAATACAATTCACATCAGTTTTAACATTATCACTAGCAGATACAGTCAGTACAGAACACAGATATCCTTTACATCCCTTTCTAATCAATTTGACAGCTTTTACAGAAGAAATCAGATACGGAGGAGGTACTACTCCACTCCCATTAAACACAAATTCAGGTAAACTAGGTGGACGGAAAACTACTCGTTTCATTACACAGTCAATGGTGGCATGATATTTTTGTAACCAATTCATCCCCAATATCACATCAAAATGATCTATGTTCAACGGTAGTAAGTCAATAAACAGATGCATATCCCCAACAATAATTTCACAAGCAGGATACATATATGCACATGTCATGGATCCTCCAACAGGTGATGATACAGCTAACAAGTAATTCATAGGTTCTAAGGGTCTATTCAATTTCCGTGAAAAAGCATGCGACACATAAGAATGTGTAGACCCCGAATCAATCAACACATATGCATTTTGAGCACAAATAGAGAGGATACCTGACACAACGGTCTCAGTATTCTGAACATCTCCCGGTACTAGGGCAAATACTCGGCCCTGCCTCATAGGCTCTTTCCCGGTAGCTTTGGGGTTAGGCTTTGGTGCTACATTTGATGCTGCTGCACTTGGTGCAGCTTTACTACTGGCTGGTGGAGCAGAAGGGCAGTCTTTAATTCTGTGGCCCACCTTGCCACATCTGAAGCGAGCTCCTGAAATCTGGTAGCAAACCCCTTTGTGCTTATTGCCACATACGGAGCAGGGTGGAATAAATCCACTCCCTTGGCTGGGGCTAGTAGTTGACCCCGTATTCTGTTTCTTGTTTGCAGAGTTATGTTTGCCTTTCTTGAATTTGAAACCCTGTCTTTTACCATGCCATTCAGTTGTTGGTGTTTCAGATTGTTTCACTGCTGCAATATTTGATTCGGCCATCAAGGCCCGATCAAGAACACCCACAAAAGTTGGCATTTTCAAAACATTTATTCGGTCCTGTATAGCAGCACTAAGGCCTCCTTCAAACCTTCTGGCCTTCTTATATTCGGTATCCACCATATGTGGTGCATACCTGGCAAATTCGGTGAATTTCTTCTCGTACTCGGCAACAGACATATTGCCCTGTCTCAGCTGTTCAAACTCAGTCACTTTTCTGTCCCTGATGCACTGGGGAAAATACTTTTCAAAGAAGGACTCCTTGAACTGAGTCCAAGTCACA
Source organism: Camellia granthamiana (assembly GCA_036172215.1). Taxonomy (NCBI): domain Eukaryota; kingdom Viridiplantae; phylum Streptophyta; class Magnoliopsida; order Ericales; family Theaceae; genus Camellia; species Camellia granthamiana. The sequence goes on from JAXFYN010000143.1 coordinate 151,276, forward strand.
ATAGTATTCGCATCACGGGTCAACATCCACCACCTTCTTGCTTCTTCCTGAAGGGTGAAGGTTGCTAACAGTACTTTGTTGGCTTCGGAGCACGGAAACATTTCAAACAATTTCTCAGTCTCAAGAACCCAAGCTTCAGCCTTTAACGGTTCTAAGCCTCCCTGAAAGGACGGCGGTTTCATCTTGCTGAATTTATGAGTCAGTGCGATAATGTCCACCTCATTAACATTCACATTCTGTACATTCTGTTCCGGTTGCACCGGAGGAGGAGGAGGTGGGGGCTGTTGGTTCTGTTGTTGATCTAGTCTTTCAATTACCAGTCCCATCAGTTGTTCAAGTCTGGCCATTCTGGCCTCAGAGGATGATGATTCAGGTTCATTTGCATTATCCATTCCGCTATAAGCAGTTATAACAGTTATCATTATAAGCAGTTGTACACTTAAACAGTTCAACACTTTAACATATATCCAGTCAATCATAAGCACACACTTTTCAAGTTCATGAGATGCCCTAATCACTTTTCTAGGACACCCTATAGCTCATTTGGACACGTGTGTGCGGTATAACTCGTGGTTAAGTATCGCTCTGATACCACTCTGTCACGACCCAAACCCGGCCCTATGGGTTTAGCACCGTAACTGGCCAGTAATCCGAGATTACCGAAGGCCTGCAGAACAGTAATACAGTAAAACAGAGTACAGGGCCTGGCGGAAGCCAATACAGTAAATAACTAGTGTCCATTGAGCTGTGAAAATCTGTATGCCAAAAACATTTTTCATGCATTCATTCAGTTCAAACAGTACAGTCTATATACAATCATATACAACATTCAGTACGGGAATCAAATCCCTCGATAACAGTACCGTAAACAGTAGACGGTCTATACAGTAGGGGACACAAAAACACCCCAAGCCATAGCATGGCATCACGGAACCTCGCGGTGAGGCACATAGGCTGGCTTGACAAAACTGGGGGACTAACCCACGCTCCTAGCTCCGGTCTGGCTGCTGAGAACCTACATATATATAAAAACAGTGAGCTAAAGCCCAGTGAATAACAATAAGTGTAAAGAGGTTATGAATGAATGTCCTTACAATAATGAAAACAGTTCATTAAACAGTACTTCAGTCTTTCAGTATGTCAGTCAATCAATCATATGTGGTACATCCATTAGCCTATAAACAGTAGGTCCAAAAGGACCGGGCCTCAACGGACCCAACAGTAGTGATGGCCATCAGTCAGTAAACAGTATGGTTCCACAAGGGAACCGACAGAGCTCTGTAACAGTAACAGTCAATGCTAAGGATGCCACAATACAGTTCACAATACAGGACATACATTCATTCAATAAACAATATCAGTTCAATAAACAATTCAGTTCAGTATTCAAAAGATAACCATTTTGAACATATCTTTACACAATCTGTTACTCACAGAGATTGGGCTACAGTATGCTAGAGCGCGTTCCCGAGTGCCAACCCTAAACAGTAAACAAATCGAACACACTCTAAGCTTAACAGTTGGGGAAGTATAATAATTAACTTCCTATTATGCCTCGGTGTGTTCTACATCTAAATCCTCATTAAGATGTCTTAAACTAGGCCTAAGAATGCCTAGGATGGAATGAGGATGTGAAAATACACTTAGAAAACATTTGCAGAATTTTCAGTCAAACAGAGCCCCGCTCGAGCGCAGGTTTCCCCGCTCGAGCGTACAGGCAAACAAAGGTCCCCGCTCGAGCGCAACATCCCCCGCTCGAGCGGACCAAAAAGTACTGGATAGGTGAAATCTCCGCTCGACGCCCGCTCGAGCGCATCACCCAGTCCTCCGCTCGAGCGAACTGATGCACAATGCAAGATGCTGGGAGCTCGACTTCTCCGCTCGAGCGCTACTTCCTCCGCTCGAGCGGACAACAAAAATCTGGAAATCCCAGATTTGAGTCCCAAGCTCAAAACCAAGTTCAAAAGCAATGTTTTCGATCCTCTTGGGCTATTTTCTGGAAAAACTCTTTTAAACACATAGAATAACATGTTTCAAGACTCAATTTAAGAAATCAAGGCCCAAGGGTGTCTCAATTAACCTCAATTTCAAACCCAATTCAAGAACACTTTTAAAACATGCAATGCATGAACTTTAACCCAAATTCAAGGTTCAAATCTTGCTCTAATGAGCTCAATAGTTGGAAAATAAAATGAAAACATGGACTATAATATAAACATGGACATGCATGTACAATCCACCATGTATTCAACTTCCAAATGCACCAAAATGGCCATGCATGCAACAATTAAGGTCCAATTCAACATGTATGAGCAAATTCATGGTCTAGCTTTCTAATTGGGCACGAACCATGCAAAATGAGGCTCAAAGACAACAAGATGGAGATGAAGTCACTTACCTAAGTCTCAATTACAAGGTTGAAAGCTCAATCTAGCAATCTATGCCTCAAATCTTCAAGTTCTTCTAGCAAATCACCAAGATGAACTCAACTCTCTCCCTCTCTCTACTATGGTCGGCTAGAGTGTAAGGAATGGCTGATCAAATGTGTTGAGTGAAGTGTAATATGGGGTCAAGGTGTTGACATAGTGGGCCACTAGGTGTGGCATAATGGTAAATAAGCCAAACTCCTCAATTAGTCAATATTTAATCTAATTTAAACATACCAAATCACTTTTCAGATAAATATATCATAAAATCACAAATATTCTACTGATTACAAAACACTAAACGGTTTCTAATTCGGCCGCCGATAAGGCCTTCAATTAGCAGTTTAAACACATGAATTCTAACAGATAATCAATCAATCAAACAGATAGAAATGCAATACAATAGATATACTTATTCAATTTCAGTTTCGATTTCAATCGGTCTGTTCAGTACTTCAGTTAATCCAATTATCAGTCATTATCAGTTCGGTTTAGCAGTAATCAGTACGTAATTCAGTGGTTAACCGATAATCAGTACGAGGGTTGTTACAATGTATCCGGGCTAAGTCTCACATTTTGTAACCGGGCTAAGTACCCCACCTTTGTACTCATTTCGAATTAATGAAAAAGCTTAACTTTTATGTAGTGTTTGCATGGTTTGTTTGAGCTTCATCAACTCACTGAACCGGGATACATCACCACGGTTGAGAGACCAGATCATACCTTCTCCAACCGAGGTAATTCATCTCGGCAAGAAATATCTAACTTGCACAAACATTAATCCATCCAACCGGACAAAACATCTTGGTTGGGAAATTCAAAATTGGATAAAACACCAACGATTCCAACCGGAGCAAAGCATCGCGGTTGGGAATTTTAAAGTTGGGCAAAACCCCAACTCTTCCAACCGGATTAATCCATCTCGGTTGGGCAAAACACCAACTCTTTCAACCGGAGCAAAACATCTCGGTTGGGAATCCAAAGTTGGGCAAAACACCAACTCTTCCAACCGGAGCATAACATCTCGGTTGGGAATATAAAGTTGGGCAAAACACCAACTCTTCCAACCAGAGCAAAACATCTCGGTTGGGAATTCCAAAGTTGGGCAAAACACCAACTCTTCCAACCGGAGCAAAACATCTCGGTTGGGAATTCCAAAGTTGGGCAAAACACCAACTCTTCCAACCGGAGCAAAACATCTCGGTTGGGAATCCAAAGTTGGGCAAAACACCAACTCTTCCAACCGGAGCATAACATCTCGGTTGGGAATATAAAGTTGGGCAAAACACCAACTCTTCCAACCGGAGCAAAACATCTCGGTTGAGAATTCCAAAGTTGGGCAAAACACCAACTCTTCCAACCGGAGCAAAACATCTCGGTTGGGAATTCCAAAGTTGGGCAAAACACCAACTCTTCCAACCGGAGCAAAACATCTCGGTTGGGAATCCAAAGTTTGAACAAAACATCAAATTTCGAAGGCAAAGAACACTTGTATATATTGACAAAAAGAATTACATTCTGAAGTGTAATGCAAAAAGCTCCTTCTTTGCAAACAAAACAATAGCTAGAAATAGTACACTTTGAGATTGGCCGCGTTCCATGGCCGAGGTATTGCTCTACCATCCATGTCCTCCAGGTGGTATGCCCCCTTGCCCGCCAGACCGGTTATCTTGTATGGTCCTTCCCAATTTGCCCCTAGCTTGCCTTCTCCTGGCACTAGGGTATTTCCCATAACTTTCCTTAGGACCCAATCACCCACCTTGAACGGTCTGGGGTGCACCAGCTTGTTGTACTTCCTGGAGAGTTCTTGCTGGTAGGCTGCCACATGGATGAGAGCCTTTTCCCGGCGCTCTTCAGCCAGGTCTAATTCCAGAGATATAGCCTCGGTGTTCAGAGCAGGCTCAAAGCTTTCACTTCTGAGGGTGGGCATGCCGACTTCCAAGGGAATGACTGCCTCCATTCCATAAGCCAAAGCGAATGGAGTTTTCCCGGTAGAACGCCGCGGGGTAGTCCGGTATGCCCAAAGGATGCTGGGAAGTTCCTCGGCCCACTTTCCCTTTGCCTTTTCCAACCTTTTCTTTAACCCATCCAATATGATCTTGTTCGACGCCTCGGCTTGATCGTTGGACTGTGGGTAAGCCGGAGTAGAGTTGTAGAATTCAATCTTTAAATCTTCACAAAAGCCTCTGAATAGTCGACCGTCAAACTGGGTGCCGTTGTCGGAAATCAAGATCTTGGGGACGCCAAACCGCGTTACCACATTCTGCCAGACAAACCTCTTCACGTCTTTTTCCTTGATAGTTGTCAAAGGTTCGGCTTCAACCCATTTGGTGAAGTAGTCCGTCACCGCGATAAAGAACTTGCGGTTGCCCGGTGCAGTTGGGAGGGGTCCCACTATATCTAGCCCCCACATCGCAAAAGGCCAAGGGCTGGTGAGGGGAAGAAGTTCTCTGGCCGGCTGGTGGATCTGGTGTGCAAATTTCTGGCACTTCTCACATTTCCGGACATATTTTTGGGCGTCAGCTTGCATGTACGGCCACCAATAGCCTTGTGAAATAGCTCGGTAGGCCAAGGATCTGCCCCCGGTGTGGCTGCCGCAAATGCCTTCGTGAATTTCGCGCAGGAATGCATCCACACTGCTCGGGTGCACACACTTTAAGTACGGACCAGAGAAGGACTTCTTATACAACGCGCCAGATGGAGAGAGCCAAAACCGCTCTGACTTTACCCGGCATTTGTGTGCTTCCTTCTTCTCGGTTGGTAGAATCCGGTCTCGGAGGAACAAAATGATTGGATCCATCCACGACGGACCCAGCTCGGCGTAGAGTACTTCCGTCTGCCCGGTATCTTCAATGCTTGGTCATGGAAGAAAGTCAATTAACAAGGGATTTGGAGACGTACTATCTACCATCGATGCCAGGCCGGCCAGCTCATCAGCTCGGCTGTTTTCTTCTCGGCCGATCTGTTGGACCCTGATTGCCTGAAACTGCTTGATGCGTTCTCTGACCAGAGCTTGGTACTTCGCCATGCGGTCATCCTTTGCCTCGTAAATCCCAGAAACTTGGTTAACCACAAGTTGGGAGTCACTGTACACCATTAGCTCGGCAGCCTTCATCTGGATTGCGCTCTTGAGCCCGGCCAGAAGGGCCTCATACTCAGCTTCGTTGTTAGATGCTGGGAAGCCAAGGGTGATAGAATGTTCAATGGTTAGGCCATCTGGGGAGATAAGAACAATACCCAGCCCAGCACCGTGACGATTGGACGCCCCGTCAACAAAAAGCTTCCACATTTCCCCCAAAAAAAGCTTCCAGCAAACTGATGGATCCTGCGAGTGGTGAGGGGTGCTACAATCAAGGTTGCTCGGCCGTCCGGTTTCAAGTTCTGCGCTCCTTGGCCCCACTCCAGCCCCCCTTGGTGATTCGGCACCGGACTCAGCAAGTCGGTCTGCCACGCCTAAGTCCGTAGAAGAATCACCAGGTTGCGGTATTATGCCGGCCGCAGGCTCTGTGCTGAGTAGTTCCATGACTTCCCCCCTTGGTGATGCGGTACCGGGCAGAGTTGGTGGAGTAACAACACCCAACTCTGTCGTCGCGTCACCGGTTGTTGGCATCGTAGAAGTGTAGGCCACTGCGGTGGTGCGCGCGAAGTCCGCGCCGCGAACCCCACCAGGTGGTAGTATCTTTGATGAACTGGTGCGCACCTCATCATCTGCCGCGATAATATCGACCGAGCATACCGGATGAGTTCCAGGTGAGAATTCTGCAACGAAGTCAGCCAAAGTTTGGGCTTTGATGGCAGTGCGCGGCTGATACTTCACATCAAACTGTCCCAACTCGACCGCCCACTTAAGAACTCGCCCAGAAAAATCCGCCCGTTCAAATAAAGCTTTGAGGGGGAACTCGGTCAAGACGACGATAGTATGTGCATGAAAGTAGTGCGCCAACTTTCTTGAAGCCATCATTAATGCCAAAGCGAGCTTTTCAAGAGGCAGGTACCTAGTCTCTGCCGGTAGTAAAGTCTTGCTAACATAAAAGATGGGGAGGTGCTTGATTCCTTCAGCCCGAACAAGCATCGCACTGACTGCATGCTGCGATACGGCCAGATAAAGATAAAGTTCTTCTCCGGGCACCGGCGTGACCAACAATGGCGCTGAAGACAGATATTCCTTGAGCTCGGCCAACGCTCGGTCGCATTCTTCATCCCATGAGAACTTGGACTTCAAGGACTGAAAGAAAGGACGGCAACGATCTGATGACCGGCTTATAAATCGATTAAGCGCGGCGGCCATTCCGGCCAGATGTTGCACGTCTTTCACCGAGCTAGGCTGCTTTAACTCTTGTACGGCTCTGATTTGTGTAGGGTCCGCCTCAATACCTCGGTTTGTGACTAAGAATCCTAAAAATTTCCCGGATCCCACGCCGAAGGCACACTTAGACGCATTCAGGCGTAACTTATGCTTCTTGAGGATGGCAAACATCTCGGCCAGGTCGGACAAATGATTTGCTTGTTGCCTGCTCTTGACCACCATGTCATCAATGTAAGCCTCCATTGTCCGGCCCAGCAAAGAAGCAAACATCTTGGTCACCATCCTCTGGAAAGTTGCCCCGGCGTTCTTTAAACCAAAAGGCATAACTCGGTAGCAGAAGAGTCCCCTTGGTGTAGTAAATGAGGTGATTTCTCGGTCGGGGCCGTGCATGGCAATCTGATGATAGCCCCGATAAGCGTCCAAGAAACTTAGCCTGTCATGGCCAGCCGTTAAATCCACAAGCTGGTCAATTCTAGGCAAAGGAAAGCTGTCTTTCGGACAGGCACGGTTGACGGTCTTGTAATCAACGCAAACCCGCCACTTCCCATTCTTCTTCGGTACAACGACTGTATTTGAAATCCACCGAGGATAGTGAACTTCCTGAATTGCTCGCGCCTCAAGCAGGTTCTTGACTTCCTCCGCCACTACCTCGGCGTGATGCAATGCTGACCTCCTTGTTCGCTGAATGACCGGCTTGGCTCCGGGGAAGACATTGAGATGATGGCAGATAAAGTTTGGATCGAGGCCGGGCATGTCATAAGGCGACCATGCGAAAACTTCAATGTTGGCCATAAGGAATTCCACCATCTCGGTCCTTTCTTGTGCTGTGAGGGTGGAGCCGAGCAAGAAGAACTTGTCCGGCTGCTCGATATCAATTCGCACTTCCACCAATCCTTCCACGGCTTTGTCTTCTGCCTTAGTGCCCACATCATCTAGCACTACCCGGTCCTCCGGTCCCTCAATCATCTGGACAAATCCCTTGGCAGCCCGGCTTCCATTGACCGCCACAAAGCACTGTTTTGACATAACCTGATCGCCCCCAATCTCCTCAACTGCCCCCATAGCTGAGGGGAATCTCATCACTTGGTGAAAGGTTGATGCCACGGCTTGCATAGCATGAAGCCAGCCCCTGCCAAGGATCAGATTGTAAGTAGATGGCACCTGTAATACCCAGAACTCAACCTGTTTGACCACTGATCCCGCTTTAACCGGCAGGATAATTTTTCCCAAAGGCCACTCTGGTTGTGAGTTGAAACCGACCAATGGCGAAGTTGCTGGGGCCAAATCCGTGTCTCGAAGCTTGAGCTGTTTGAAAGCGTCGTAATACATGATCTCGACCGAACTTCCCTGATCGATCAAGATCCTTTTAACTTCAAAATTATTGACGCGGAGAGTCACTACCAAAGCGTCATTGTGCGGTGTCTGTATGCGCTCCAAATCTTTTGAGGAAAAGCTGATTACATCCTTTACTTCTGTCTTCCCCCTCTTGAGCGCAGGCTGAACTGACAAAACTTCCCTCATGTGTTCTGCCTTCTTAATCATACCACGAAGCTCGCAAACACGCGCCGGTTCCACTATGCCGTGGATGACATTCACAACCCCTTGTGGAGGTGCCTCCCGGTCATCCGGTCCGCGTGGATCAACTGGAACCTGTTTTGCCTTAACACCTCCATCAATGTAGAGGTCAAGATGCCCAGCTGCCACTAGCTCTTCTAAGTGTTGCCTCAAAGGCAGACAATCCTCTGTTCGGTGGCCACGTTCCCGGTGAAAGGTACAACGGTACTTGGAATTGAAGCCTCTCTACCCGTCGCCTAACTTAGCAGGAAACCGGACATACTCCTCGTCACGGATTTCACTAAGTATGCGATAGATTGGAATTTTGAAGACCGTGGTGATGCCTGTTCTTGCTTTCAACCTTCTGCCTGCCTCGGCCAAATCATCTTGGGGGTAGTCATCCCGGCGGTAATCATTCCTGTCATTACGCCGCTCCCTACCCCGGTTCTTGCGGTTTGAACCTCGGTCTGACTCTTCAGCTCGGTCACTAGATCGGCCGGACTCTTGCCCGACTGCATGCACTTTTCCTGCCAACCTCTTGGGCGTTACGACCGGGGCTGCCTTCTCGGTTGAGGCCGAGGCATCATCCTCTACCCGGATATGCTCGTTGATGCGCTGCATAAGCTGTCCCATGGTCGTAGGTTGTTGCATGGTAAGTGAGTCTCGCAGTCTATGTCCGACCGGGAGCCCACGCTTATACTGTACGATAGCAAGGTTGACCGGGCAGTCCAGTATCTCATTGAAAGTTTCCCAATACTTGGAGTTGTACGCCTTGAGTGTGTCGCTCGGTTCCATCTTGATACCCAGGAGGTGATCAACTTCCTTAGGAGTTTTGGTGTTAGTCGTGAAACGCGTTACGAAGGCTTCTGCCAGCTGTTGCCACCTTTCAATACTTCCCTCCGGTAGCCTTTCGAACCACTTCAATCCCAATTCACCCAGACTCGACGGAAAGATAAGGCACATAAGAGCATCATTCCGCCGGTGTCCGGCCATAACCTGTCGGAAATGACTTACATGCATGTACGGGTCGGTCTTTCCATCGTAAAGGGTAAACTTTGGCTGGTGGAATCCCGCCGGAAGCGGCGCTGCTTCTATCTCCAGTGAAAAAGGAGTGGCGCTCAACCTGGCCAAATCCGTATCTAGAAGGAGTGGCACCGCTTGACGCGGTGGAGGCATTCCGACCTCCTCGCTGGCGTGGGCTCCGTAGGATAACCGCTGGAGCGCCGGCACCCTCTGAGCTTCCCGCCGGCGAGCCCGTTCCTTTAGAACTGTTCGCAAATCCTCTGTACAGGCGGAATAGGAATACCTCGACGTCGTCCCCGGACGTGAGGGTCTGTAAGTGCTATATTGCGCGCTGGACTTCTCTGCGTGCAAGTCGGAATCACCATCTCTGTAGCTCCTGGTAATAGAGATTGCCGGAGTGTGCCTCTGACTCTGGCTGGCTGAACGGCGGGAGGGGGCTGAACGGCGGGATGGGGTGCGCTCACTGTGGTCACCCACTCCAGCTACACCCTTCCCTTTGTAACGCCGCTTGAGCTCCTCCATCTCTGCCGCCATTCGCCGGATGACGGCATCTTGGTCCCGCAACTTGTGTTCCAGACGTTTGGAGTGTGACTCTCTCCGCCGTCGGTGACCGTTTGGACTACGGGAACGGCCATGACTTCTTCCGCGCTTATCCCGCACATCTCCCGCCTGTCCTCCGGTGGCTGTCTCCAGGTTCGCCATCGGAAGGATGGACGGGAGTCCTTCTCTCTGCCGGACAAACTCCGGGGTGGTTCCGTCGACGGCGGACAACGGAAACTCCTCGTTGTGCGCCATGAACGACGATCAGATGAACCCAGAAGACAAGGTTTTATCTGCAAATTTCCCACAGACGGCGCCAATTGTACGGGGAGCAAATATTCAGGCAAGCCCGTACTCCTTTCTTCCAAGCTCCGTTTCTGTCCGACCACCTGAAAGCACAACGGCGGTGAGCTACCCGGCGGTGTGTGGCCGGAAAACCCCTCCGACGCTCAAGTTAGAACCACACACCTGGAAAAATGACTAGAGAGAAGGGAGAGTGTTTGAGTGTAAGTCTTACTTACAAAAATTGTCCATCCCAATAAGGGGTGGCGCCGAATTGTTTATATACCTCTCTGCGCCTCATATCTACTCCCAATGATCTCTCAACACGTGGCTCTGCTATCCCATCTATCAGCACATAAACCATGCCTCTGTCAGGTCACACCATGCTGGACCTTACCTAATCCCAAATGCCAGCCTTCTCTGCTGGAGCCCGGCAGCCGAGCTGCCCAATCCATAGCCGGGCTGTGCTTCATGCCCAAGCACGCCGCTCAACAAGCTTGAGGGAACCGGGCTACGCAGCATCCCGGCTGGGCCGTGTCCGAGATATCTCGCATTCACCTTTGTCGGCCTTCCTGCCGAACAAACTCATAGCTCGGTCAACTACGCCCTTCCTAGCGCCGGTCATCTGCTTGGCTGGTCGGCCTTCCTGCAAGCATGCAGCTCGGTTCACACAAATCGGTGCCTTAACCGAGCACCTTCTCAACCCAGTACCTGCTCAGCCAAAATATTGCCCGGCGTAACTCTATCCGGCCAAATCTGTCCGGCTCGGTACCAGACCATTATTTTCCCACTCAATAACCAAACAATTATATTCCCAATTCATACATACCTTATGAATTAACAATTATATGATCAATTGTTAAACCTGTGGAACACATACGGAGGCCTCAGTAATGTGGTACAAAACTTGTTGCCCGTGTACATAGGGCCCTCCCATATCACACAGAATGTCAAACTGGTTTTAGAGATCCCCTGAATCTTTACTCAAACATTAACAATATAAAAAATAATCTCATAGGGCCCGTGTACTAGCTATTCCATAATCTCATTTTCTCATATTACTGTTAGCAGCACAATATAAAAAATAAGGTTAATTACATCAAGACATCTCAACTATTAGAGAATATTTACTTACCTCCCATCTATGAACCTATACATTTTAATTAAGTTCTACAAGCTTCACAGATTAGGAAAACAAAGAACAAAAATAATTTCTTCACAGAATATTTACTTGCCTACTTATTATTGGCTTCTTCTCTTCTGATCATCGCTTCTGTCTGTCTGGGTTTCATTGCTATGCTCTGCTTTGCTCTATTCTATTCTATGGATTTACTTCACTCTCACAATAATAATGTCTTCATTTCTTCCTTTTTCACACTCCAACTGAATTTTTATTCCTTTCTTCTTTTTCTTTTGGGGGTTTCTATTCTATCGGAACTATCATATCATTCAAATTGTGAATTGGCAAATCAAATGAAGCTCCGGTTCTTAACCATCTTGCTACCCAATACAAATACAGGTTTGGGAATTAGACTCTCTTTTCTGTGCATCTCTACTAATCAAATTTAATCTTCTCTATTTCTCAACCCAACCAATTTCTCTTGCTTTTAAATTCTAAATCTCAACTGTGTAATCTTCAGTGGATCACAAGATTATTAGACGGTGCAGAACAGGATCCCACTCCCATCCAAATTCATCCCAGTTTGACAATTTCTATGCCTAAAACATGAACAATATTGGTATAATGAACTTGGCCTAGTCGTTTATGCACATAAAACCTATTTCAAGAAGATGAAAACTGCTGAGTGAAAAATAAAAGAATATATACACACAACATACACATAAATGAATTTAATTTAAAGCTATAATTTCACATAAGCATTTGCTATTTTTCTAACAAACAAAACAAGTATTCTCCTGAATTCATCAAAGGAGCTCCAAGGCATACCTCAAACAGCTAATTATCAGCATTCAAACCATGAAGTCAATACTTAACATTACTAAATCAAACGTTAAACACATAAATTTGTTTACTAAAACAGTAATTAATCGCATACCAATGCCACGGCTTGCCCCAGTGATCCAGACAACCTAACCATTCAACAACAAAATAATCAAATCAATACTTAAAACATCAGAATAACAAACAACATGATAAAAATTCTTGAACGGTGATCTTGTTCTATAACAAAATTTGTTAAAAACTTGGTTTTTCTGTTTAGTCTTGCAATGAACAAACTACGAGTACCGTCCAGAATGGTCTAGATTGATAATGTATAACTTTATGAAAGTGTCCAAAATGAAAAATATCCTATACATATCTTACACCCTTATCCAAATGTCGGATGTCCGATAAGAGTATTTGATTTATTTTAGGGTGTCCATGTAACTTACTTAGTGGGCCTTCCAACCACCATCTCTAAACATACACATAACATCTGTAGATAGAGAATAAAGATTACTCACATTTGGTAGTTTAAGGTAACCACTAGGGGCCAAGTGAGCCTGCAACCCACAAATTAAAATCCAGTGCACGAAGTCACATTAGAGAACATAATAAGATTTAAAATTGACAAGAAGTGAAGAGAAGCATACAACCAATCTTCTCTTCAGAAGTTCACATGTAAGAAAGTTTTCCAACACTAGTAAAGTTGTATAACTGAATCAAGTTCAAGAGATGTATACTTGGACATCGGCACTGTAGACCTTTGCCAGACTGCAAAAGCAAAAAATTAGGTTTCAAATTAAAAATTATTACAATGTTATAACATTTATTTGAATCCAAACCGACAACAGGCTTATGTATTTGATTTTGAGTTATAGAACTCTAGGATTTAGTTACACTCTCCGCCAAAGAGATTTAAAGTTCCCATGAGATGTGATGTCTGCCCCAAAAGTCTGAATTGAAATTTAAAAGAGAATAATAAGACACTCACCCTTAGAGCTATTTCTTTTTATATAGATAAGTAAACTTCAAATGGTGCCATACCCTCTTTAAACCCTATTCTTTCTCAGCAAAATTGGGATAATCATAATATGCCATCCCCTACTTGTACTAGAATCCATCAAGTTACAGATAAATCTCCAACTTATTACTCCCTTCCTACATTGCCCTATACCCTCTCCGCAATTCATATATGAAGGAATTTTAAATATTGTTGAGTTTGATGCAATAATAACAAAGAGATTATAACTGCACTTACACCACAAAGAGGAACAGAAGCTGTACCAGCTTGAGGGAGAGAGAAAGAGAATACGAAACTGACAGAGAGAGAGAGAGAGAGATGGTGGTGCTCACCTTAGTAGACGATGGTCCTCGCTTCCCTCGCCGATGCAGATGGTGGAAGCGGTGGAGCTTCAAAATTGCCAATCGCTCTGAGATTGGATCTGAGATGAATCACCAATCGCTCTGGGATTAGATCAAACGGGGCTGAATAAGGCTGATTCGATCGGTTGAGAGAGATTAGGGTTTAGAGAGGGTTAAGAGAGAGAGAGAGATCGACACCAGAGAGTGAGTGAGAGAGTAAGGGGCCTAAAATGTTTTTCAGTTTTTTGTTTTAGTTATTGTAATATTTGTAATATTTTAAATAATTTTTTTTTTACTTTTTAAATTCAAATAATTTACATATATTAAAAGAAATATTTTATTTTTATTTTAATAAAAAAAATCACTAAATTCAAAAAATATAAAATTTAATACATTTCATATATATTATATTTTATTTTATTTTTTTACAAATATTTTATTTTTTAGTTGTATTCAGATTAGACACATCTAAAAAGTAAAAAATAAATAAATTATTAAAAGAAAGAAAAATATCAAATCAAGGTAATTTAAAAAAATAATAATTACAAATTAGTGAGAAGCCATATAAATATTAATCATTAAAATTATAAACTTTTTCATGAATGTGTAATTTTTTTTCCCCCAAAATTCCACTGGGTGCGATTATCCCTTAAAAGAGACACTAAATTATAAAATAATGTATAAATTATTTTTTATATTGTCCTCAATTAGGAAAATTTAAGGTGAGAAGCTTGGTTGGAAATTGTTAGCTTTTTTAAATTAAAAAAAAAATCGGATTGAAATTTTTTTAATAAAAGTTTTCACGACATGCTAATGCATGCCGTGTAAAGTTATAATATTTTACGACATGAAATGTATGTCATCTTAAGTATAAATATTTTATGACATCTTTTTGTATGCCGTGAAAATATACATTTTTTACGGCATGCTTTTGCATGCCATAAAAAAAATTCTGATTATTATTATTTTTTTTTTTTGCAGAAGTTTTCACGACATGTTAATGTATGCCGTGTAAAGTTATAATATTTTACAACATGAAATGTATGTCGTCTTAAATGTAAATATTTTACGACATATTTTTGTAAGTCGTAAACACATACATTTTTTACGGCATACTTTTGCATGCTATAAATATATGAATCAACAACTTACATGGTATGTATGCTGTTATTGACAAAACATTAACGGCTTGCAAAAAAAAATGCCGTAGAATGTACTAACTACGACATGCATTTAATGCATGTCGTAAACATGATGCCGTTAGTTTTGTTGTAGTGACCTCCACCTTATCATGCATAATCAAAGGTGTCGGTGACCTAAGGAATGAGGTACGTTTCATCACTTCAAGTATGAAACGGCCCTCGTTCCCCGTGTTTGGATCAACATCCGATCCAAACACAATGCAATGCAGCAAACAAGCAAAAATAATGCAACATGCAACATGCAAACAACATGAACATACAACAACAATATGCAGGCAACATGAGCATGCAACAACATACAAACAACAATGCCATGCAACAACATGCGAACAACAATGCAATGGCAAGGGCTATGTAATGCAACACTTAATGGACTTAAACCGCATATGGACAGACCTAAGAGGGTCCAAAACAGTGGCCAAAATGCTGAAATGATGGCATGAAAATCAAGAGAACACATGCTCATGTATTGGCCCATGACTTAAGCGTAATAGCACAATTCTCAAACATGATGAAGGAGTGACAAATGTGAGAATGTAGCAATGAAGTAAGCTCTGAAATTACATTCCAAAGGATGCTAAATCATGCACATATGACAACTAAAGCATGTTAGTGGGCTCAAAGCTTAAAGCTAGCCAAGGGACTTACACCATGACCATAACAAGCAAGCCCCAAAGGGCCAAGGTGACTCAAAATAGTCCCAAGGCAGGCCAAAACAAGGCTAGAAACATGCTTGAACAGGGCTAACTCATGCTAGAATGGAAGACACAAAACATGACGCATACAAGGCCAACGAGGAGGATTACACTACACCTACCAAAACCAAGCATGAGATGACTTTGCCAATAAAAATCAGAGTTGTATTATGACAAAATAAGACCAAATACACACTGAGATGGCATCCCAAAAGCTTAGGCATGATGGCATACATATAAGGCTCATATTTAAGGCATAAAGCACAACCTCTCCAATGCATTGAAAAAGTGAAATATGTGAGTGCATGACCATGAAATATGCTCTGAAATCACATAACAAATGATTCCAAATCATGAAGATAGTCTAAGCAATGCATGCTAGTAGACTCAATACACAAAGCTAGTGAGCAAGATTGAACCATGGCTATACAAAGCAATGCATGCATGACCAAAACAACAAAAATTAGAGCTTAATCATGGTAAAACATGAACAATAGCTTCTTGGAGTTGAGCCAAAAGTACGCTAGAATGATGGTCAAAAGCATGATGCATGTTAGGCTAGTGAATGGAATTGCACTACAACTAAATGGAGCATGCAAGAGGCTATCAAACCAACTTTAGACAGAGTTATGACATGCTAAATAATGACCAAAAATATGCTGAAATGGAGCCCATACATGCTTAACAAACATGCTACTTCATGAGGCATATACGGCTAGTTTGCAAGAATTACACTACAAGTGTATAAAGCATGCATAAGGTGATCAAACTAAGCCAAAACAGTGATATGCTAGGTCTAAGAAGTCACAAAAATGAGCCTAAACAAAGCCATAAAGAAGTAAAAACACATACTCATTTAGTTGGCCATCAACACTAGCAAGCAAGACAAGAGAAGAGGGGACCACCCTCTTCTATTTGGGTCCTCAAAATAGGGTTTTTACCACTGAAAATCCTCTAGATTTTAGTGGTTAAAAGTCCACGAAAAGTTGTTTTGAAAGGCCTTAGAAAATAGCTCAAAGCTATACAAGCTAAGAAACAAAAGGGAGAGATAACCCCCTAACAGAAAATAGGCCTAAACCGTCATTTTTAGGACTGAAAAACAGAGTTTTCTTTAGTTCAAAACCAAGCCAAAAATAGTTTGCAAATGTGGTAAAACAAGCATGCAAAACAAAGCTTTAGAGGGACAAGTGCTTACCCTTGAAGCCAAACAGCAAAACAGCAAGATTTCTGAGTAAAAACCAAGCTTTAGCAGCCCAAAACAAGTTCCAAGGGACCTCAGCCCAATGGTGATCAAGTCTTCTTAAGGGTTGATAGGTTGAAGATGTATGTATGCAAGCCTTCAAGCACAAAATCCTTAGAGAGAGTGAAATCTAGAGAGAGTTTCTAGAGAGAGAGGCTCCCAAATCTTTTGCCAAAATTGTTCTAATCTATCCTCCAATCTTCCCACCCTTGAATATGAGATATAAGGCTTCATATATAGAAAAATATCAAGCTTGGGTCGAAATATCTGATTTGGGACAGGTGGCACAAACTGGAAACAGCTGGAGGAGAAATATTTGCCAATTCTGGGCTTTCTGGACATTTCTTGCCGATTGGCCAACATTTGTGGCCGATAAGATTCACTTTTGGCCGACCTATGGCTGATGAGGTCCAATTGTGGCCGATGCACTCCCACAGAGGCCGATGGAAAAAATCAGTCCTGGTCCCTGACTTGAGGCAAGCCTAACTCCTTCATCTGGACTCCTTTTTAGGTCATTCTTGAGCCTAAATTGTAGCCTCAGAAGTCTTCTTTCCAATTAAGGAAGCCTCACATCAAAATTCCATGTGTACTAAGAGTTATCCCTCTTTTTAGTGAAGACTGCTCAGTTTCGGTCCAACCAGAATGATGCCCAACTTCAACCAATCATATCTCCCCCATCCAGACTCGTCTTTAGGAGATTCTTAAGTGAAAAATGAAGCCCCAGAAGTAAGCTTTCCAACGGTGGTGGCCTCATAGATGAAATCCAAGTATTCAAAAGGATAGGCCTGATTTAGCGAGGACCGCTCGACTCTCTCTTAACAATTCATACCCACCTTCTTCTTCAACTTGGTTTCTTCCCTCTCCTCCAATTTTCTTCAACTCCAAACCCCTAAACAAGGCGTTTTGAAAGATTTTCCAAAGATTTCGGGCTTGTTTGGTTTGTATTTGAGAAACATGTTTTGAGATAAAAAGTACGAAAATTTGTTTGGTTTGGTTTTTTTTGAAAAGATGTTTTGAAAAATTATTTTGAGAGAGAGTTTTGGAAAAAGTGATTGATTTGATGTGTATGAGAGAGAGAGAGAGAGATTTGTTTGGAAAACTTGTAAACCAAACAAGTTTTGGAAAAAAATTTTGGAAAAATTTGTTTGGTTTGATTACTTTTGAAAACTTATTTGTAGAGAATTTTTCTCAAAATTTTTTGAGAAACACAAACCAAACAAGGCCTTCATCTCTCTTTCATTCATTTCCACTTTGTCCTTGCTCGGTTTACCGAAAAGCGCAACATTTGACAAAATGCAAGCCTCGAAACATCATAGAAACTTCTTTTCAAAAATATTTTGAAAGAGAGGGTTTTAATGTCTAAAAACCATCCAAAATAGCTTTGGTCCAAAATGGGGTGTGAGGTTAGGATTTGACTCTCCTCTCGCCGAAGAAATCAACCTTTTGCACTGCACAACTTTCATCACCAAAGAAGCCATCAATAGTGCCCAAGTCTTAAGGGCAGTCAAAAATGGGGTGTCTACACTAAGCTAATTAAACTAATTATTACAAGACAGAACTAATTAACTAACAAGTTAACTAATTAAGTACAAAATGAAGCTAATTAATTAACAAGTTAACTAACTAGTTATTACAACACAAATTGAATAGCTAAGTACATTAACTACTCAAGTACAAAACCATCAAATTAGCTAGCCAAGCAAAGAAGCTAAGTAAAGCAGTAAAGAGATGTCCTCAAGGTGAAAAGTGCATGCATGCTCGGTCGCCTCATTCAAAAATCTATCGCGATGCCCTAACTTGCCTCTGTTTTCAATTGTTCTCAGAACACTGTACAAAGCTCCAGATAGCTTTTGCTCCACCATGGGAACCTCCAGGAGCATGGCCGACCACTTGGTGGTGTTGCCAACCACTTGCCGACCACTTACCTTTGCTGCAGACCAGAAAAAGTGGTCGGCCAGCCACTTTTACTGGTCTGCCGACCAGAAAATGCTGCACTTCTCCAATTTGCTGCAACAGAGAACAAGAAGGGGCATGGCAATGTATTTGCAAGATATGTATGCACAACCACTCTCCCTATCATTTCTTAGGCTCAAGGGAGTGTAGTTCTTGACTCTCGAGCCACCAACCGAGCATCACAATGCACAATGGCCGAGATGCCAAGATTGCACAATTCAATGTAAATGAATGCACAAATGATACATAAAGCCTTAACCTCTATCATGCATGATCAAGAGGGTTGGCGACCGAGAAATGAGGCACGTTTCATCACTTCAAGTATGAAATGTCCCTTGTTTCTCGTGTTTGGACTAACACCCTATCCAAACACAATGCAATGAAACATGATCAACTTGACAAAACTAATGGCATGCAAACTCAATGCAATGCATGCACATACAAACAGCATGCGAACATAATGCAATGCAACAATGTGCAAACAACATGCTATATGGACTTAAACCGAATATGGACAGACTTTAATCACGCCCAAAACAGTGGCCAAAATGCATCAAAACTAAGGCACAAAAGGCATGGAATGCACATTCAACTCATGGCTCTCAAGCAAGGCATAAAGGCACAACTCTTAGATGCAATTAAAGAGTGGCATGCATGCAAATATGGCAATGCTATATGCTTTGAAATGAAGTGTTAAATGATGCCAAATCATCCAAACAACACGAATGAGGCATGCTAGAAGGCCTAGAGCATAAGACTAGTTAAGAGCAATACACAAGGAGCATGCAATACTAAGCTTAAGCCACTAAAACAGCTCTGGACAAAGCTTAACCATGCCAAGTTAAGGGTCAAGAACATGCTGAAATAGAGCTCAAGAGCTTAGGCAAATATGCATACACATTGGTCCACAAGTAAGGCAATAATGCATGACCCTTAGAGGCACTCAAAGGGTGAAAGAAATGAGAATATGGAAATGCTAAATGCTCTAAAATAACATGTGAAATGATGCCAAATCATGCACATGTTACAAATGAAGCATGCTATGGTGCTCAAAACTCAAGGCTAGCAAGGCCAATTGCATTACAACTATGCAATACATGAACCATATGGCCAAGGCAACTCAAAACAGTCCTAAAGCATGTCAAAATGATGCTAAAACATGCATGGACTAAAACCAAAACAAGACAGCATGAAGGGCTTGAAGCATGAAGTATGCAAGGCCAATGAGGCGGATTACACTACACCTACCAAAACCAAGCATGAGATGACTTTACCAATAAAAATCAGAGTTATGGCATGTCAAATTAACACAAAAAATGGGTTAATACCAAGTCAACACATGATAGAATAACAAGCTCACTCATTAGGCATGCAAGACTAGTAAAGAGGACTTACACTACAAGTGTAAGAAGCAAATGAGGGATGCTCTGACCAACCAAAAACAGAGTTGTATCATGGAAAAACAACACCCAAAACACACTGAAATGGTGGCCCAAAAGCCTGGGCAAGATGGCATACATAATGGCTCATACTTAAGGCATAAAGCACAACCTTTCAAAGCATTGAAAGAGTGACACATGAAAGGGTATAGTCACACTACATGTACTAAAATCACATATCAAATGATGCCAAGTCATGAAAATAGCCCAAGAAATGCATGCTAGTGACTTGGAAACTCAAGACTAGTAAGCTAGAATGCACTATAGCTATACAAAGCAAGGCATGCATGACCAAAAAAACATAAATCAGACCTCAAGCATGCTAAAACATGAACAAAAGCTTCCTTGAGTAGGGCCAAAAACATGCTAGAATGATGGTCAAAAGCATGATGCATGTTAGGCTAGTGAATGAAAATGCACTACAAGTGCAAAAAGCATGCAAGATGCTATCAAACTAACCTAAAATAAAGCTAAAGCATGCTAAAACAACACCAAAACATGCTGAGATATGGCCAAAATGGACTAGCAAGACATGCTAAAACATGAGGCTAATAAGGCAAGCATTCAAGATACAAGAAGAGGGGATGACCCCCTCCTATTTGGGACCTCAAAACATCCTTTCCACTACTAAAATTTCTCTGAGTTTCAGTGGTGAGAAGGTCAAAGAGAGGTGGTCCCAATAGCTTAAAAGAATGGTACAAAAATAAGGCCAAATAAGGCACAAGATGGGGTAGACCACCCCCAACACCAGAGAAGCCTTAAACAAACATGTTAAGCACTAAAAATTAGAACTTTTTGCAGTAGAAAGTCAAGCCAAAATAAGCATTCAAATAGGTCCAAAAGCTTAAACAAAAACCAAGGTTTAAGGGCTAGTTGACTCACCCTTGAAGAACACCTTCAAAGCTGCAACTCCAGCAGCGTTTCTGAGCTCAAACCAATCCAAAAATACCAAAACTAGCTTCTAAGTGCCTCAGCTCCAAGAGTATGGTGTTTCACTATGTGTTTGCGTGAAAAGTGTGAAGAAACTACACTTTCAAGCACAAAACAAGAGAGAAAGAGCAATATAGAGATAGATGGTATATGTACAGCTCAAGCAAGTTTTCTTGAACCTGGAGAAGGGAGAGAGGGCCTCCCTTTTATAGAAAAACAAGCCTCAAGCTTGTTGAACAAGCTTGAAGCTAGATGCAATCCCTCCATACACGTGTATGGAAGATGGTTTCTGTACCCACCAGCTGCCACAGCTGACAAGAAAATATCTTCAAAAAGATGCAAGAAAGCTACCGACCACTTGAAGTGGTCGCCCAGCTACTTACACTGGTCGGCCGACCAGTGAAAGTGGTCTCCCAGAAAGAAAAGTAGTCGGCCAAGGGGAGGAGTGGTCTGCGCATAAAAAGCAAGGTGGTGGCATGGTGGCCGACCACTTTTGGTGGTCCAAAGACCACCTAGACCAGTTGGCCGACCAGAAAACTAGCTGGCGGGGAAGAAAAGTGATTTTCAGGGAGAGAAACTGGTCTCCCACCCCTATTTCACCATCCAAGAAAGGAAAACAAGGTTTGTGCCAAAAACAAACCAAAAATGATGAAAGACGAAAGTCCGCAGGACAAGGTGCGCAGTTAGAAGCCTCGAAAACTAGTCTACGGGCACCAAAAGTGGTCTACGAGGGAAAAGTGGTCTACGACCACAAAAAGTGGTCTCCCAGACCTTAGTGTCCCTCTAGGCAAAGGCAACAAGGCATGGTTCGAAAACCAAGGCAAGAGGAGAACGTTAAGCAGTCTCGAGACAAGGCGTACGGCCGAAGGCTTCAAAAACTGAAAACTAGTCTACGAGAGGGAAAAGTGGTCAACGGCCACAAAAAGGTGGTCTATAGACCTCTCTCTCCTTCCTGGGAAGGGAAAACAAGGTTTGGTTTAAAACCAAACCAAAAGGGAAGCAAGACGAGGCGCTCGGGCGAAGGCTTCAGAAATTGGAAACTAGCCTACTAGAGGGAAAACTGGTCTACATACCTCTCTCTCCCTCCAGGGAAGGGCAATAGGGCTTGGTTCACAAACCGAGCCAAAACACAAAGAGTTTAGAGGCTTGGAGGCAAGGCACTCAGCCGCAAACTCTGAAAACTCGAAACGAGCACAAACATGCACAATCATCGAGCGCTCAAACAATGACGTCTGAGTCTTAAAGTCGGTCAAAAATGGGGTGTCTACATCTATCATCAAAGGATTGGGAAAATTTATTTGCATGGACGCCAGGCCGGCCAGTTCGTCAGCTGCGTTGTTTTCCTCGCGGTTAATTTGTTCCATTCTTATTGCAGTGAACTTTTTGATTTTTGCGCGTACCAGCGCCTGATATTTGGCCATCCTTTCATCCCTGGCCTCATACTTCCTGGAGACCTGATTGACCACTAGCTTGGAGGTGCTGAATACCATAAGTTTCGACGCTTTCATTCTCAATGCACTTTTCAATCCGGCGAGGAGGGCTTTATATTCCGTCTCATTGTTGAAGGCTGGGAAACCGAGTGTGATCGTATGCTCAATGGTCAACCCATCTGGGGAAGTCAGCATGATCCCCAGCCCGGCGCCATGTCTGTTGGAGGCCCTATCGAGGAAGAGCTTCCACATCTCGCCAGTAAATAACTTCCAACAGTCGGAGGGATTTTGGGAGCTCCTAAACTCCAAGGTGCTGGTCGGTTCATTCTGGTCTCTTTTTATGTCCTGGTCGAGCTCGTGTTTCAGTAGGTTGTCCAGTTCCTCCATTTCCTTTTCGGCTTTCTTTTGCCCTTCTGCCACTTGTTGTCCACCATTTGTCTCTGCTGTCTGAGCCATGGGCTGCGCCAAATCTGCACTGGCTAAATCGGCAGGGCAAACATGGTGTGTTCTTGGGGCAAATTCTGCCACGAAGTTGGCAAGAGCTTGAGCTTTGATGGCGGTGCGCGGTTGGAATTTGATATTGTATTGCCCCAATTCCACGGCCCACTTTAGAATTCTACCGGTAAAATCCGCCTTTTCAAAGAGCACCTTAAGTGGAAATTCGGTTAGCACAACTATTGTGTGGGCATGAAAATAGTGTGCTAGCTTTCTGGAAGCCATCATCAGGGCCAGAGAAAATTTTTGTAGCGGCAGATACCTTGATTCAACCGGGAGCATGGTCTTGTTTACGTAGAAAATGGGGAGGTGCTGGGTACCTTCAGTACGGACAAGGACGGCGTTTACCGCGTGTTGAGAGACGGCTAAGTAGAGATACAGTTGTTCCCCCGGTTTCGGTGTGACCAGGATTGGGGCCAAGGAAAGGTATATTTTTAGATTCGCCAACGCACGGTCACATTCATCATCCCAGAAGAACTTGGCCTTCAAAGTTTTGAAGAAGGGCCTGCAACAATCTGAAGACCAGTTGATAAATCGGTTCAATGCGGCTGTCATCCCGGCGAAATGTTGCACGTCCTTCGTGGAGTTTGGACGCTCCAGCACTTGTATCGCCTTGATCTGGGAAGGGTCGGCTTCAATTCCTCAGTTCGTGACCAAAAAGCCTAGAAATTTTTCGATGCCAACTCCGAAGGCGCACTTGGAGGTATTCAAACGCAGCTTGTGATGTTTAATTATGGCGAACATCTCTACTAGGTCGGCGAGGTGTTGAGACTTTTCCTTACTCTTTACCACCATATCATCGATATAAGCCTCCATAGTGTGGCCAAGAAGGGAAGCGAACATCTTGGTTACCATCCTTTGAAAAGTTGCCCCGGCATTTTTTAGTCCGAATGGCATGACCTTGTAGCAGTACAGGCCTCGTAGAGTGGTGAACGAAGTGATCTCTTGGTCTGGTTCATACATGGCTATCTGGTGGTAGCCACGATACGCATCTAGGAAGCTAAACCTCTGATGGCCAGTGGTTAGATCTACCAGCTGGTCGATTCTTGGGAGGGGGAAGCTATCTTTTGGGCACGCACTGTTGACCGTCTTATAATCAACGCACACCCGCCATTTACCGTTCTTTTTCGGCACTACCACAGTGTTAGAGATCCATCTAGGGTATTGCACTTCTTCTATTGCCCCTGCTTCTAACAAGTTCTTGACCTCTTCTGCCACTATCTCGGCATGGTGCAAGGCCGAGTGTTGTGTCATCTGAATGACCGGCCGTGCATTTGGAAAGACATTCAACTGGTAGCAAACGAAGCTAGGGTCAACACCAGGCATATCATAAGGCGTCCATGCAAAGGCCTCCATGTTGGAAACCAAAAAGTCGACATAATCGAGCCGCTTGGCGCTAGACAGAGATGAGCCCAAAAGAAAGAACTTATTTGGATCATTCTCGTCGACGCGTACCTCCACCAAATCTTCGATTGTAGGGACTATTAGTGTAATTCGCTCATATATATATATATATATATGCGCCTATATGGGTCATTTATTAGTTTTTTTTTTAAAAAAAAATTATTTTAGTTATTTTTACCTCATAAATTGAAAGTAAAAATTCAAACAAAATAATTTGATACATATTTCAAAATGAAAAAACAAATAATTATAAAGAACTTCAATTATTGCACTAAGGCCAAGTTTGATATATAGCCAAAAAGTCAAAAAGTTACTTAAAAAGTTAAAAAATTAACACTATTCACCAAAAGTCAACAATTACGGCTGCACAACTCCCAAGTCGAATTTTTCCCTACAAATCAATTTTTACAATTTTTTATTACACATTTTTCCATAAAAAGTCAAAAAGTTAACCCAAACATCCATATTTTCAACTTCTATTTTTTAGTTCAAAAAGACAAAAAGTACACTTATTTAGGACATCCCAAACAATCCCTAAACAGCCCTTTCACTCACGGATGGCCAACTTCCTATAAATGCAGTGATGTTTTGAGAAATTGGCAAAAAAAATATTTTTTTGATTTTTTAACTTTTTTATGGCTTATTTGTGTAAAAAAATTAGTTAGTTTTTTTTTTTTTTTTTTTTTTTTTTTTTTTTTTGTGTGGGTAAAAAAGTCAAAAAAAAATTAACTTTCTCAACAAGCTCTCAAATTGTCCCACAATCTCACATTGCAAGATAAAATGTATGGGAAATTTTAATATACATTCCGTATACTATATACATATTTAATTATGTCATTTTTTTTAATTATGATTAAAAAAATTTTAATTATAACATTTTTTAATTATGACACATAAATTCTTTAATTATGTCTCATATTGTGTTTAGTTATGATATTTTTTATTTTTTTAATTACGACTCAAAAATTTTAAATTATATTATTTTTTTAAAATTATAAAGTGCATATAGTGCAACCTTTGAAAATTGTACTTCCAAAATTAATGTATATTACAATAACCAACGACTATACTTCGGGTTTTTTTTTTTTTTTTTTTTACAACTTTTCTTATTTTGTCTTTTTCTTTTCGCTTCTTATTTTTCCACATGACTATTAATTATATATTATTTATTAAAATAACCAACAATTATATGTGGCCGCCAGCATATTTGTCAGGATGAAGACAAGGAGTTTGTTGGAATATTCCTTTATGGGAAAAGCGGGGGAGCTCGAGGGGGGTGCCCCCGAATCCCCCGAAATTGCCTTTTTGGGTAAAAAAAAAAAAATGTAAGGCAAGTGAGAAAAAAAAAAAAACAGTTTACTTAAAATGGAAATTAGGGGGATTCGGGGGAGGGAAATTCGAGCTACCAATCAAAGTTGTTCCTTTATCTATATATTTTTGAAAATCATTAAAAAAAAATTATGTAAATACTATATAGTGTTTAATAAGGGTCAGCGTGGGTCGATTACAGTCACAGAACCTTAAATCTATTATTCGTTCATTAGTTGACGGTTTAAAAAAAATTAATCCACATCCGTCTGTCAATTCAGCAGATGTGGATTGAGCGGATTGGCGGATGAATGCGAATCGGTTTGGCAGTTTAAAATTTTATAAAAATTCAACTTGTGCACTTCTTCAAAAAAATAAAATAAAATAAAATATTACAGTCAATAACTTTAAAAAAGTATTACAATCACTGCATGCCTCATCCAAAGAAAGAAAGTTTGAAACTTTATAATATTACAATCACTGCATGCCTCATTCACATATTACAATCACAGTATGCCTTATCCACATAAAGTATTATAATATGTGATTCTTAAAATATAAAAATTATTCAAACCATCAAAATTATGAATAGAGTAGTAGTAGAGATTGTATACCTCTATATTGTTATATCTATATTTATTTTTTAAAACAAAACCAACCAGCATATATCATTTATTTATTTATTATTTTTAGAGTTAGATTTAAAAATCAAAAAATATAGATAACTAATACATTTATTTTTTTCAATTCAAAAAATATATTCAGGTTGAAAACTCTTTTTTAACAGAACATATTCAACATAATATTTAAACTATTTTTCAATTGAAAACACGAACAGAATATCTAAACAAATTGAAAACACAAAATCTTACAAATTATTAGGGGTGCTTGCGGTTTGGTGGCTCGGTTGCGGCCAAAGAAACCTCAAATTCGTTATCCGTCCAAAACTAGACGAATTGGAAAAAAATCAATTTGCAACCATTCGCTCGACATCACGCATCTATCCAAAATGCGACGGACCGGTTTGATTTGGTTCGTTTAGGCGGATCGTTATATACACTGCTCACCTCTAGTGTTTAGGAATGACTAACAAATATACCGATTTGTCCAAACCGACCGAATTGAACCAACCCGTCGCATTTTGGACGAATGTGTGATAATGAGCGAACGGTTATAGATTGATTTTTTTCAATCCACCTAGTTTGGACGAATGACGGATCTGAGATTCATTTCGCCGCAATCGAACTGTAAAACCGCGAACACTCCTAGTAATTTGTAAGACTTTGTATTTTCAATTTGTTTGAATATTCTGTTTGTATTTTCAATTAAAAAAGAGTTTAAAAATTCTGTTGAATATAATATGTTGAAAAAGAGTTTTCAACTTGAATATATTTTTTGAATTAAAAGAATAAATGTATTATTTATCTATATTTTTGAATTTTTAAATCTAATTCTAAAAATAATAAATAAAAAAGATGATATATGCTAATTGATTTTTGTTTTTAAAAACAGATATAGATGTAACAATATAGACGCATACAATCTCTACTACTGCTTTGTTCATAGTTTTGGTGGTTTGAATTATTTTTATATTTTAAGAATCACATATTGCAATACCTTATGTGGATGACACATGCAGTGATTGTAATATTCTAAAATTTTAAACTTTCTTTCTTTAGATGAGGCATACAGTGATTGTAATACTTTTTTAAGTCATTGACTATAGTACTTTTTTTTTTTTTTTTTTTTAAAGAAATGCACGAGTTGAATTATGTTGAAAATGTATAAAATTTTAAATCGCCAAAAGGGTTCGCATTCGTCTGCCAATCCGCTTAATTCACATCCGCCGGATTGGCGGATGGATGCGAATTGATTTTTTTCAATCCGCCAATGTGGCGGATGGATGACGGATTGAAGATTTCGTGGCCGCAACCGATTTGCGCACACCCCTAATAGTGTTTGACTCATTTAAATAATAGCATAAATTATAGATACACCTCTAAAGTTTGATTAAAATACGAATCGCCCTCTGTAGTTATGAAAATTATATTTTATCCTCTAAAGTTTTTAATTTCATAATAAATCGTCTATTTTATTAATAAATTATCAAGTCAATTAACAGTTTTTAATGATATTAAAAATATGTTTCAATTAATAATTTAAATAATTTTATTATTGTATAAGAGAGCAATATGAATTTTATTTTTTTAATTAATTCTGTTAAATAAAAAATTCTAACGAGAAATATTTGTAATTTTTCAAATCACATAAGACAATTTGTATTTTAAGTAAATCTTAGAAAATATATTTATAATTTATCCTAAATAAAAATAAAATGTAATGATGACTACGTTAAAATGTATCTCTACATTTAAAAAGTTAATTAGCTTATTAAACAAAAACTTAGGCTTGGTTTGGCATGTCTTAAAAAATATAAAAAAAAACTAAAAAGTTATCACTATTCACTAAAAAAAATATTTAAAAATTAATTTAATACATAATTACATTTCAGACAACTCTGCCATCGCACAGGCGGAGCTGCCTTTTTGGAAAAATTGCACTTATTTAGGTGCACAAATAACACGGTACTGTTTGGTCCGTAGGGGCCCATCACAGGTCCCATTTTAATA
Source organism: Camellia granthamiana (assembly GCA_036172215.1). Taxonomy (NCBI): domain Eukaryota; kingdom Viridiplantae; phylum Streptophyta; class Magnoliopsida; order Ericales; family Theaceae; genus Camellia; species Camellia granthamiana. Next base: position 179,440 of record JAXFYN010000143.1, read on the forward strand.
ATCTGAACCGTTCAATGTGTAGAACTCGTCGAGTACTATATGCTTGCAAAAAATCACGTTCATCGAATATCGGTAACTATATGATCAAGTCAGTTAAAATTTATAAAATGGATGGTGTTATAGTTAACGATTAAAAAAAACTAATTTGATCAGATAACTATCGATATCCGATCAACGTGATTTTTTACAAGTATATAGTATTCAATGAGTTCTACATATTAATCGGTTTTGATTAGCAAAACGAGACCCGTGGTGGACCCCCACGGGCCGAACAACACCTACAATTCAATGCCTGAAAAGTAGGGAATCATATCCCAGGCTGCACTCTGCACACACTGTCTTGAATTATCTTACAGTACTACCTATTCCATCTCAATCTTCTCCTATACATTAATTTATACAATTTTTTAATACACATTTTTTATAAAAAGTCAAAAAGTTATTCCAAACAACCATTTTTTTTCTTAAATTTTTTAGTCCAAAAAGTCAAAAAATATACTTATTTAGGACACTCCAAACTAGGGGTGTGCATAATACCGCCAAAAAAACACCGAATCGCACCGCCAAGACAAATTCGTTATTATTTACTAATCGAATCGCCAGTTTTTGATAAGAAAAATGGCAAATTCTAGTGACACTTTTATCAATCCGCCGATTTCTATTTTTCTTCCAAACCGCACCGACCCGCACCGCTATTAAATCATGCTTTATAAGATTCTAAAAATTCTTTTTTACTTAAGTTTACTTGTTGTTCTATACCTTAGAATATAATATTACATTACCGCTCGAGGGGAATTCAAGATGTCAGTAATCCAAAATAAAGTTGGATTCCAATTCACTTTTTTTTTTTTTTTTTTTTTTCTAGCCATGTTGCAAACTTGCAGCAGCTCACTTTTCAATCTAAATACTTTTCAACAGTAAACATTTTCAATATATTGTAAATCCTGAATAATATTAATTTTATGTATTGTATTTAATCATTGTAGCTTCAACAGATGCTTGTAATGAATTGATGGCATAGTCGTTAATATTATCATGTTGTTGCTACACTTGCTGCATCAGAAGAAAGCTTTGCAAGATGCTTAACATCACGGTATCTCTCGTCTTTTTTTTACTCTTTGATTTAAGTTTTGTAATTTGAATTATATTTTTTATAAACCGCTAATCTGCTCGAACCGCCAAGGCAAATCTGTCATTATTTGTCAACCGAATCGTCAGTTTTTGATAAGGAAAATAGCAAATTCTAGTGACACTTTTATCAATCCGCCACCTGCCATACGATTTTTATTTTTCTCTTAAACCGCACCGACCCGCACTGTGCACACCCCTACTCCAAACAACCCCTTAGTCTAAGAGTTTAATCGGAAAAAAAAATACAAAGTTCAAGGACTTTTGACATAGTTTACTTTAAAGGTATAAATTACATTAACTTTTCTTAAGGTTTGAAAAAGTTTTATCACTTTGACATAATTATATGTTAAGATTTTAATTCATTTAACACTTAATTATATTTTTATTAATATTTCATTACTTATATAAATGGGAAAAAAAAAATTATGTTGTCATCATTTCTTTTACATTGAAAATTTATTCATTTTTATATTTTCATACTATTTGTATTTGTTTAAGTCTTTTTAACTTTATTATAAAAAAAATTGTATAATTATGTCAAAATTATAAAATTTATTATATTTTTCAAACGTGAAAAAAAAAATTAGTATAATTTATCATACTCTACATATAAAACATACATAGTTTTTTGGTTTAGTGAGAGATTAAACAACTAATACAGATTTTTTTAATAATTTCTTGTTGACTAGCTTTTTTTTTTTTGGTTGACTAGCTTAAGACATGAGGTCTCCTTGTATATGTTTTTGTATGTCTAATTCATTTATCTTTTGGCATCTACAAATCTTTTTTATACCTTCATTCCATCAACTAATTCTTGCCATTGTTGTTGTTCATTGTTCTCGACAATTAATGCTCTTTGAGATGTTTTAGCAAGGTGGGAGTTTCTTTGCTTATCAACTAGTATCCAAGAAAACTTTGGATCATCATTAATTGAGGTAATTACTTACTCTTAACTAATTTATATTTATACTTAAAATTTTGATAATATTAATATTAAAAAGTTAAAAAAATTAAACATTTTGTTAAAAAATACATGTAACAAATAATGTGTAATATTTGTAAGTTTTCCAAACATATAGAATAAGACTATTATTTGAATTGTGAATTCAAGTATAAATTTTTTTTTAAAGAAAAATATGAACAAAATAAAACTTAAACAAAAATTTATAATTCAAACATACCGGATAAAGAGGCACAATAATCAATTGGTAACAAAAATTTATTAATTTGTATGACATTTTTCATTATGTTAGCATTCAATTTATTTTCATAAAAATAAAAATAAAAAATAATTTGGTAAAAAAATGAAAAATAAAAAACAAATTAAACCGGGTGAATTACACATCATAACTTAACCACTATCTCTCTCTCTCTGTCTCTCTTCCGCCGTCACCTTCGGAGGCTGAGCAGTGGCGATGGGGGTGGGCGGCGGCGGCGGGAGGCGCTGCGCTGGAGGGGGGCTTTAGGGTCTGTTTGTTTTCCGACCCAGAGAGAGAGAGAGAGAGAGAGAGAGAGAGAGAGAGAGAGAGTTAAGAAGAGGAGAGGGGTAGAGAGTTTATTACAAAAGCAGTCTGCTGCACCATCAAAACAAAAACCCAACCAGAACTATGCAAAATGATGAAATTGAGGCAAAAAACAGAGCACCAAATTGAGGCATTTCCACAAAGTACACAGGAGGAGAGGGCTGGAATTAGAGATAAAGCTGATGCAAAAAGCCTCTGTGGTGAATTTGACAATGTTCACTTCAGGTTTTTATTCATCTCTGCAAAAATAAAAAATAAAATAAAATTTTGATGGTGTTTGAGCATTGCAATTACACAAATTGCACCTGTGTACAGTGCTGACAACACTTATATATATATATATGTAATTCTTGTTTTGTCATTTGTTCCAGCATAATTTATATTTAATAAATGTGCTAAATACATTTATGTATCTGAATATGTATAAGCTTCCATTATTTCACATTTGGTCTCATTCTTTTTCACAAAAGATTTAAGTGCAAAGCTGTGAAGTAGTAGTGTGCATTTGATGGAAGAGGGAACACCAATGGAAGGGGGAATACAAAATGGACCTGAAATTCAGATTGTAACTTCACCTCAGCTGATTGCTCCTTCTTGTGATCTACTCTCTCGTAAGCTCTCTCTCTCTCTCTCTCTCTCCCCATTGTTTTTTTCAGGTGTGTATTTAGTGAGGTAAAGCCTACTATGTATCCATGAACTTCGTATTTTATGTAAAACAAATGACAAGGCATACAATATTTGTTTGGTCATTAAGAATAAAAATGTCCCCGTTATAAAAATTTTGTATGATTAGCATTTTCTTGAAAATAGGGCGAGAAAAGCGGGTCTATGTTGTAGTTATCTTAATGACCAATTTTTAGTTATGCCATAAAATGATTTCATTATCTCTGCTTTTTTGTTTATTTGACTTAATTTTTGGTTAATTGTGATGTATTAAGTTTTGGAAAATTGGATACGATGATATGTGCTTCAAATTTTACACAGGAGAAGCTAGGGATCAGTATCTTGCCATATGTCTACCCCTCTACCAAGCTGCTTTGAAGGGTGACTGGAAAGCTGCTAATGGTGTCATAGAAATATTTCCAACTGTGATACGTTCTAGTATCACAAAAGGGTGGGAAACTGCACTTCACATTGCAGCAGCCGCGAAGCGCATTCACTTTGTGGAGGAGTTGGTGGGACTGATGAATCCTGAAGACTTGGAACTTCAAAACAGTAATGGGAACACTGCCCTATGTTTTGCGGCTGCTGCTGGAACTGTGAGAATTGCTGAAGTGATGATTAACAAGAACGAACGCCTGCCAATGATCCGTGGTAGCCAGGGAATGACACCACTGTATATGGCTGCTTTGTTAGGACATAGTGACATGGTATGGTATCTCTACCAAAAGACTAGGAGTGAAGATTTGTCAGATGAGGATCGAATTGGGATACTCAATACCTGTGTTAGTACAGATTTGTATGGTAAGTAAATATTCAAACCTTTGCTTTTCAGCCAGCCTAAAAAAAGTTGCTTTGAGTCACTTCTTGATTAAGATATGCGTCAATTTTTTAGTGCGACAAACTCCAACCCATTTCTTGTCATCATAAAATACTCCCTTCCATCATTAATGGATTGACAAATATATTGGAACAATGAAGGACAAGAAAAATTAGGGAAAGTTATATGTGGTCTTTGTAATTTGACTATTGTGTCAATTTTGGTCTCTATAGTTCTAATTGTATGAATTTTACATCCTTTAATCCAATTGATAATACTGGTTAAGAAATTGAACAAAAGTCAAGGGTAAAATGATCCATTCAAAAGGGAATGAACCATTTCAAATTGGACACCAACCCCTCAATCATTTTGAGGAGAGTGAATGGACTATTTTGTGCATTAATTTCAATTCAATTTTTAGAAGGGCGTTATCAATTGGACTACATTGATGAGAATTTTGAGGGTAAAATTGATACATTACTGGTGTGAATCCTAAAAATTTGTACATGCCAGAAAGAAGTAAATACAAATAACCTAAATGGTTGGAGAATCTTTAGCAAAACCTAAATTCTAATTAGGTAGGTAAAATACAGCATGTCATTTCGTTTTGCTCGTTCTCTTAGGCCAAAATTGGCTCCTTTTTTTTATTTTTTAATTTATTCGGTCATATTTTGGTTTAGAAGAATGCTAGAAGTATCCAATTGTAAATCATGTCCATAATTACTTTTCAATCAAACACAAGTGGGCACAACAAAAATACAACACTTCTTTTCATCTTATAGTTGTGAAACCTTTCTTTTGAAAAAAAACACACACACACACACACACACACACACACACACACACACACACACACACACACACACACAAAACTTGCTGACCCATCGTCTTTTGGTTTAGCAAAATGGTGGATGCACTTAATCCACTTCAATGCTTTTTGGTCAAACACAAGGAAAAGAAGATGGTTTTTCACTAAATAAAACAAACTACAACAAGATTTCCCAAAAAAGAAAAGAGAAAATAATAGTAAGAATTTTTTTTTTTAAATAAACAATTAACTAAATAAAATAAAAATAGCTAAATGAATTAAGACTAAACAACTTTTGCATCTTCTTGTTGTGTAACTATTATATATATTGTTAAATTGTGTGGATGTAGCATTGGACATATTGAAACACCACCCACAGCTGGCAGTGGCTCGAGATGGGAATGGTGAGACAGCATTGCATGTACTGGCTCGAAAACCTTCAGCATTTACTGGTGGAAGTCGGGTTAGCATGTGGAAAAGATTCATCAACACATGTTAGTTTTTCCAATCATCTCTTCTCATCCATGTATTTTACTAGCTTCTCATGAATAGATCTGCTCAATGGGGGGGGGGGGGGGGCATTCTCTTACAAGCCTAGGCTCTATCAGATAACTCGATGGAAAAGGACTGGTAAATTGTGAGTTTAGACTCGGTAAAAAATAAGTAACGATTCGTTCAGTTTGGAGTGGTCATGGAAGTATTTATACCAAAAAAAATACAGAACAAAATGATCTAAAGCAATTGAGAACACCTGAAGCACACCTGTGTATAATATGGAGTCTACTACTTCATATCGTACAAAATGATATTTCCCAGCCTACATCTTGACAACAATATTTTCTTTTGAAACTTACTAAAAGAGGTCATTGGCTCCATTGAATAAATTGCATTTTCTGATAAATGCTTTTGTTGTAGTGCATAATTCTTGACCTTTGGTAAATTTACATATGGATCTTGATTAAAATAGTTTCTACTTCCTACACTTCATCATTTCCCCAATTTCTAATTTTCCCCCTATGAATATTGTTTCGTTTAAATGCTTTATTTGATAAGTTTATAATTTTGGAGGATTTACACCCTTCTATCATACCTAACTTGTTACTACCTTAGCTGCTTGACCTACATGATCATTCACTTTAAGTGAGTTGGCTCCTCATAGTTTGCATACAGGAATTTAATATATGATGGTATCCTCTTTCCCAATTCCTGATCGTCTTTTGATGTGTTGAGTTTTGGAATCTTCATTTGAAGCCATCAAATACTGGACCTATTGATTATGGCTGTTCAAAAATCCGTTCAAATTGGTAATCCGAACCGAACTAGACCGAACCGTACGGTTTGGTTTGGTTTTGTTCAGTTCTATTAAGAACCGGTTCAGTTTTGGTTCAAAAAATATTGAGAACCGTAAAAACGGTTCGGTTAATGGATTTTTTTATGAAAAAACCACGGTTCAAACCGAACCGAACCGAATTTTAAAAAATGTATATAGATATATATAATATTTAATAAATAACAGCAGTCCTTGAACAATGCGTAAGTGTTATTTAATAAGATATATATATATAATATTTAATATTATCATATCAAGTTTTATTTTTATTAATTGGCTTTTTGTAATTTTAATGATATTAGGATGATATATATATGTGATGTTGAGTAATGCCTTAATATGTTATTTTTTATCATGAGTTAAGTATAATCAGTTTGAGTAATTATTTTGCTAATATTAACAATTTATTTTTGTAAATAGAAATTTTTGGAACCGTGAACCAAACCGCAACCGAACCATTATTTTGGTTTGGTTCTGGTCCGGTTTTACAAGTGTAATGGTTTGGTTTGGTTTGGTTTGGTTTGGTTCTCAAAATCATAGAACCGTTAGGATCGGTTTGGTTCTTGGATTTTCTTGGAACCGAACCAATCCGGACTGTGTACACCCCTACTATTGATTGCATCATGTGGGCGCTTGTTGAGATCTTTCTAAGAAGTTCAGGAAGGGATGAGAAGGACCATACCATTGTTATTTAAGATAATATTGTGGTAAAAATTTCTCTTGTAAATAGAACAAGGTATCCTCGATGAAAATCAAAGATCATGACGAATAAATTAAATTTCATGTAGATTACCAGACTGTAAAAAATGCTACTCTATCAAAATACTGATTAAAATGTCAAGATTTGAACTTGAGAGAGTAAGAAAAATGCATGTCATTAAGTTTTGGAAATTCACAATCACATCACCTGATTCTCGATACATATCACTCAGTACTTCTCATACCGTTACACCAAAACTATTGTTGATTCATCTCCCAATACTACGATTTAGAACCATGATGAAGATTGTGTCAACCACTATTGGTAGAAAAACACAACTTTATAAAGAACAAACGAGAAATAAGTTTTATTTTATAATTATATTGTTTTTATGTTTGGAAATGATATGAAGATTGTACCAATTGCTCTTTTTGACCCTTCTCTTGCTCTTATTTTAAACATTCTTCAAACTGCTAATAATTAGTGGGTTGTTATTGCTGCTTTTATTGAATAATTTTCTCTAGAAAATTCATGATCAGGTAAAATGCTTTGTTCTCAGTTCCAGGTAGGAAGGTAGGACATGACAAAAGTCTGAAGCAAGCCCAAGCATTTGAACTAGTTAGATTGTTATGGAAAATGGTGATAAAGCAAGATGATTCAGAGATTTCGGACTTGATCCGAAGCCCTTCACGACTTCTCTTTGTTGCGGCAGAGCATGGAAACACCAAGTTCTTGATTGAGCTTATCGAAGCTTATCCTGATTTGATATGGAAAGTAAATAGCCAGAACCAAAGCATATTTCATGTTGCTGTTTTACATCGTCATGCAGGAATATTCAATATTTTATATGAGATAGGCTCGATTAAGGATTTAATTACTGCATATAGAGATGAAGATCGTAATAATATGTTGCATTTGGCTGCGAAGATAGCACCCCCAAATCAACTTAATATCGTGTCAGGGGCAGCTCTTCAAATGCAAAGAGAGCTACTGTGGTTTAAGGTAAATGTTTCTACTCAGTTAGTAATTTCAAATTTTTGATTTTCCCTAGTGCTTTACATAACTAATTTTACTGTTGGCAATATTTTTCAAAAAACATGATTGAACTCTTAAGTCCAACATGACATCCACATTGGCACTTGAATTTGGTGGGTTTGCAATGGACTAACCATATCATTGGTGAATAAAATCATAGTTCATCAAAGAATGAATCATGATGAAGAGCAAAAAGGCCATCTATAGCTTCTTGTTTCTAGCATAGGTTTTGTTTGTTGTTTCAAATGAGAAGTCAATCAGATTATACTTCATTATTGCGCCCTTCTCTAGCAAACTTTATTGCTGTAATGTTTTAAAGATTCTATTTCATAATAATTGATTTTTATAGTTTTTCATAATATGGTCCCTTGTCAATGTTGATGGTCATGGTCCTGAAAGATTTAATGAATGCTCATTTCAATTGTTTGAAAATTTGTTTATCGCTCTTACCTTCTATTTTCTTCTCAGAAAATACTATAAAACTCAAAACCAAGAAAGTTTACAAAATTTTCCTTGCTCACAGAGGTGGCATACAGTAATGGAACTTTTGCTGGTTTTTGTTCGTTGGAAGGTGTAGATGACCTAGTGCTATTCTACTCGTCAGTTTCTTACCTGCTCTCTTTCCCCATTTTTGTTGTGTTTTATTATCTCCAATAAAATTTTACTTTCTTTTTGTGCATAAAAAAAGATTAAAAAAAAGAATTTATGAATTTAAAACAGGACCCACTAAAATAGTGTGATCAGAGCAACAAGTGGTAGTTTGTGAAATTTGTTAGTTTGAATAGCATAACTCTACCTTTTCTTTCTTTTTATTTTTGTCCGCTTGGTGAAAGGATAACATCTATCATTTTGGTCATTGCAGGAGGTGGAAAAGATTATGCAACCTTCATATGTAGAAAAGAAAAACTCGAAAGGCAAAACACCTCAAGCTTTATTTACTGAGGAGCACAAAAACTTAGTTGAGAAAGGGGAGGCATGGATGAAGAACACCGCCTCCCAGTCTATGGTTGTTGCAACACTTATAGCCACCGTAATGTTTGCTGCTGCTTTTACTGTACCAGGCGGCAATGATAACAATACAGGAATCCCAATGTTTCGAAAGGATAGTTCTTTCATGGTTTTCACAATATCAGATGCCATAGCATTAGTCACCTCTTCCACTTCAATACTCATGTTCTTATCTATTCTCACCTCACGCTATGCTGAAAATGATTTCTTGGAATCATTGCCCTTTAAGCTCATGATTGGACTCACGACACTCTTCATCTCCATAACTACGATGATGGTAGCTTTTGGTGCGACATTTTTCATTGTTTTTGACCGTTACACGGTATGGGTACCAATCGCCGTTGCCTTGTTTGCCTGCGTGCCTATCATTTTGTTTGCTACCCTTCAATATCCTCTTTTGGCAGATGTGATCCATTCAACCTACGGTTCCAGGTTATTGTTTCAGCCAAGGAAACATATGCTTTACTAGCATAATCCAAGTCATATATAAGTAGTGTCTACTTGCAGTTGTGGATCATGAGTTGTGTATTTTAATTTTGAATGGTACTTCTATTGTGATTGTTTTTGTTTTTGCTTTCTCAAGAGAATTGTCACCTCTTGGGACATTTCTAGTAGATTGTTTCAGTAATTGTGTGTTTCCTTTTTTTAGTTGTGAGGGCAAAGTATTTCTCAGATTTTTGTTTGTTTTCTCGTTGTGTATGTTTCTATTTGGAACCTTGTTACAATTTGTTTGTACTGCGTTGTTTGGGTTACGAAATTTTAATTTACCCAAAAAAATTATGAAAGATTCTATATTTTATAAGTTATAATGTTAAATCTTCCATCTAAAATGTATTCTTGTCTCTTATCGATTTTGTAAAGACCCTTGATCATATTGAGTTGTTTAATTAGCCTTGGTTGGGTTTTCAGATTTTTCTTTTCTTTTTTTTTTTTTTTTTTGAGTAAATTATATTTTATCCCACTTAAATTTTACAGTTTTTTCTCTTTGGTTTCCCATTTTGGCACGTGGCGATAATGGGGTGAGATTGGTGAGTAATGAAGATACACCTCAACAATGACATAACATATTTAAAATTCAGAAATACTTAAAAATTGAAGTAACATAAATTATATACTTAATTTATTTTTAGTGAATATATTCAAATTTAAGTATTGATTTAAATTATTATACACCATTTTAAACATGTGTATAATTAGTATTTACTCATTATTACAGTGAACAAAATTTTAAATAGAATAAGGCCTCACTGTCTGATCATTGAGATTAATTAATCTCAAGTTGGTGCTAAGAGTCAAAATTTTAAGGCTTTAAAAATGGAGTACCAATGAATATGAAAGGTCAGTTCAAAAAACAAAAAGAAATATGCAAGGTTGAAACGGCAAATGGTTCTAAAATACAAAAAAATAAAAATAAAAAATAAAATAAAATAAAAAATTGGGTGAACATTGTCTGAATTATAATTTTTTTTTGCGACATCATAATTAAGAGTACCACTTGAACTATTATATTATATTGGAGAACATCGAATAATTAGCCAGTCTTAGGCTCAATTAAAAATATATTTTAAACTTATGTCAAGTAATTTTTCATCATTTAAAAGATAAAGTTATATGTATAAAATAATATATCAATTAATATATTACAAATTATGTGACATCATTTTAGAGGGTTTGGATCTTTGTAATTTGTATAATGGGAGTAGAATCGTAGTTTTGAAATGACAATCTCATAATATATGCTAATACACTAATTATTACCTTAAGTAGTACATATAGCACCACTATAATTTAAATTATCTCTATACAACTATTCAATTTTTTAATTTTTAATTTATTTTTTTTCCCTTCCATCTATCTACCTTTCAATTTTTTATTCTACAGACACGTATGTGCACCCCTCTGGTGGATCTATAAATATGTCAATTGTCTCTCTCCCAAGGCTTATGAATTTTTCTAAACCCTGAAACCCAGTGGCCGAAGCGTTGATCAAGAATTAGCAGAAATCGAAACCAAACACTTTGAATCTTAGTGATGTGACAATTTTTGGGAGAAATTTAGGTAGTGTTTTAAAATTATGATTTGAGAATAGACTTATATTTTGAGTTTGTAAGTTTTGAAATTATGATTTGAAAAGAAAAAATTTGTTTGGTTATGAGTTTTGAAAAGAATTTTGAATTGAGTTTTGAAATTTTTGATGTGACATGAAATGAGAAAATTTGCTTGATTATGAGTTTTGAAAAGAGTTTTCAAAACTTAATTCAAAAACTAATAACTTATAATCAAACATACAACTCAAAACTTTATTCAAAATTAATAACCAAACTCTTTTTAAAATTTAATTCAAAAAAATAATTTGTCATTTTGGTTTAAAAAAAATAATTGCTATATTTAAAAACTAGCGTATGCTCGTGCCTGAAGGCACGGTGTAAATAATGGTGTGATCAAAATACAATTATAATTTATACGTATCATGTTGAGATTTATGGGATCTGTAGTATTTTTTTGATAAAACCATTGAAAAAATATGAAGAAATACTATTCTTCTTAAAGAATTTGTAACAATTTTACTTGTACCATACGCTCTACAGAACTCAAATAAAATAACAACTCCCCTAGCCTTAATGCAGATTAAGAAACAAACATATAAGATTTATAATGTTCACCAATATTGCAAATTAAAATATAAGAGTAAGTCAAAAAAATTATAAACATTAACAAAATACACAAATCAAAGCCTAGGTTCATTCAGATTAGGGATAACTCGTGCCTGAAGGCACGGTCAATAATTTTTTTGGTACCACACGTGCTATGGAATTCAATTGTAATAAATCAATTTAAAATGAATTTCACTGCACACAATACAAAACTCAATTAAAATAAATCAATTCAACAGAAGGTTAATTAAAATAATGACAACAATTTCACTGCATTATAGAACTCCATTAAAATAAATCAATTCAGAATGACAACAATTTCACTGTGCTATAGAACTCAATTATAACAAATCAATTCAAAATGACAAACTTCACACATAAGAGGAATGGTGAATGAATATTTTGGCACAAAAGAATAATCATTGCTGCTTATTAAAAACAAAAAAAAAACTAATCATCCAGTTAAGAATGAAAGACCAACCACTAAATATAAAATAGTCAAGCCAACACTTTTTTATGGGTGGGAAACTATGCTAGGGAGTTCACAGCCCAGAGCCATAACAAATAGCAAAATATAGAAACCAAAATATCATGCAAAAGTCATTCTATTTCATTATACAACTCTAACATCTACCGAAACCACTCATAGGAAAGCTACAAAGACTTCCACAATACCACCATTCAAAAGAAAGAAAGATTAAGGAGAGAATAGGAGGAAAGGGAAGGGGGGGAGGGGGGAGGGGGGAGGGAGGAGCACAAATACCAAAAGATCCAACAAAAGACCCAATAAGTAATAGACCCAAAAATAAATAAATTTGCTAAAATTTTAAAGTAATGAAACTGATATAATAAAAAATTATAAATGACTTTAACAGACTTCTTTAACACTAATTAATTATACTTTTAAACCCTTCACCCACTTATCATTAGGTTCACCTTCACCACCGAAGCCATCTTTGGCACCTCTCATAAATGACATGTGAACGGAAACATTATAACTTGACTTCTAATTTAACTCAAAAGTGATGGGGCTATTTTTAAAATACAATTTTAATGAAAATATAATGAATCCATAAAAAAATAGAGTGGAATTGGGGTTTATTTGGATTAGCCTCATGGTAACTCAAGAAACAAAACTACCTATAAATTTTAAATTTCTAATTGAATTGGGTTGATTCAAGATTCAACCAACCCAATTCCATTATTTCTATTTGAAAAATTTTAGGCTTATTTGCCCAAAACAATCAAATGAAAAACTTGGTGCACAAATGGAAAGTAGATAATTTACAACAGTCAAATAAAAATAAATATTGACCCAAAACAACAGTCAAATGAAAACATACACCAAGGAAAAATGCATGCCCAATCCATGCATAACACAATCATAGAAAGATACATACCCTGTTTGTGGATATAATTAACCACTAATTAGGGAAAGAAGCATGCCTTGTTTGTAGCTTGAATTATTTTTCTGCCTCTTTGTTACCATTTCCCAAAAAGCTTTCTTGATTACTAATGAAAAAACAACCATACCTACTGTTTGGTTATATAATTTTAGACACCAAGAAACAAAAAATTAGCAATAATAAAAGTTAACATGGATTTCATTGGCAATGAAATGTTATTTCCAAATCAGTTGCTACCAAATCAGATAATAAAATTCAAAATTTTATTTAAATAAATAACTGCCATGGATAGAAAATGTTTAACGGGCTACAATCAAGAGGAGAAGAAATAAAAAAATAAACATCTAAGAAAAAAAGAAAAGAAAAGGCCAACCCAATGTTTAGAATAGATGTATATTAACAATCACATTAAAATGATAAAATTAAAATCGGAGCACAACAATTGTCCAAATTTGAACTCTTCTCTTTTCTAACCAACTTCAATTTTGTAGAGATGAAATTAAAATCAAAATTAAAACCCGTTATAATCATAAATTACTATAGTTCACCAGTTATCACTTGGAAAATCCAAACATAAATTTATGCCAAAAAAAAAATCAACAGATAACAAATCCATTTTATAAGCAATAATGAATAATTATTTCATGAAAGCAACTATAGTAATTTTATACTCCCTTAAAAAGGTGCAAAAAAATATATATATAAAATCTCTTGCCATATTACACATAAATGTTAAAATGCCAAGTCTCTAAAATTTTTCTTTTAATTAGGAACTCTCCATATTACCAATAGAAAAAGTTCTTTATAGAAAGAAATAGAGCTATCCCAGAAAGGAGAGCCAAAAACAAATACAGCACACAGGGAAGTAATAAACTAAAGCACCCAGATATCATATCACTTTGTGTACAATAAACCCATTTGGGGGAAGTTTTGAATTGAGGTTCACAATTAAAATTGTTAAACTGTTAATCACTGTACAAAGCAATACACTTTATAGTGATTATGATGGGTTTTATAGGCAATAAATTATCATAAACGGGGGGAAATGTATTGGGAATTCAAAAATCTAACCCAACACATTCAAAATGCAATGGAAAGTTTAAATAAAACTTGTAACTTATGAAAGTCTAAACTCTAAAACTATCAAGTATTCCAAATATTCCAAATAAAACTAAGCACGGAGCCAACTAATAAAAAATCAGGATTATCAAGTAAATTAAGTAAATTTAGCCATAGTCTTTACCTGCATGTTCATATTCAGATTCATGTTCAAAATTTGATAGGACTTTGATGTGTTGGTTGTTTGGTTAACACACAATCCTCCTCCTTTGTCTAGGCTAGGGACTGGCAATGTTGAAAAACAATGCCGGTGGAGTTTTATCCTTCCGTAAATTCTCCGCAAATAAAACCAATGAATATCAGTATTGGAGTTGGTCATCATTGTTGTTATTGTCATTATTATTATTATTATTATTATTATGAGAAGGAGGAGGAGGAGGAGGATTATTATTATTATTATTAGTACTACTTATGGATTATCTTCGTTGGCAGGTTTGCGAATGAGTTCATTTGGGTATACTGTTGTATTCTTTGTATCAAATGATGATAGAATTTCAAGCGGGAGCTCCTCAGGCGTTGGAACGTCGAAGTCTGTGATAAAACCTACATTAGTTACATGCTTCATGCCATCAATTTTGATTTATAGAGTATATTCCTTCCTACTTTTATGCTTTGTTGGGTTTCCATCTATGTTGCCATATAAGGGTGGGGAAATTTTAAATGAACTTCAAACTTATCAACTACCTAAGGAGATTTAATTGCTGAGTGATTCACTGACACCTAAAGTCTGAAACAAAATTATATATATTTGGTGAAGATATAGATATGGTTTTTTTTTTTTTATTTGTTATCTTTTATTGGAGTAAAAGTGTTGTGAAAATAGGTGAAATGGTTGGGAAGTGTTCTAATTTCAGTGAAAAGTGTAATTGAATTCAAGAAAAAATATATTGAATTCAATAAATAGTGTATTATGTTTCTTTTTATACTTTTCATGTGCTTTAGTGGCACTTGTTAGTAAGAGACTCATAAATCTAAATAGTTACTTAAACAAAAACTTTCCTTTATAACATGAATATCATATACGGTAACCATAAACTCAACCTGAACATTTTTTTTTATATATTATATTTCTGAATATGCACATTTATTAGAGGTGGTGGCAGATTGGTGCATATTTCTAAATATGCACATTTTTTTTTATATTGTATATTTCTGAATATGCACATTTATTAGAGGTGGTGACAGATTGGTGGTTATGGCTGTTAGATAGTGGTGATGATAATAGTTGTGGGTGGTGGCATTGAGAGTAGTGGGGATGCCGATGGTGGCGGTAAGGTAGAGCAGGGTGACGGCTACCAAACGTTACCAAAGAAATGAGAACCAAAGTGCGAGGGTTACAGATGACTACACCATGAATCAAATGAGGCACCAAAGCGAAACAGAGAGAGAAGAGTCTTCAATTTTGTAGAGCATAAGCAAAGATATATTCACAGTAAGTTATAAACACCAAACAAAGCACACCTGTGTTGGATTACTGCTGCCAATCACAAATGAGATTCAGTGGTCCTGAAGAAAAAGAAAAAGAAAAATAGAGAGAGAGAGAGAGGGAGAGAGAGAGAGAGAGAGAGAGAGAGAGAGAGAGAGAGAGAGAGAATAAGAAATAGACCATAGCAACTACAAAAATACACTTTCAGTTTATAAGAAAAATTTATAGATAAAATTTATAAAATCATTTAGTAGAAAAGAACCATGCTCATCTTTAGAAACTTTACACTAAAATAGGTTATGCATGCTCCAAAATATAATGATTGAAGAACCAAAAAGTAATAATTGGAGAACCATACCATTTGTGATACATTTTGGAACCACCAACAGCAGCACAGCAACCACAGCAGCAAACAACTCAACAACAGCAACAGCAACTCAAAACCACACAATCCTAAACCAATCTAAATAGAGGATATGATATACAATCCAAAGGCATTGATAATTCTAAAGCTAATAAATTTAAGAATGTTAATCCTATCTCATTCAGCCTGCCTAAACAAAGAATAACTTAGGATTCAACTCTTTCGTCCCCTACAATATATTGAGAAAGAGTAAAATTATTGAATGGACATCCTATAACTTTTAAATGCACAATAAACTTGTAAGAGAACTGTAGTAACCTGTTTGGTTGTATTTTCATTTTCTGTGTTTTCAAAAACAAAAACAATGAAAAGTTCAAAAACATCCATCATTTTCAAATCCTGCAAAAACCAATTCCAAAAATTTGAAAACATTTATGGTTGCCTACCTATCAATATGATAACAAAGTATAGGTTTCATTCTAGCACATATTCTCTAAACCCTAAATTGATAATGAACACAATCCCCGTATGCACACTTAAAAAAATGGAATGCGGTCTAGTAGGTTAGTGAGAGGAAGAATGTCATCCCTAGTGTTGTCCTGAACTTCCTAATTCCCATTTTGCAGGCTCCACAATCAACCATTTAATGGGAGGGTCGGGAAAGGGGGCAGCCCCATTCAAAAATCATGCCTATGTGTAGACACCCCATTTTTGACCGTTCTCAAGACTTGGTTGTGCTTGTAGGTACATCCAACAACTGGTTCGATTGCTCGCCCAGCACTCGACTGTCGCGACGGAACGTCACCGGTTCGAGTTTCCCGGACCTTGTATCCTTTCTGCCTCATTTTTGGACCCTGATTTGGTCCTTTCAGAGTGGCCCTCCTGGTGCACTGCCGGCCATGGCATGGCACTACCGGCCATGGCTTTGTTCCTGCCGGCCACTGATGAAGCCCTGCCAGCCATCAGTGTGCCACTGCCGGCCATTACTGATAGCCGGTACCCCTCCTATCTCAGCTGGTTTTCCTCCAGATCTTTTGAGCCAGCTGGATTTTTGTTTGCTCCCCTCCATACACGTGTATGGAGGGATGAAGGCCTTGCAAAGCTTCTTGAAGAAGCTTTGGCTTTTCATTCCTCTATATAAGGAAGGGGCCTCTTCCTTAGACAGGGTTCTGAGTTTTTGAAGAGCAAAAACTCCCTTTCTCTCTATATTGCTTGTGTTTTGTGCCTTGAGGTTGGATTCCTTGCACTTTTGCACTACAACACATAGAAGCACACCACCATCATTGAATCAAGCTTCTTGGGAGGTCTTCTTGAGGTCTGAAAGCAAGCTTCCACCCCCTGAAATTGCTGGTTTCGAAGAGGGTCTTCAAGGGTGAGCATTTTCTCCATTTTTGCACTTTCTTGCACCTTGCTTTAGCCCTCTTTGCATATTGATTTAGGATTTGCTTATAACTGAAAAAAGTCTTTTTTTTTAAGTGCTTTTTAAGTTTGGTTAAGGTCATTTTGCTGTTTGGGGTGTGTAGCCCCCTTGCATGCTTTGTTTGGCTTTGTTTTAAGCCATATTTGGAGGCCTCCGAGCTAGCCTTGGTTTGGCCTTCCTACCACTGAAATCCAGTTGGATTTCAATGGTAGAGGTGTGGTTTTGAGGTCCTAAATCAGAGGGGGTAGTCCCCTCTCTTTGTGTTCCTCTTTACTTGCATTTTTGGCCTTCCAGAGGACCATCCCTCTATGCATTTTAGGACCTACCTTGGCCCTGTCCAAGGCTGGTTTGGTCATGTCTTGCTTGCATCTAACATGTGTAATGTAACTCCATCCATAGCTCATCAAAGTAGCATGTGTGCATAGTCTTTGTTGAGTCTATTTCAGCCCATTTTTGGTGATGTTTTACCATGCCATGAATCTTTTTTGGGTTGGTTTCGTTACTCCATGTTTTCTTGATGCACTTGTAGTGTAAATCCCCTAAACTAGCTTCATATGCTCCATGCCATGCCATGTCATTTTAGCTTGTTTGGTTTATATTTCAGCATGTATTTGGTCATCATTTGGCATGTTATGACCTTATCCATAGTTGGTTTGATCATCCTTTGCATGCTCCATATAGGTGTAGAACAAATTTTGTTTACTAGTCTTTTGTGCATGGTGTTTGGACTCATCATACTAGCATATTTTTTGCTTTGTTCAAACTTGATTTATGCTTATTTTGAAGTGTTCTAGGACTGTTTTGGGCTGCCATGACCATATCACTCATGTTTTGTATAGCTATAGTATAAATGCTTAGGCTAGTCTTGGGTTTTGAGGCCTCTATCATGTCATACATGTGATGTTTGCATGCCTTGCCCTCATTCCACATGCTATTTCAGTCCATAAAATGTTGTCATACACTTGCATTTGACATGCCTTGAATGCTTTGTATAGCTTGTGCTTTATGCCTCAAGAGTGGACTTTTGTGCATGCCACTTAGCCTAAGCCTTTGGCTCATCATTTCAGTGCATTTTGGGTCCTAATATACCATGATGTAACTCTGTTTTTGGTTGTCCAAGTCATGCCATGATTGGTTCTCATAGGTGTAGTGCATTGCCTCTTTAAAGCCTTGTATGCTCTATGCTTTTAGCCTTGTGTTCTAGCCTTTGTTGGCTAGCTTTGAGCTTGATTTTGGTCTTGTTTGGGCCTGCCCTAGGACTGTTTTAGGTCCCCTTGGCCCTTTGGGGCTTACCTTGTATGGCCATGGCTTAAGTCCCTTTGCTTACTTTGAGCCTTGAGCATCATAACATGCTATGCTTGCATTGTTGGGTTGATTTGGCATCAATTTACATGGTATTTCAGAGCTTACCTCATTGTCATATTGTAGATGTCCCCGAACGCATCCCGGGGTGAGGAGTGCGAGTCCCCCCTCCCCGGTTCTGGTTCGCTTGTGGGTCTACTACAGTTCAAAGGACTCAAATGTCACGGTTCTTAATCTTGAACCAAAGAGTCCAACTCTGGCAAATCGTTTGAGAAAACAGATTTTGAAAAGAAGTGCCAAACATGGACTGCTTTGCCAGATACAGAGTCGCCACCTAAATATTTTTTAAAATGGGAAATTTAGGAAACCTTGACTCGGTGCCAAAGGCCACGTGTCCGTCATCACCAAAGTTGTCTTGGCTTGGGAGCTTGGGTACGATCAGGGAAGGTCAGCTATGAGCACCTCCTTTCGCCCGGTCCGAAGACCGGCCTCTACTAACCATGATATCCGATTTTGAAAACGTTATGCGTTCTTATTCCGGTTGTTAGCCTAGAATTACTATGTTACGCGCGCAGCAAACAAATATAGACTAGATTGCCTAATTTGGAAACAAGCATTGCATATCCGTTTGTTTTGAAAAGCGCTTTGGAATTTGCTACCCGCAAGTAGGCTAAAACACGGATTTCAATGAGTTTTTCCAACTCAAACAATCCAATCTCCACCCACAGGCATTCAAACAGTTTATCTCATGTAAGCACTTAGCCTCATGGTAATCATGCTGTTATGGCAACATTCACACGCATGCGATATGCTAAAGCGTAAAACTCACCTAGTACTCCAAGCCAAAACAGAAACTAGTTAGTAATCATATGCATGATCCTAGTTCATGTTAGGTGGCTAATGCAACACAAGCAAGGGTATAATCTAGACGAGCTCGGCTATCCTAAGCATGGCATATGACATGCTACAAGTAACAAGTATTCAATTTGGAAATTAAAATACAATGCAGTTAGCGTGATGCGCCGAGCCCGGTGCATGTAAGACAAATGTATGGATGCACGCATGCATTGCATAAGGTATGCTAATTTAAATATACCCTAATCTACCATCATAAGCAGGTAAATAAAAGGGAAGAAAGACGTGGGGTTGGAAGACATACACACACTCACGTACACTTATTACAAATACGCCCTCACTCGGAGGGACCAAAAGAATATACAGTCCGAATAATGAATAAATAAATTATTACAAAATTTCTAATTACTTAGTAAATAAATGCAAAAAGAAAGGAGGCCACAGCCCCCGCCTCGGGATGCGCAAATGATGCATGCTCGGATCCGACTCGCCCGGGAAACCCGTACCATACCACTGTTGCCTCTGTTTTTACTGTCCTGCTTCTCTGGAAAACTTCCAAAGTCTCAGGAAATGTTCCCTGCACACTGAGGATCATCATCGGCTGGACGAAATGGCCACCAGCCATGAAGAATGTCCATCGGCTTCTCATGAGTTCATCGGCCACACATAAATGGCCGGTCGGCACTATATAATGCCGGTCGGCAGAAAAATCCTGCAGAAGACAGTTTTTGACAGCAACAAGGACAGACAGTGCATGGCATGGAATTTTGGGCATATGTAAGCATGGCCATGTTTCCTATCATGTGTTAGACTCAAGAGAGCATGGCCCTTGGTCCTTAGGCCACCAATTATGCATTTTGATGCATGATGGCCTAAGAGACCAAGATTGCAATTCAATGGCAATGCATGCAACATACAAATGAAGATCAAGGCCCTATCATGTCTAGGTCAAGAGCCTTGATGACATGAGAATTGAGATGTGTTTTGTCACTTAAAGTACAAACACCTCTCATCTCTCACATTTGGTTTGACAACCCAAACCAAGTAATGCAATGCATGTTATGCAAACATGGCTCAAAAGTTCAATAAGAAGCTATGATGCAAACATGCCAAATGTGATGTAAACTAGATATGGAAATGCAAAGTGCTAGAGCATGCAAAATGCAAATACATGGCAAACATGGACAAATCATGCAATAAAACTAGCATGTAACAACACATTATGGATCAACCATGCAACAAGTATGAGACAATCACACAATGGTGGACTCAAGCCATGAGGGGGAGACCTCAAACCTCCCCAAAACAGTGGCAAAAAGTGCTCAAAAAGGTGGACAATGATTCATGCTAACATGCAAACCAAAAGGGCCCAAGTCTAAGGCACAAAGTGGAGCATTCCACTACCTACTAAGATGACCATTCATGGCATGTATTAGACAAGCAAAAACAGGATTTTAGCATGCAAAAATACACCCAAACCCTTTGATATGGCAGCCCCAAAATACCTTAAACATACAAGCATGCACAAGGCCTATTTCAAGGCATAAAAGGGGACACCTTCAAAGCATGAGAGAGGTCACATATGCAAGCATACACACATGATTTATGGACTGAAATAGGATCCTAAATGATGCCAAATCATGAGGATGGCCTAAGCTAAGCATGCTAGAGGCCGATACAACCAAGGCTTACAAGCCAAAATACAAAGCAACTATACTAATCATGCCAAACATGACAAAATCAGTGGCCAACAGACCTAAAGCATGATAAATCATGACCAAAAGCCTCAATAAGCTAAGCTAAAACATGAGGATATGCTAGGCTAAATACATGGCACATTTCTAGGCAAAGTAGAGCATTACAAAGCAAGTATGAGATGCATGCTAAGAGCTAATGAACCCACATTAGACAGAGGTTAAACATGCTCCAAAACATCCCAAAAAACTTTGAAATGAAGCCAAATGCAAGTGCTTATACATGCTATCACATTGAACCAAAAGTAAAGGTCAAAGAGGGACAAAGGGGAGAGGGGTGTCCCTCTCCTATACAAGACTTCAAACCACCTTCTCACCACTAAAAATCCACTGGATTTCAGTGGTGAAAAGATCCAAAAACACAAGCAAACAAAGCCTTATCGAAAAGGCACCAAAGAGGCCAAAACAAGGCCTAAGTGGGTGAGTTTGCACTCAAACCACAAAGTGACCTTAATGAAAGTTCTAGAGCAAGAAAAAAAAAGACTTTTTTCAGTTATACACAAAGCTCAAAACACAAATAAAAATAGGTCAAAAGTCAATGCAAGATTGGGGAAACTAAAGTAAAGTAGTTACCCTTGAAGAACCCTTGAAGAACAGGTGGTGCAGCCCCCTTCTAATGATCAAAATCAGTCCAAAATCTCAACAAACAACCCTCCAAGTCCCTCAATCTCGAGCTAAGGTGTAATGGTGTGTGTATTAGTGCAAAAGTGAGGTAAAAACACACTATTTAGGCTTAAAACACACACACAAGGATGAGAGAGAGAGATATAGAGAGAGAGAGTATAACACAGATATATAGATATAGAAGCTCTGGTTTTTGCTCAAAAATGGCTAACCCCTTTTAATGGGAGAGGAGGGGTGCTTATATAGGCCAAGACAAAGCCAAATAACTTAATGGCTAAGCAAAGAGAAAGGTTCAAGGGGGGCAAAAGAGTCTAGGCTTCTTGGAGAAGCTAAGACAGCTGGCCAAGCTAAGCTTGGCCAAAGGTTCAAGCTTCTAGAAGCTTAGAGGGTTCAAAGGTGCAAAGTGGTCACACTTATGCACGGGGGAATGTGATGGTGCATTCCAGCTGGCACAGCTGGCATGCACCAGGCTTGTAGGGTGCAAAGAGGTCACATCGGCCAGCCAAAAAGGTCACCGATCGAAAAAGGTGCCGGTCGGCAACATATAGTGCCAACCGGCCATGGTTTTTACGAAAACAGTGCCGGTGGTACACATATGCGGCCGGTGATGGTAGGGGAGGGCCGGTGGGTTGTGGGGATGGCCAGAAAGCCATTCCCTGCCTTTCAAGGCAAAAACACAAGTGTTTGGTGCCAAAACCGAACACGAAGCAGTCGAGTCAAGAGGTCTTGAGACGAGGCGCGCTGCCGAGGCCTCCGGGAACTCGAGACGAACACAAACATGGATAACCACCGAGTATTCAAACGGTGACGTCCAAGTCTTGAGGACGGTCAAAAATGGGGTGTCTACAGTTGCCCCTCTTTGACAGAACTCGAAAGTCATAACAATGACGGGAGTGAATGTCAAAGCCCAGAGACGACCCATTTTTGACAAGGCTGAAGACTTGGACAAACATGCAAGATAAACAAGGTATGCGCCCGAAGGCAGGGGGCAAAATGCAACTGAAAATGCAAGAAGCCGAGCATAACTTATGATCATGCAAAGAAAGCTGTAATGGAGCACGCATGCGACAGTTATAAGCTGGCATACACCAGACTACACTACAATGCAGAAAGGATGTAAGAGAATTATGTAATTTTCGATACGTCTCACGCGGAGGATACAATACCTGTGCGGCTCGTCCGGTTGCACTAGCCACAAATGAACCGTACATACAATATCGTGCCTGCAAAGAAAGCAAACCTAACAGGTACAATATCGTTAACAACATGCATGACAACGCAGTCGAGAGTGCGTGGCAATGCATGCAATGTGTATAGCAAGATAGTGGGATTGAACACATGTGAGTAAAGCAATGCACGCATGCAGGCAATGTGTATACAAAGAAACCTGGAATTGAACATATGCAAGTAAAGCAAGCGGTTAATGCGAGCAATGTGTATGGAAAGAGAACTTGAACACATATAAGTAAAGCAATGCACGCATGCATGCAATGTGTATATAAAGGAACTTGAACACATGTAAGTAAAGCAATGCACGCATGCATGCAATGTGTATATAAAAGGAACTTGAACACATGTGAGTAAAGCAATGCACGCATGCACGCAATGTGTATATAAAAGGAACTTGAACACATGTGAGTAAAGCAATGCACGCATGCACGCAATGTGTATATAAAAGGAACTTGAACACATATAAGTAAAGCAATGCACGCATGCACGCAATGTGTATATAAAAGGAACTTGAAATTGAACATATGCAAGTAAAGCAAGCGGTTAATGCGAGCAATGTGTATGGAAAGAGAACTTGAACACATATAAGTAAAGCAATGCATGCATGCACGCAATGTGTATATAAAGGAACTTGAACACATGTAAGTAAAGCAATGCACGCATGCACGCAATGTGTATATAAAAGGAACTTGAACACATGTGAGTAAAGCAATGCACGCATGCACGCAATGTGTATATAAAAGGAACTTGAACACATGTGAGTAAAGCAATGCACGCATGCACGCAATGTGTATATAAAAGGAACTTGAACACATATAAGTAAAGCAATGCACGCATGTACGCAATGTGTATATAAAGGAACTTGAACACATGTGAGTAAAGCAATGCACGCATGCACGCAATGTGTATATAAAAGGAACTTGAACACATGTAAGTAAAGCAATGCACGCATGCACGCAATGTGTATGTAAAAGGAACTTGAAATTGAACATGGCAAGACATGATGCGGAAATGCAACGTACTGCAACACAGTATGATTGATATGATTTACGGAATTCACAAGATATAAAAGGATACGGGAAGGAGCGTCCTTCGCATGTACCGAGCATCGCTCACAAAAGTCATGGCCTGAGGTCAACTCGAAGGTCCACTTGCATTTTGACAGTGCATTTTCTTGTATTGCCTTGAATGATGAAGGTGCCAAACCACACAATTGACCCAAACAAGGGCACGAAAGGTACAATGACCGCGAGGGGAGGTTACTGGTATCCATTCCGGTACCCTGCTACCCTGTTATTTTCCTGTTTTACTTTCCTTTTTATTAGGAGTTTAAGCATATTGCATTGCCTCAGGCAGGTTCTATTTTTTGAAATCGCATATTTTTCTTCTTCTCTTTTTTTAGAAATACATGACGGAAATGAAACAGCTATTTGTTCAAAAGGTGTTGCATTTGCAAGTTCTATGCATCGCATCGCAAGGCATCACATAACAATGTGAATCAAATTGACACTGTATTTTGAAAACGAAGCATCGCATCGTAACAATCAGGTAGTGAACCAATTACAACTCGATAAGCAAAACAAAGGATCTCGTTTCAACCAGGTGCAAGTACAACTCGATAAATAGTATAAAGACTTAAAGAGAGTGAAATACAACTCGATAAGCAAATATACAACAACTCGATAAGCAAATGGGCGCGCCTTCGTGAGAATTGATCACTGGAGGGTATTGGAGGGTGGTGGGATTCTCCAATCCTTAGCATGGAAAGCTCACGGGATAAGGGGGAGAACCACCGGCCCAGCTAAAAGTCCACCGGCCATGAGTAAAGGCCATCGGCCAAAAAAATGATCCATCGGCCAAAACAGATGGCCGGTTGGCAATATATTTGGCCGGTTGGCAATCTATTTGGCCGGTCGGCCAAGAATGGGAGGAACCAGCAGAATGCTGACACCTGTCCTCCATTCAACCTTATCTCCTACAAAAGATTCCAGCTTCGTAGTTTTCTTCATTTCCACTTTGATTTACTCCAAATGGAAGAATTCCTTGCCCAAAATCTCGCAACTTGGATTAACAACTTGGATGGCTCGGAAAAGCTGAATTTCCGGGCCTTTGGCATAAACGCACTATTCACTTTGCGTCGTACCCCGCTGCATTTTACATTTCTTCATGCCGCGGCAAGGTTTTGGAATCCGGTGACACACGTCTTCAGCTTTAGCGGGCAAGAGGTGTGTCCTACATTCGAAGATTTCCAAGCTCTAATGGAAACTGAGCGTAATGAAGAAATTTTGCCCCAACTTCGTTTTGGCCATGCCCAAGTCTTAGGGCAAATGTGTGGGCTCTCAATACCCAATGCTCGTTCTCTGATTTGTGATGGGATGCTGGATGTTCCGAGCTTGGTTTGCCGTTTTTCTGAGACTGGTGATCGCGGTGACTATCACTGGCAAGGCTTCCGGCGACACGCCCTCTGTTTGTGCATGCTATCTCATTTTCTGTTTGTCTCAGGTTCCGGAGGGTCTAGTGTCCGGTTGATTGAGGTTGCCCAAGGCTTGAAGGAGGGCAAAAGCTGCATCGCCATGATTCCGGCTGAGACGTTGCTGGGCTTAGACGCCTTTTATCGTCGAGAGACGACCAAATTAGCAGGGAGTCCACTATTACTGCAGGTAATGTTTCCCTCCCAATCTCACATATATGTTTGCTCACATCACTCGGCCCTCACGCTCGGTTTTCCTCACAAAATCCTTTTCTCACTTTTTCTCTCATCGTACATCTCTCTATTCTTTATTCTCTCA
This sequence comes from Camellia granthamiana, assembly GCA_036172215.1. Lineage (NCBI taxonomy): Eukaryota > Viridiplantae > Streptophyta > Magnoliopsida > Ericales > Theaceae > Camellia > Camellia granthamiana. The sequence continues at coordinate 205,398 of JAXFYN010000143.1, forward strand.
TTTTTCGTCTTTCCCCAGGTATGGTTAATGGATAAATTGCAGGTTGTGGACTCTTGCCCAGCTTATTCAGCTCGCGGTTACTTCTTTCGGCAATGCCTAGTTGATGCCCTTGATGAGGGTTGGTGGTTCGAATGGATGTGCAGTTTGTCCGCAGACCGTATTGCTTGGCGATGCCCTTGGCTCAATCTCCCGGTAATGAGCTACATCATGACCCGTCAACCCGGGATCCAATTGATTGGCTTGACTCACTGTGTCTTCTACTTTCCATTCCGTATCCTGCGCCAGTTTGGTCATGATCAGACTTGCCCGCCGGAAGGGATAGAGTACCCGGCTACATTCCCGATTCGAGGCGCACAGCTGGCCCGATATGCCACAGCATGGAGGACGAGAGAACTCCTGGCCCTTGCTCCCACCTTCAGCTGCACTTTGTCTGATGAGTGCTTGGATTGGCTTAATGAAGAGGCACAGGAAGGGCCCATTTTGGCATCAGAGGCTTTGACCAGCTCTGGGAGGGGGCGCAGGGAAATTTGACTTGACCATGCCGCGGATTTATTGCTTTATTAGTACTTTCAAGTTTTCTTTGTGAATGTAATAATAAAAAAAAGCAACTTCAATTGTATGCAAGAGCAAGAGAACTCTGTATTGAAATCAATGAAATTGAAGGTTGTGGTATTGAAAATTTTTCGTTTTGGTCCAGAAATGGCCTTAGTTGTAAAAAGATTTATTTGAACAAAGTCACCTTTATTAAAACTTTTCAAAACTATTTTCGACATGGATCAGAACTGGACACGCCTGAGATCTGTCACTGAGATGCACAACCCCGGATCCTAGCAACTGGAAAGTTGCCCCTTATTTGAACGGTACCGCGGCACTGTACAGTGACGGAAACTTGCCCTTAGTCTGAATAGCACTGCACCGGAGATTGCGATAGACGCTGATGGACAAAGATGACCGAGATGATCAAATGGACAAAGTTGATCGGGGAAAAGTTTATGGCTGAACTTCAGGATGAAGCTGCCTACGTATCCCAAGGATGGGAATCAAGCCTTACGTAGTTCAGGCTTGGGTTCACTCGAGTATTTTCACTCTCCTTTTGCGCTCTAACTTTTGCCAAGGCCGCCCTTTGCGGGTTTTCAACCTTGCGAGCTCAATTTTTATATTTTTCTAATTTTTTGTGCTCTGGATTTTGCCTAGGTCGCCCTTTCGGGTTTTCGGCCTAGCGAGCCTCTCAGGGGTAATATTTCTTCAACTTATCCATGTTGATCGGTTGGGAGAACTCTAGGCCATCTAGGTCCATCAGAACCACAGCTCCACCTGACTAGATAGACTTGATGATATAGGGACCAGTCCAATTGGGTCTGAACTTGCCCCTTGGGTCGTGGATGGGAGCTCGGTTGTCTTTGAGTACCAAATCTCCTTCCTTCAAATTTTTGGACTTAACCTTCTTGTTAAAAGCCCGGGCAATTCTGCGTTGATATCCTTGGACATGGTATAGTGCTTTTAATCTCCTCTCATCGAAGAGCATGAGTTCCTCGAATCTGCTTTGCTGCCAATTCGCCTCGGCTATTTGACACTGAGCCAATACTCGTAAAGACGGAACCTCAATCTCTATAGGTAGAACGGCCTCCATCCCATAAACCAAGGAATACGGCGTCGCCCCCGGTAGAAGTTCTAATTGAAGTTCGGTAGCCCCACAGAGCAAACGGCAACTTATCTGGCCAATCCCGGTAAGTTTCCACCATCTTCTGCAATATGTGTTTGATGTTCTTGTTGGCGGCCTCAACTGCTCTGTTGGTCTGCGGCCGATATGTGGACGACTTATGAAAAGCCACATTGTATTTCTCCAACAAATCAATCACCTCTTTCTTGAAGTGGGAACCATTGTCTGAAATGATCTCGTTCGGGACTCCATAACGGCAGATAATGTTGTTTCTGATAAACTTTGCGACATGCGAAGCCTTCAGCACCGCATAAGATTGGGCCTCGACCCACTTCGTAAAGTAATCTATTGCTACCAAGATAAACTCATGCCCATTCGACCCCTTCGGGGTAACAGCCCCAATCACATCAATTCCCCAAACTAAAAATGGCCATGGCGACGTCATGTTGTACAGCTTTGATGGCGGGATGTTCATGCAGTTCACATGGATCTGGCATTTGTGGCATCGCCGAACAAAGCCGATACAATCTTCCTCCATGGTAGACCAGTAGTAACCCTGTCTGAGGATTTTCCGTGCCAGCATTACCCCATTCATATGTGCCCCACATTCTCCTCCATGGATGGCCTCCATCAGGCGCTTCGACTCTTCAGCTTCTACACACAACTTGTGCATTCCCAGGTGACCTCTTTTGTACAATTTACCCCCGCAGATGATAAACTGAACAGCCATTCTTCTGATTGCCCTTTTGTCCTTGGCATTTGCCCCTGGTGGGTACGCCTCCTTTTCCAAGAAGTTCCATATGTCGTAATACCAGGGGTTGTTGTCCTGCACTTCATCTATGGCAGAGATTGACTCGTAAGCAGGTGCAAATTTCTGGTCAATAATGACTGGACGCATCCGGACTCTAGATGGGATGTCTATCATAGAAGATAGAGTTGCTAACGAATCTACGAACCTATTGTTCTCGCTTACTAGGTGAGTGAAATTTAACTTCTCAAACCGAGGAATTAATAAATCCAAGGTCTGGTGGTAAATTATCATCCTTTCCTCCTTGACTTTCCAGTCTCCTTTCGCCTGAGACACAACAAGGTTCGAGTCCCCAACGACGTCCAACCGTCTTGCCCCTAGTTCTAGGGCCGCTTCTAGACCGGCAATACATGCCTCATACTCTGCCTCATTGTTTGAGACTTTGAACCGAAGCTTGAATGCTAAAGGGATACGAGAATCGTCAGGCGCTATCAGCAACACCTCTATCCCATACCCATACTGATTTGACGCTCCGTCAAAGTACATCGTCCAAGTTTCATCTTCGATGTGCAGAATAGCTTCATCTGGGAATAGGTACTCAACCGCTTCATCCCCTTCAACCGGGTGGTCGGCAAGGAACTCTGCTACCGCTCTCCCTTTTACCGACTTGCGCGTCACATACTTGAGATCAAATTCGAAAAGCAACAGCAGCCAACGAGCTAGCCTACCTGTAAGTGCTGGTTTCTCGAAAAGATATTTGATGGGGATCGAGTCGTGAAACCAACATTACAGAGTGAGCTAACAGGTAGTGTCGCAGCTTCCTGGTAGCCCATACTAAGGCCAAACAAGCCTTTTCCAGCGGAGTGTAGCGGGTCTCGTAATCCAGCATCTTCTTTCTCAGATAGTAGATGGCCCTTTCCACTTTATCTTCCGACTCTTGTGCGAGCATGCAGCCCATTGTAGTCTCGGTTACAGACAGATACAATATCAACGGTTTTCCCGGCTTTGGTGGTGACAACACGGGCGATTCTGTAAATACTCTTTAATCTGTTCAAATGCAGCTTGGCATCGGCCGTCCCATTGGAACTTCTTTCCTTTCTTCAGAAGACCAAAAAGTGGTTCACAAGTTAAGGTTAGTTTTGAGATAAACCGCCTTATGAATTGCACTTTACCTAGAAAGCCTCGCACCTCCTTTTCAGTCATTGGTGGTGGCATTTCTAAGATGGCCTTGATTTTGGAAGGTTCGACTTCGATGCCCCTTTGTGTAATCAGAAATCCCAGTATTTTTCCCGCTGTAACACCAAACGTACACTTCTGAGGATTCAGCCGCAGCCGAAATTCTCTGATCCTTTGGAAAAATTTTTGCAAGGCGGTGTAGTGGCCCTCTCTTTCTTTGGACTTGACAATCATGTCGTCCACGTACACCTCGACCTCTTTATGGATCATGTCATGTAATATTGTGGTTGCAGCCCGTTGATATGTAGCCCCAGCGTTCTTCAACCCAAATGGCATCATTTTGTAGCAATATGTACCCCACGGGGTGGTAAAAGCAGTCTTCTCCCGGTCTTCGGGTGCCATTACTATCTGATTATAACCCGAGAAGCCATCCATAAACGAAAGCAAAGCGTGCCCCGCTGTGAAATCTACCAACTCGTCGATATGCGGTAAGGGAAAGTCATCTTTCGGACTGGCTCTGTTCAAATCCCTGAAATCCACACATACCCGAATTCTGCCATCCTTCTTCGGCACTGGAACAATGTTGGCCAACCAAGTCGGGTATTCGGATACCAGCAGGAAGCCTGCGTCAATCTGCTTGGTGACCTCTTCCTTGATCTTAATGGCCCAATCAGGGCGGATCCTCCTGAGTTTTTGTTTGACAGGTCGGGCCTTGGGGTCAAGAGGGATCCGGTGCTGTACAATCTCAGGATCGATTCTAGGCATGTCTTCGTAGGACCACGCGAAAACATCTTTGAAATCTTTTAATAAAGCGACTAAGCGCTCGCGTTCCTCCGAAGACAACGTGGACCCGATCTGGACCAGCCGCGGGTCCTTCTCAGTACCAATGTTCACGGTAGTGATTTCAGCAATTAAGGGTTTAACAAACCTCTCCTACTCTTGTTCAATTAGTCGTTGCAAAACCGGAGGAATTTCGTCCTCGTCATTTTCATCAAAATTTTGAAAGTCCTGATTTAAGCAATAAATCAAAGGCACAGAAAAGTATTCGGAAACCACATTCACCTCATTCTCATTATGTACTTCCAAACCGTCCAATTCTTCTGTTACAACAGACTCAAAAGAGAACGAAAAAGACGACCTGGACAGGACTGTGGCATCCGGGTTATCACCCCCAGGAATACCGGACTTAGACTTAGACGAGCTGGAACCTGATTCCGACTCACAAGACTCGGTGGAATCAGATTCCGGCTCACTACCTGACCCGGTGCTGCTCGACAAAAACCCCTCCTCGTACTGCCAGGTGAGGGAGGGTGCGATGGATGCATCCAAAATAGCTGCTGGTAAGCCCGCAGCCGTTTCATCTTCGATCATGGACACCGAGGAGTTATCCCCCAAGCACAACTGGTCGATTAAAGGATCTGAAAGTAGACATGCCAGTGCTACCCCCATTTCAAACTCTGTGTCCACAGACTCTAATTCTTTGCTATGCTCATCCTCAACTGTTGGGTCTGTCTGCTCTTCAGCAACATCATCCCCAAGCAACTGCAGGTCAAAAGAAAATTTCAAACCCTGGCACGTGCTTCTTCTTTGCGTTCAACCACGGCTCCAGAAAACCACAGAATGGAAAATCCTCCCCCTTCCGAACGAAGCGTCCGTTTAGGGTACCCTCGAATGGGCCGATGCATCAATTCAAAGGGTTTCCCCGTCTGTTTTGCTTTGGCTCTTCCAGCCATCTCTTTTCCTTTCCTTACCCAATCTTCCTTGGTGGGCAGATAACCCAGGCCAAAGGTATGGGGGTTGTGCGGCACTTCGGCCAATGCTGCAATGCCCTTACGGCCGCTCTTTCCTAATCCCATCCGGGGATGTATTGGAGCTTGTTCATGAGATATACTGCTTGGGCACTGACATATATCCTTCATTAGCAAGCCATGATATTCTGTACGACCTGAGCCTTGGCCAAGGTAAAACCTGATATGAACACATCCTCCATGCCATGCTCGATTTCTAGAACAGGCGTGGATACCTCCGGTGGCGGGTGGATTGATGAATTCCCAAAGACAATGGCTACTCCCCTTTCCAATAGGGGTATTTCACCATTTGATGCAAAGTAGATGACCACTAGCCTTCACCTGATGCAGCCACGGTCGCCCTAAAAGCAAATTGAAAGTTGCGGGAACTTCTAGGACATGAAAATCTATCTCGTGCTGCCCCGGCCCCAAACCTTTGTCTGAACTTTAACTGTCACCCATTACTTCTCTACTTGTATTGTCGTACGCCCGGATGACCTGGGCTGTTGGTACGAAATCTGCTGTTTTTCAAGCCAATCGCATATGCTGTCCTTGCTGGGTCAGACGTTGATGGCAGACCCGGTATCAACAAGTACCACCGGTATCCACTTATCTCTACATTCCACGGAGATGTAGAGGGGTTTATTGTGATTTGTGCCCTCGAGCGGAAGTTCTTTGTCTGAAAAGGTTAATGTTGGGGGAACCTCCTACCGGGAAAACTAGCCCCAACCAGTTGCTCTGGTGTAGTCTCTATAGAGAGCTTGGCCTTATCTCATGGCCGTCAAGACAGCCTGCCTATGTACTCGTGAGGCCATGAGCAGTCCCCAGATGGAGATTTCTGCTTGTATCTTTTTTAGCTGTTTGAGTACGGCTTCCTCTTCAAGCTGCTTCTCCTTTTGCTTCTCAGCTTCTCTATCCTTCCCCGAGGCCTCTGGCTGATCTGAGTGTGGGGGTTTGAAATACCTCCCTCACTCCGCGTCATGTGGTCGACCTCTCCAAGGTACCAGGTGTCATCAGGTTGGTTATTCCCCCAATCTTCATCCGTGTGGGCAAGACATAAGTCCTCATCTTCCCACCACATTCCATCAGCGGCTGACAGACACCTGTCACGGCTCTGGTATGACTGTTTTTGCGCTCCCCAGCACCTCCCATCCACATGCCCGCAACATTCTCGGTTCCTGTGCTCACAGCAGTTTCAACTCCCACATGGGCCTTCGCCTTCCTGATTCTCTCGGAATCTTCAAAACTTGCCTGTTCTGACATAATTGACTGTTCAATAATTTCTGCACTCAAAATGTTCCGATCTCGGGCGAAATTCTTGACACCGGTGCTCTCCGGCGATGTACTCTACTCTTCGACCTTTCCGGCCGTCACTGATATTCTCAACCCTGCTGAGCCCTGTTTTTGACTGAAACTCTCCCATCACATCAAGTTGATCGTCTAACCACCCAGTAACTTCTGCTGAATTTTCATAATCGAACCATGCGACTGCCGCATTCCTCTGGGTCTTGGTCACTGTAAAACTGGAGATCGGCAAGGTCCTCCCCCACAGCTGTTACACCATATGTTTCCTGTCCCAAACTATCCCCGTGAATCACACACAATTCTCCCTCTGTTGGCAATTCTACTCTGGGCCCATCTTGGCCTATCAATGAAATGTAGTCATCCGGACTATATGTCTTCTCAACATAATTCCCTGATTCCGCGGACTCTGGCTCAACCAACTGTTTTTCCTTTGGGATTTCCTCTCTCCTATTCCTTGGGTTGGGTCATAGAGATGTCCATCATGCACAAATTGGTGCAATCGGGAAGAAACACCTCCGGTTTAGGCAAGTGGGTAGGCGTGATATAGATACTAGGGTCGTAGGACACGGCCCTAGTATGGATGAAATTGAGTCTTTTGGGTGGTGGAGCTTGGTTATGTGTGGGGAGGGGGGTTTGTAGTAACATTGGGCTTCTCGGGGGGAAAAATCACCCCGTTATCAATGAGATCTTGAATCTCATGACGTAACCGGAAGCACTGATCGGTGTCATGACCGTGCTGTTGGTGAAATGCACAATACTTGGCTGGGTTATGGGTAGGGGGGAGTTTTTTCGGTAGGGGCCGCGGCTCCAGGGGCTTCAGATGCCCTTTTTTGATCAAAACCCCCAGAGCCTTGGATAGGGGCATATAAAGTGGAGCGAAAGTTCTGGAGTTTCTGGGTGGGTATTTAGCTGTTTGCGGGTTGCTTCCGGACGCACCAAAGAATGGCGTAGCTGCCGTGCCTCTTGGTGGGGGGTTGGCGGTGACCATGCTTACTTCGGAGGCTCTCGTAGTAGTAGTGCCACTCGGGCCCGCATTAGTGTTGCGGTTGAAGGTCCTTCGGGGTTGCTCCCGATCGTTATCAATCAAGCCTTGCTTCAAGGCATCTTCAATCTGCACCCCCATTTCATGTAGGTCAGAAAAAGTAGGAAAGGGGAGTACTATCATCTTTTGCATCAACTTCGGCTGAAGATTGCGCACAATCATCCGAATTTGGTCTTTGTCCGTAGGCCTCAAGGTCATCATCGAAGCCTTGGCCCTCCATCTGGTTACGAACTCTGAAAAACTCTCCTTAAGCTCTTGTCTAGTCGTCTCGAGATCATGGGTCGTAATCTCAATCTGTGTATTGTATGAGTACTGCGCGATGAAGGCCTCAGCCATTTCGTCCCAATTCCTCTTAACGTCATCTTCTAGCTTGGCATACCATATGGCCGCCACACCTGACAGGGTCCGGCCAAATAAAGACAACTTCTGAAGCCTACTAAGGCCCATTGGCTTAGAACATCTGAAAACAGTCTTAAGTGCACCATGGGGTCCCCGGACCCGTCAAATCGAATCAATATGAGACATTTTGAATCTGTCGGGCAGCGTCACAGCTGCATCGGTGTATCCATCTTCAATGTCGGGATGGTCTTGACCCCTTGGGATCTCTTGAACAACTTTTCAAGCTTGCTCAACTTTAGTGTGGTGGGATCAGTCTCGAACTCAAAGGGAGAGTCTGGTAGGTTGGTGGGTGTTTTTGATAGCTGAGGTTGGATTTGAGGTAGGGTTGAAGGTGGGGGTGGTCCTGTGGGAAATTCTGTATCATTCTGAACATTGGTTGCCTCCCCGAGGTTTGGAACTCCTGGTGGGGAAGGAGTTTGATGCGAAGCAGATGCTCCAGTTTGCTGCTCTAGCCCGGTAATTGTCTCTACCTGTTCCTTCACGAGTGTGGCCTGTTGCCTAGCGAATTCTGCCTGACGGACGGCATCCTGCTGCATTGTTTTTCATGCTCTCTTGGAGGTGGCGCACCATCTCCTCCAAACTAGCCATACTATTCTGCTCTAGTTGAGTTACGGTATATATTCTCTCTCTGTTGGTGACACGGATCCTGATCCCTACTGAACACAAGTGGGGTAGATAAGGCCCTCTGAACTGACTGCTGTACTGATGTCCTCTGCCTGACTGACCTCCGTCTAGTAACCGGGGGTAGTGAGTAGTACACTGGTTGTCCGTCTACCAGATCCTCAGATCGATGGAGTCGACGACCTCTAGTCCAGAGTGCTTGGGGAGTATCTACTGGGTCAGAAGCAATCGTGCTCAACTACCTAGTAAAAAAGATAATAAAGCGTATAAATAAACAGATAATTGGACAGCACAACGGCATAAAATAAACATACAACACACGGTTGGATATCATAACACACTGCTGGTGAACTGGATACACTGTTCCTCAAATACTGATCACTGTTTCTGAATCATTGCCCCCATGTCTGAATCTGGTACCCACAGATAACTGATTCCCCAAAATACTGTTACTGGTGCCCTCAGGTCGGATACCAAAACTTGCAAACTGATATGCGCATTCCTGTAAAGATACACTCTAAAAGCACATAGCATGTAAAAGAGAGCCAATACACCCCGATGTTGGGGTAGGGTTTCCCTGTCCTATTTTGTCAGGAGCTAGGGTTTCACTACGCACGCAGCGGTTTCAAACAACCTATATCGGGTAAGCAACCTGTCCTAGTTTGGAATGGTCACTATGGATTTCAATATGCACTAGGTCGAATGGTCAAAAAGGGTGCCCCGGTAAAACCGGGGTTTGTGTTCCCATACTGGCAGAGCCCGCAACCGGTCAGCCTTATGGTCATGCCTTGACAAGACAAGCCTCCAGCAAACCGTTCAGGAATAGCAGATGGCCAACACGGTGTCCTAGGCGCACCAATGCACATGCAATGCAAAGAAACACATAAGTGTAGTCAAAACAGGATATCACGAGTTCGAGTCAAGCTCTCTAAAATCCCCAGCGGAGTCGCCAGAAACTGGAGACGTCCCCGAACGCATCCCGGGGTGAGGAGTGCGAGTCCCCTCTCCCCCCCGTTCTGGTTCGCTTGTGGGTCTATTACAGTTCAAAGGACTCAAATGTCACGGTTCTTAATCTTGAACCAAAGAGTCCAACTCTGGCAAATCGTTTGAGAAAACAGATTTTGAAAAGAAGTGCCAAACATGGACTGCTTTGCCAGATACAGAGTCGCCACCTAAATATTTTTTAAAATGGGGAATTTAGGAAACCCTGACTCGGTGCCAAAGGCCACGTGTCCGTCATCACCAAAGTTGTCTTGGCTTGGGAGCTTGGGTACGATCAGGGAAGGTCAGCTATGAGCACCTCCTTTCGCCCGGTCCGAAGACCGGCCTCTACTAACCATGATATCCGATTTTGAAAACGTTATGCGTTCTTATTCCGGTTGTTAGCCTAGAATTACTATGTTACGCGCGCAGCAAAACAATATAGACTAGATTGCCTAATTTGGAAACAAGCATTGCATATCCGTTTGTTTTGAAAAGCGCTTTGGAATTTGCTACCGCAAGTAGGCTAAAACACGGATTTCAATGAGTTTTTCCAACTCAAACAATCCAATCTCCACCCACAGGCATTCAAAACAGTTTATCTCATGTAAGCACTTAGCCTCATGGTAATCATGCTGTTATGGCAACATTCACACGCATGCGATATGCTAAAGCGTAAAACTCACCTAGTACTCCAAGCCAAAACAGAAACTAGTTAGTAATCATATGCATGATCCTAGTTCATGTTAGGTGGCCTAATGCAACACAAGCAAGGGTATAATCTAGACGAGCTCGGCTATCCTAAGCATGGCATATGACATGCTACAAGTAACAAGTATTCAATTTGGAAATTAAAATACAATGCAGTTAGCGTGATGCGCCGAGCCCGGTGCATGTAAGACAAATGTATGGATGCACGCATGCATTGCATAAGGTATGCTAATTTAAATATACCCTAATCTACCATCATAAGCAGGTAAATAAAGGGAAGAAAGACGTGGGGTTGGAAGACATACACACACTCACGTACACTTATTACAAATACGCCCTCACTCGGAGGGACCAAAAGAATATACAGTCCGAATAATGAATAAATAAATTATTACAAAATTTCTAATTACTAGTAAATAAATGCAAAAAGAAAGGAGGCCACAGCCCCCGCCTCGGGATGCGCGAATGATGCATGCTCGGATCCGACTCGCCCGGGAAAACCCGTACCATGCCACTGTTGCCTCTGTTTTTACTGTCCTGCTTCTCTGGAAAACTTCCAAAGTCTCAGAAATGTTCCCTGCACACTGAGGATCATCATCGGCTGGACGAAATGGCCACCGGCCATGAAGAATGTCCATCGGCTGCTCATGAGTTCATCGGCCACACATAAATGGCCGGTCAGCACTATATAATGCCGGTCAGCAGAAAAATCCTGCAGAAGACAGTTTTTGACAGCAACAAGGACAGACAGTGCATGGCATGGAATTTTTGGGCATATGTAAGCATGGCCATGTTTCCTATCATGTGTTAGACTCAAGAGAGCATGGCCCTTGGTCCTTAGGCCACCAATTATGCATTTTGATGGCAATGCATGCAACATACAAATGAAGATCAAGGTCCTATCATGTCTAGGTCAAGAGCCTTGATGACATGAGAATTGAGATGTGTTTTGTCACTTAAAGTACAAACACTCTCATCTCTCACATTTGGTTTGACACCCCAAACCAAGTAATGCAATGCATGTTATGCAAACATGGCTCAAAAGTTCAATAAGAAGCTATGATGCAAACATGCCAAATGTGATGTAAACTAGATATGGAAATGCAAAGTGCTAGAGCATGCAAAATGCAAATACATGGCAAACATGGACAAATCATGCAATAGAACTAGCATGTAACAACACATTATGGATCAACCATGCAACAAGTATGAGACAATCACACAATGGTGGACTCAAGCCATGAGGGGGAGACATCAAACCTCCCCAAAAACAGTGGCAAAAAGTGCTCAAAAAGGTGGACAATGATTCATGCTAACATGCAAACCAAAAGGGCCCAAGTCTAAGGCACAAAGTGGAGCATTCCACTACCTACTAAGATGACCATTCATGGCATGTATCAGACAAGCAAAAACAGGATTTTAGCATGCAAAAATACACCCAAACCCTTTGATATGGCAGCCCCAAAATACCTTAAACATACAAGCATGCACAAGGCCTATTTCAAGGCATAAAAGGGGACACCTTCAAAGCATGAGAGAGTTCACATATGCAAGCATACACACATGATTTATGGACTGAAATAGGATCCTAAATGATGCCAAATCATGAGGATGGCCTAAGCTAAGCATGCTAGAGGCCGATACAACCAAGGCTTACAAGCCAAAATACAAAGCAACTATACTAATCATGCCAAACATGACAAAATCAGTGGCCAACAGACCTAAAGCATGATAAATCATGACCAAAAGCCTCAATAAGCTAAGCTAAAACATGAGGATATGCTAGGCTAAACACATGGCACATTTCTAGGCAAAGTAGAGCATTACAAAACAAGTATGAGATGCATGCTAAGAGCTAATGAACCCACATTAGACAGAGGTTAAACATGCTCCAAAACATCCAAAAAAACTCTGAAATGAAGCCAAATGCAAGTGCTCATACATGCTATCACATTGAACCAAAAGTAAAAGTCAAAGAGGGACAAAGGGGAGAGGGGTGTCCCTCCCCTATACAAGACTTCAAACCACCTTCTCACCACTAAAAATCCACTGGATTTCAGTGGTGAAAAGATCCAAAAACACAAGCAAACAAAGCCTTATCGAAAAGGCACCAAAGAGGCCAAAACAAGGCCTAAGTGGGTGAGTTTGCACTCAAACCACAAAGTGACCTTAATGAAAGTTCTAGAGCAAGAAAAAAAAAGACTTTTTTCAGTTATACACAAAGCTCAAAACACAAAGAAAAATAGGTCAAAAGTCAATGCAAGATTGGGGAAACTAAAGTAAAGTAGTTACCCTTGAAGAACCCTTGAAGAACAGGTGGTGCAGCCCCCTTCTAATGATCAAAATCAGTCCAAAATCTCAACAAACAACCCTCCAAGTCCCTCAATCTCGAGCTAAGGTGTAATGGTGTGTGTATTAGTGCAAAAGTGAGGTAAAAACACACTATTTAGGCTTAAAACACACACACAAGGATGAGAGAGAGAGATATAGAGAGAGAGAGAGAGTATAACACAGATATATAGATATAGAAGCTCTGGTTTTTGCTCAAAAATGGCTAACCCCTTTTAATGGGAGAGGAGGGGTGCTTATATAGGCCAAGACAAAGCCAAATAACTTAATGGCTAAGCAAAGAGAAAGGTTCAAGGGGGGCAAAAGAGTCTAGGCTTCTTGGAGAAGCTAAGACAGCTGGCCAAGCTTCTCCAAGAAGCTTGGCCAAAGGTTCAAGCTTCTAGAAGCTTAGAGGGTTCAAAGGTGCAAAGTGGTCACACTTATGCACGGGGGAATGTGATGGTGCATTCCAACTGGCACAGCTGGCATGCACCAGGCTTGTAGGGTGCAAAGAGGTCACACCGGCCAGCCAAAAAGGTCACCGGTCGAAAAAGGTGCCGGTCGGCAACATATAGTGCCGACCGGCCATGGTTTTTAAGAAAACAGTGCCGGTGGTACACATATGCGGCCGGTGATGGTAGGGGAGGGCCAGTGGGGTGTGGGGATGGCCAGAAAGCCATTCCCTGCCTTTCAAGGCAAAAACACAAGTGTTTGGTGCCAAAACCGAACACGAAGCAGTCGAGTCAAGAGGTCTTGAGACGAGGCGCGCTGCCGAGGCCTCCGGGAACTCGAGACGAACACAAACATGGATAACCACCAAGTATTCAAATGGTGACGTCCAAGTCTTGAGGATGGTCAAAAATGGGGTGTCTACACATATATCCATGTTTGTTGCTCCTTAAGTGTGCTTAAGAGTTGTCCTCTTTGTGCCTTAATACTCGAGCCATTTGGCATACATGTGTAAGGACCCACATTTATGGCTTAGTCATGTTCATGTGCATTCACATACAATTGTCTTGTTAAGTTGGCATGTATGAATCTTGTCTTGTTTTGCATGTATTTGATTTGCCTAAGTGTTATATGTATGCTTTGTTCCTCCCTTGTTATGCTAAGCCTAAGTTATGTTAAGCCTAAGTCCTGCTAAGACTAAGTCATGCCAAGCCTAAGTCATGTGAAGCCTAGGTTGATCCAAGCCGAGGTCATCTTAAGCCTTTAACTGTTTTGGAATCCCTTTGTTGACCTCCACCTTTGTCCTGGCATAATGGCCGAGATGATTATCATCTGGGCCGAGGTGTGTATCGCCGAGGCCGAGGTGTGTATTATCTGGGCCGAGATGTTATCTTGAACCCAAGTGATCTTGTCCTGGAAGTGGTATGACCTAGACCGAGGTGTGGCACATCTGGGCCGAGGTGTGGCACAGTTCAGTCAAGTGTTGTCCTTCCTAGCCGAGATCATTGTCACCATTAGTTGCCGAAGCCTTGTCCTTCCAAGCCGATGTCATTGTTACCTTACTGCCGAAGTGTTGTTCTTAGCCGAGGATATTGTCCTTTGTTTGCCGATGCCTTCTCCTTTGCCGATGTCATTCATTGCCGAGGTGTTTGCTGTGAAGCTTGTTAGATACGCTTTGTCAGAACCTAGTCTTGTCAATCAGTCACCTTTTGAGGAGGACCAACCCGGTAGTGCCACGTGGCCGAGCTGAGTGTTAAATCAGCCGTTAGAGAGAGAAACCTATCATTGTTGTGTTTTGTTCTAAGGAAGTAGAGAGAGAAGCTCTAGAAGAGGGAGAGGAGTTCTTGAGGGAGAGTAGATCTTCCAAGCTTGATTCCGAGAGATCCAACCGTTAGATTCGTGTTCTAAGGTTAGATTCTTGATCCTCTCGTGTTGTTCCTTATGTTTATGTTGTTAGATTGCATGATTGAATATGTTTTGAAAGCCATGCATTGTTTTGAAGTTCGGTTTTAGAAAGAGAAGATGATATTCAAGTGTTCTTCAAGAAAAGTCATGTTTTGATCCGAAGGCTCATGCCAAGATTTATGTTTTCATGTTTGTTTTCATATGATCTTCAAGTATGGGTACCCAGGTCCATGTTTTCGAACTCATAGCATGAAAACCCAGATTTTGAATAAGGAAGTTATGGTTTTGGTATTCATCTCATTCATGTTGTTCATGTTCATGTTCTTCATGTTCTTCACGGGTGGAAACCCAGATTCCCAGACTTCACTTCCGAAGTGTAGTCGCCGAGATCATTCTCACCTTGGCCTACCTTGCATGATCACTTGCACCTTTGGTTGTCTTGTATGAACCTCGGCATGCAGTTGCACGCCGAAGCCGTGGCAACCACACCTCGGCTAGGAGGTGTGGGACCTCGGCAAAGGCCTGGTTGGTACCCAGCATGTCTCCTTGACATGTAAAACAGTGTTTTGACTCCCAGCATGTTTTCCGAGATCATTTGCATGCATGTAAGACTTGTTCTGAGAAGTATGTTCAGTAGACTTGTTATGTGTTTGTAGGACTTGGACCTTTGCTGTGAATCCGACGTCCCAAGAACCAAGTGAGTGGTACTTTTAATAAAGTTATGTTATAAGGTTTTGATAAGCTTTGTCTTGCCTTGTTTTGAAAAGTATTTGTTAAGCATGAATGATTACTCGTATTTTCATGTATTAAGAATAAGTTTTGATTGCTAAGTATGAGTTTTGTTTTGTTTTGGAGTCCTCCCGTGCTAGGGGACTTAAAGCCTAAGTAGCACAACCTTTTGGAGTCCTTCCGTGCTAGGGGACTTAAAGCCTAAGTAGCACAACCTTTTGGAGTCCTTCCGTGCTAGGGGACTTAAAGCCTAAGTAGCACAACCTTTTGGAGTCCTTCCGTGCTAGGGGACTTAAAGCCTAAGTAGCATAGTCCTTCCGTGCTAAGGGACTTAAAGCCTAAGTAGCACCTTTGTTTTGCCACCGACGGTCTATGAACGGGTGGGTATGTTTTGTTATAAGTTAAGCCAAGCACACGTTTTGATGCAAGTTATGTTAAGTTATGCTAAGTATAAGTTTTGTTTCGGATGACATTCTTGGAACCGTCCTTTCGTGTTAGGGGACGTTAAGCCTAAGTAACACCGTCCTTTCGTGTTAGGGGACGTTAAGCCTAAGTAACACCGTCCTTTCGTGTTAGGGGACGTTAAGCCTAAGTAGCACTCTAAGTATGTTTTGATGCAAGCTATGCTAAGTTCATGTTCTGACGCAAGTTATGTTAAGTGCATGTTTCGCAAGTTACGTTAAGTACATGTTTTGACACAAGTATGCTAAGTATATGTTTTGATGTAAGCTAAGTTATACGAAGGTTTTGAACAAGCTATGCTATAAGTATGTTTTGGAACAGCTATGATATGTATGTACTGTTTTAACACGAACCTCGGGATCATTCATGTAAACCCTTTATTTCTTGTACCATTCACTGAGTATTTCAATACTCACCCTCTCTATATATATGTAGGTTTCAGCAGGAAGTCGGCTTCGCCGAGATGTGTGCTTGTGCCCGATGTTTTGTATGCATGTTAGGTCGGCATTGAGGATGTCGGCTGTATGTTTGTATGTCGGCATTTTGTATTTAGGTCGGCAACCTTGTGTTTATGTCGGCAGTCCTGTGGATCATGTTTCTTGACTTGTATATATATTGTACTTTGTTTATGTCGGCTTGAGAAGCCTTTTGTTAAGATGTAATGTATATTTTATAAGTTGTAAAGTTATGTAATGATGTATGTCATTTCATTTGATTTATGCACAGCTCTTATGGACCACTTGTATTTTGTTATTGCTTCCGCTCTTGTTAGCCCCATATATTATACTCTGATTGTGTGTGATTTTGAAAGATGGCCTTCGGTAACCACGGGTTACTGGCCATCACGGCACCATCCTACTAGGGGCGGGTTGGGGTCGTGACAGAATGGTATCAGAGCACAAGATCTTTATAGTACGTTGTTCACACACTTGAGTCCTAAAGAGCATAGGATTTCCCTTAGACTTGATATTAAGATTGCATCATATTGCTTGCTACTTGACAAGGTGTGCATCATCTCGGCATGATCATTTGTTATTTGCATACGTGTTTATTTGTTACTTTGTTTTAAGAGTCGCATTTTGCATACCTTTAGCATCATGAGAAGAGGTAGACCCCCAGTTAGCCGAGATCAGTCCGAAGACAGGTTGGACAGACTAGAAAGGATTGTCGAAGGTTTGGTTGGTGAGTTAAGGCAAACAAGGCAACAGAACATTGGTGCAACATCTACTCAGGCCGAGCAGGCTGATGGCCGACGTGCGAATCCGCCTCCACCTCCTCTAGTGCAGCGAGTGCGTCCACAGCCAGCTTTGTATGGGGATGGTACATTGACTTTGATTAAAGAATTCAAGAAGATGAAACCGCCGAAGTTCCAAGGAGGTATAGAGCCGATGAAGGCAGAAGCATGGGTCCTTGAGATGGAAAAGTTGTTCGAGGTTTTTCCCAGCACCGATGCTCAGAAGGTGGCATTGGCAGCATTTACTTTGGAAGATGATGCTCGCAGGTGGTGGATGATGATCCGAGAAGGTAATCCAGATTTGACTTGGGCCAGATTTTTAGAGTTGTTCTACAACAAACATTTCCCCCTAAGTGTTCGGAACCAGAAGGCCACCGAATTTCAAACCTTGATGCAAGGCAAACCGAACAGTAGCAGAGTATGATCGCGTTTTTACTGAATTGGCGAGGTTTGCACCTCACATGGTCAACGATGAATATCTGAAGGCTAGAAAGTTTGAGAGTGGACTTCGTGGACCAATACAAGACCGGGTTAACCTGCACAATATGCCGACGTATGCTGGAGTGTTAGATAAAGCAATCTTAGCAGAAGCTAACTTGAACAGGAGCCAGAGTTTGGTGGAGAAACAGAAAAAGAGGAAGACCTATGAGGATCGCCCAGACCCGTGTGATACCGAGAAGAAGATGGATGTGGACGGACCTACTGACGCGAATCAAGAACGTGAGGTTAGGCCGATATGTGCAAGTTGTGGAAAGCTACATTTTGGGGTTTGTCATCGGGCATCTGGAGCATGTTTTGAATGTGGAGAGATGGGTCATCGCATTAAGGATTGTCCCAAGGTAAAAGCTGGAAAGGATAAGAAGAGATGAGGACCCGATGTTCGGAATCGTTTTGAGGACATGGTAAGTTAAGTTTGGAGGACCAAACTTCTTTAAGGGGGGAAGGATGTAAGGACCCACATTTATGGCTTAGTCATGTTCATGTGCATTCACATACAATTGTCTTGTTAAGTTGGCATGTATGAATCTTGTCTTGTTTTGCATGTATTTGATTTGCCTAAGTGTTATATGTATGCTTTGTTCCTCCCTTGTTATGCTAAGCCTAAGTTATGTTAAGCCTAAGTCCTGCTAAGACTAAGTCATGCCAAGCCTAAGTCATGTGAAGCCTAGGTTGATCCAAGCCGAGGTCATCTTAAGCCTTTAACTGTTTTGGAATCCCTTTGTTGACCTCCACCTTTGTCCTGGCATAATGGCCGAGATGATTATCATCTGGGCCGAGGTGTGTATCGCCGAGGCCGAGGTGTGTATTATCTGGGCCGAGATGTTATCTTGAACCCAAGTGATCTTGTCCTGGAAGTGGTATGACCTAGACCGAGGTGTGGCACATCTGGGCTGAGGTGTGGCACAGTTCAGTCAAGTGTTGTCCTTCCTAGCCGAGATCATTGTCACCATTAGTTGCCGAAGCCTTGTCCTTCCAAGCCGATGTCATTGTTACCTTACTGCCGAAGTGTTGTTCTTAGCCGAGGATATTGTCCTTTGTTTGCCGATGCCTTCTCCTTTGCCGATGTCATTCATTGCCGAGGTGTTTGCTGTGAAGCTTGTTAGATACGCTTTGTCAGAACCTAGTCTTGTCAATCAGTCACCTTTTGAGGAGGACCAACCCGGTAGTGCCACGTGGCCGAGCTGAGTGTTAAATCAGCCGTTAGAGAGAGAAACCTATCATTGTTGTGTTTTGTTCTAAGGAAGTAGAGAGAGAAGCTCTAGAAGAGGGAGAGGAGTTCTTGAGGGAGAGTAGATCTTCCAAGCTTGATTCCGAGAGATCCAACCGTTAGATTCGTGTTCTAAGGTTAGATTCTTGATCCTCTCGTGTTGTTCCTTATGTTTATGTTGTTAGATTGCATGATTGAATATGTTTTGAAAGCCATGCATTGTTTTGAAGTTCGGTTTTAGAAAGAGAAGATGATATTCAAGTGTTCTTCAAGAAAAGTCATGTTTTGATCCGAAGGCTCATGCCAAGATTTATGTTTTCATGTTTGTTTTCATATGATCTTCAAGTATGGGTACCCAGGTCCATGTTTTCGAACTCATAGCGTGAAAACCCAGATTTTGAATAAGGAAGTTATGGTTTTGGTATTCATCTCATTCATGTTGTTCATGTTCATGTTCTTCATGTTCTTCACGGGTGGAAACCCAGATTCCCAGACTTCACTTCCGAAGTGTAGTCGCCGAGATCATTCTCACCTTGGCCTACCTTGCATGATCACTTGCACCTTTGGTTGTCTTGTATGAACCTCGGCATGCAGTTGCACGCCGAAGCCGTGGCAACCACACCTCGGCTAGGAGGTGTGGGACCTCGGCAAAGGCCTGGTTGGTACCCAGCATGTCTCCTTGACATGTAAAACAGTGTTTTGACTCCCAGCATGTTTTCCGAGATCATTTGCATGCATGTAAGACTTGTTCTGAGAAGTATGTTCAGTAGACTTGTTATGTGTTTGTAGGACTTGGACCTTTGCTGTGAATCCGACGTCCCAAGAACCAAGTGAGTGGTACTTTTAATAAAGTTATGTTATAAGGTTTTGATAAGCTTTGTCTTGCCTTGTTTTGAAAAGTATTTGTTAAGCATGAATGATTACTCGTATTTTCATGTATTAAGAATAAGTTTTGATTGCTAAGTATGAGTTTTGTTTTGTTTTGGAGTCCTCCCGTGCTAGGGGACTTAAAGCCTAAGTAGCACAACCTTTTGGAGTCCTTCCGTGCTAGGGGACTTAAAGCCTAAGTAGCACAACCTTTTGGAGTCCTTCCGTGCTAGGGGACTTAAAGCCAAAGTAGCATAGTCCTTCCGTGCTAAGGGACTTAAAGCCTAAGTAGCACCTTTGTTTTGCCACCGACGGTCTATGAACGGGTGGGTATGTTTTGTTATAAGTTAAGCCAAGCACACGTTTTGATGCAAGTTATGTTAAGTTATGCTAAGTATAAGTTTTGTTTCGGATGACATTCTTGGAACCGTCCTTTCGTGTTAGGGGACGTTAAGCCTAAGTAACACCGTCCTTTCGTGTTAGGGGACGTTAAGCCTAAGTAACACCGTCCTTTCGTGTTAGGGGACGTTAAGCCTAAGTAGCACTCTAAGTATGTTTTGATGCAAGCTATGCTAAGTTCATGTTCTGACGCAAGTTATGTTAAGTGCATGTTTCGCAAGTTACGTTAAGTACATGTTTTGACACAAGTATGCTAAGTATATGTTTTGATGTAAGCTAAGTTATACGAAGGTTTTGAACAAGCTATGCTATAAGTATGTTTTGGAACAGCTATGATATGTATGTACTGTTTTAACACGAACCTCGGGATCATTCATGTAAACCCTTTATTTCTTGTACCATTCACTGAGTATTTCAATACTCACCCTCTCTATATATATGTAGGTTTCAGCAGGAAGTCGGCTTCGCCGAGATGTGTGCTTGTGCCCGATGTTTTGTATGCATGTTAGGTCGGCATTGAGGATGTCGGCTGTATGTTTGTATGTCGGCATTTTGTATTTAGGTCGGCAACCTTGTGTTTATGTCGGCAGTCCTGTGGATCATGTTTCTTGACTTGTATATATATTGTACTTTGTTTATGTCGGCTTGAGAAGCCTTTTGTTAAGATGTAATGTATATTTTATAAGTTGTAAAGTTATGTAATGATGTATGTCATTTCATTTGATTTATGCACAGCTCTTATGGACCACTTGTATTTTGTTATTGCTTCCGCTCTTGTTAGCCCCATATATTATACTCTGATTGTGTGTGATTTTGAAAGATGGCCTTCGGTAACCACGGGTTACTGGCCATCACGGCACCATCCTACTAGGGGCGGGTTGGGGTCGTGACAACATGCTTGCCTTGCCTTTCCATGCTTTTCATGCCATCAATTCCATTACTCTGGCTACTAATTTGGACCTAGTTGAGAGTCGTCCATCTTTGGTGTAAGCCCATCTTACCATGTTGTCGCATGCTTGTTTCATTTCGTATGTTGTTGCATACTTGTTTAGCTTCGCATACCTTGCATGCTCACATGTTCATGTTCATGTTGCATTTTGTTATGTTGTCCAAGGTTGTTGCCTCACATCATGCTTCTACGCTTGTTGCATGCTTGGGTTAGTTGCATGTTTGCACACTTAGGTTATGTTGCATGTTTGCCATGCTTATATGTTGCATTGCTTGGATTAAGTATTAATCCGAGCACGAGGAACGAGGGGCGTTTCATACTTTAAGTGATGGAACGCGTCTCAATTCTCGGTCGCCAAAGCTCTTGATGATTCATGATAGAGTTCTAGGCTTTACTTGCTTTATTTGTGCACTCATTTTTATATTGATTTGCACAAGTTGGATCTTTGGCCATCATGCATCGGGATGTGTGATTGATGGTCGTGGATCCGACTTGGCCTCTCCCTTGATGTTTTGAGGTGATTTGGAGTGCCATGGTGTGTACATGTCCTTGGGAAACCCTCCATTTTCTCTACTTTGTGCTTCGTTGCAGTTTGGTGTCACAGCACACCAGTGGCCGGCAGCCTGCCATTGATGGCCGGCAGTGTGCCACCTTTGGCAGGCAATGGACCATCCTTGGCCATCAGATCTCCCTCCATGGCTGGCAGGCCACTGGTGACTTCCCCTGTAGTGTTTTGGTAAGTTTCAGCAACAAGCACTGAAAGACACCCTGCAAACAGAGCCTCTAAAGAGCAACCGGAAGGCGTTTCGAGGTGAAGAACCGAAGCGAGCATGCATGCCTCCCTTCTTCAAACAGAGCTGGAATAGCACCGTTTACTGCTTTCCCTACTTGCTTGTTGTCATTCATTAATCAGTTAATTAATTTGTTAATTAATTAAGATGTGTAATAATTAGTTGTAGCTAGTTATTCATTTGGTTCTGTAATAATTAATTAGCTTGTGAGTTAGTTAATTAGGTGGCCTGTATTATTCTTTCGGACCCTCCGAGCGAGGGCACAATTGTAATAAGTGTGCGTGCGTGTGTGCATGTCTTCCAACCCCATTTTCTTTCTCCCTTTTATTTAACTGCTTATCATGGTTAGATTTAAGGCATATTTCAATTAGCATACCTTATGCTATGCATGCGTGCATTCATTCATCTGTCTTGCATGGCACCGGGCTCAGCGCATCATGCTAACTACATAAATATTCCAAATCTAACTTGAATACGTGTTACTTGTCACATTCCACATACCATTATAGGATTAGCCGAGCCTATTCTAGATTGCATTTTGTATGCGATGCATTAGGCACTTAACATGGACTTGGATCATGCATGATTGCTAACAAGTTTTCTGTTTTGGCTTGGAATATAATGTAAGTATTTATGCTTTAGCATCTCACATGAGTGTAAATGTTAACATGATAGCATGCTTACCATGTGGCTAGATACTTATGTGATATAAACTGCCTGAATGCCTGTGGGTGAAGGTTGGATTGTTTGAGTTGGAACAACTCATTGAAATCCGTGTTTTAGCCTACTTGCGAGTAGCGAATTCCAAAGCGTTTTCCAAACAAACGGATATGCAATGTTTTGTTCCAAGTTAGGCGATCTAGGCTATACTTTTGTGTTGTGCGCATCACATAGTAATTCTAGGCTAATAACCGGAATAAGAACGCATAACGTTTTCAAAAGAGGATACCATGGTTAGTAGAGGCTGATCTTCGGATCAGGCGAGAGGGGGTGCTCATAGCTGACCTTCCCCAATCGTACCCAAGTTCCCGAGCCGAGGCAACTTTGGTGATGACGAACACGTGGCCTTTGGCACCGAGTCAGGGTTTTCTAAATTCTCCCATAAAAAATATTTAGGTGGCGACTCTGTATCTGGCAAAGAAGTCCATGGTTGGCACTTCTTTTCTAAAAATCTGTTTTCTCAAAACGATTTGTCGGATTTGGACTCTTTGGTTCAGATTAAGAACCGACAACAAAATCGAGTTCGAACTGTGGCATGAGGCCCTCACGCGGGGCGCGTCCACACTATGTATCATGTTACAACAACTTTGGGAATTTATTCCTAAGTCTAAAAAATTATTGGCCTATTAAAAGATATAGAAAATTTAAGTCAAGAAAAATAAAAAACCAAAATTAATGTACAATATACAGACAGCGAGAGCCCACGCCGGAGGGGGGGTGAAGTCCTTTCGGATATGTAAGTTTACTAACTCTTTGTTTCTGCTTTAGGACATAGCATCCCTCCATCGATGTCACCATCTTTCTTATCAGAAGCTACCTCAGTCTTCACCTCTTCCACTATGCTCCTCTGCTGCAACTCCTGCTTCAACCTTATGATCTCATTATCCTTATCTTCTACACTATCTTGCAAGATAAGCACCTGCAATAGAATAGAACCCATGTTCAAATTGCACATCTCAATCAAGCAATCTCAGCTGCACACAATTTCATTAGTTCTAGTGTATTTGTAAATTCAACTCGTCTCATTGCGTGTTCAGTGTTAGATAAAAAGACACATAATTTCTTGCCAATTTGGACCATCTAAACCATACCAGAGATTATTTAACAAAAAGCTGTAACATTTGAAACATTTAAGACTATAGCCATAATTAAATTAAACCATCAATGGCCAATTGAAAGTTGAACATGCAGCTTTTTCATAAAACCACCAGCAGCATAATCAAACAGAACAGAGCAAATAAAAACCCAAAAACCAGAGCAAAAGCCCCAGTAAAACAGCACACAACATCAACAAAAATTAGCAGAACTGAGAATGAAGACCCAAGACAACTCCTGAGTTATTAAAAATTGAAAATAACTCCGTTAACTGAGAATGAAGCTCCACTGATATGAAGATTTCAGCCAAATTGCCACTTACACCTTGAATTTTGGATTTGATTGTTTTACCATGAGCACCTTATTACCCGAATCAATGAGAAAATATTAAAGTCATGTTTTCAATTAAGATAAAAATGAGAGAATACTAAAGTCATGTTTTCAACAGTAAATAATAATACTGAATTGGTTAAAGTCATGTTTGAAAAATACTTTTCTTTTCCATTATTGATGTATTTATTTTTATTTTTTCTTTTTTTGTGTGAGAGTTTCCTTGCTCATACTGTCTATTCTTTGGTGACCTCTTTTACGGGTTGATATGGCTTTGTATGACTCGAGAATTTTTTGTCTTTGCCCTTCTTAATAAAGCTAATTTTATAAGCAAAATTTATGCACCAAGTTGAAGACATTGTGAAATTTTCTTGTGCTCATACAGGTTGTGTCTGAGACAAAAGCACATGAAATACAATTATAATTAAGAAAAATTAAATGCAAGCCAAAAATATGAAACCGGGGTTCAATGAAAAAACCTCAATCACGAACTATAAGCATCTGTCTGTATACTCTCACAGCATCCTTGTCGTCATTCAAAACTGTAATCACTCGTTTCTTTTCACTTTCTGCTGATCCAAAAAGTAAATACACTACGTCAGAAAATTATCCTTCTATCTTGGTAGTCACAGTTATGACAACAAAAAAAGGATGTAACAATCCTTAAAAATGAAACTACACAATTGACTAAATCAATGTGAGTGAAGAAAATTATACACCTATAGGAAGGAAAAGGAAGTTGAGCATTCAACAACTTAAAATAAATAAATAAATAAAACAATCAGATGAAAAAACTAATGGATAGCTCATTCACACATGAAAGAGAGAGAAAATAAAAAAATAAAAAAATAAAAAGAATAAGAAAATGGATAGCTCATTCCTAACAAAAAGGGTTACAGAGCTGATAGACAATTTTCTTGGCCATGGAGTTTGAGGACTTAGAGAAAGTTCTTTGAACTCTAACATCAAAGACTATCTAAATCTATGAAATTTTCATTTCCCAACTGTACTTCGATGTTAATTAAAACACAAACCCTCATTGCATTTCTATGTCCATACACTTCTTACAGAATTGGATAAAGAAATAACACTCAAATTAAGGGTCATCCCAACAATAAGGAACCCAAGAACTACACCTATATATAGCTTTCAATTTCTTGCAATCTCAATCCCATGTTCCTTCCAACCTGATCGATATTTCTTGCACCAACTTCAACTTAAAGCCTGGCTGGCACCACTTACGTTCAATTAAAAATTGAACCCAGCAGTTAAAAATACTTTTCTTTTCCATTGAACCCAGCAGTTAAAAATACTTTTCCATATAACTATAGAATTTGAATTTGAATTCAATAACTATAGAATTTCTGATTTGCAGAATTTCTTTTGAACCCAGCAGTTAAGAATTTCTTTTGATTTGCAGAATTTCTTTTCCATACATCTATATCATCCAAATAACTCAATAACTAAATATATATATAATTCAAATAACTCAATATGTATCATTCAAATCTGCACAAACCCGTGTAATCCAAATCTGCACACACTCAATACAAAATCCAGACCGTGCCCGTGCCTCTCAGCCTTCCACTCAATAACTTAATGATAAAAAAAAATCAAACTTTGAATACAAACTTTGAATAATGTTCGGATTAGAAAATAATGTTAGGATTAGAGAGATACAAACCAGAAATCGAGATGCAGAAATCGAACTTTGAATGAACACATTTGCTACAGAATAAAACCCAATTTTCCATTACAATCTGAACCCAATAGATACTTTTCCATTACAAATAGTTTTCCATTTTAAAAATCAAACAGAGGAGAGAGGGAAATCGTAAAAAATAGAGCAGGGAAAAGGGGGAGAGATAGAAATGGAGGACATCTTACCTTGCGAGCCGAGTGAAATCGAACCCTTGCGAGTAGTGATGATGAGCAGCGGCAAAAGCAGAAATCGACTACCCTAAGGCAGCAAAAAATATATTTCAATAACAGAGGAGAGAGGGAACCTTGCGAGTGGTGATGATGAGCAGCGGCGAAGGACAAAGAGGGAGAAGCGGAAAGAAGAAGAACAGAGAGGGAGAAAGAGATAAAGAGGGAAGGCTGAGAGAGACGTCGGTAGGTGGAAGGTTGAGGGAGAGAGACGTGGGTGAGAACAGAAAGGGAGAGAGAGACGTGGATAGGTGGAAGGCTGAGGGAGAGAGATATTTGAGCGGGAATATATCTCACATTTTCAAAAATCTTTGTCCTTTATTATGATCTGTACCGTTAATATATTCTTAGAATTGATCTCAGCCATTGGATCAAAATGTATCTCACATACATTTTGATACATTTTTCAAAAACCTTTGTGTCTTATTATATAGATATCAAAAACAAATGTTTTTTTTTTTTTCCGAAATAATAGGTGGTAATTAGCAATTAATGAAAAAATAGGTTTATAAAGGCTTATTTTGGGTCATCTTTGAGCCCAAAATTGAGTGGGCCCGAACGTCTTTTGGGACAGGTCCGAAGAGGTGAAGTGTTCCTTGCCGCGTGGCAAGTCACACGGTGAAGACGGTTCGTCAAAACCATTTATGAGTGAATGGGAACATGACGTCGTTTTCGGGTTTATGGAATGGACATTTAAAGTTTTTTAATGTGGGTTTCCTTGTGAGGCTTGTCCCACATTGAAACTTTAAGAGAGTTTTGTTGAGTATATAAGCTCTAGCCTACAACACTTGGGTTGGGTCCTAAGGGGCACCCCAAGTTTGTAGAAGGAAGGAGTTATGGACAAAGTAAACCTTAGCCCAAACCACCACACACGTGCGTGCATGTTATGCCGGGCGCGGTTGTGGGTCAGGTCGGTTCTTGTATTAATTTTTTGGACAAAATTCATTTGAATTTTTTCAAAAAAATATTGCGGGAATTTAATTCAAATTTGAATTCCAATTTTTGTCCAACATTTAAGTCTCCTCTATCCGAAATTCCTCTCAGATTCAAACTGAAAAACTACCCAGCAGATTCGGTTTTAACTGCCCAGCAGTTACAGATCTGTTACTTCTGAACAGATTCAAAACCTGGCAGCAAATCTGTTTGAATTCAAAAGAGCATCTGTTCAAAACAGTATCACACATGTTCACTTCCTTAAAGCACCTGTTCGAGTCAGATTTATTGTTTATAAATACTGTAACAACCCCGACCTCTGAATAATGTTAATCTGTACTTAATTATGCCTAACAGTAATTTAAGAGGGATTTGGAATTAATTTGCATGTGTACTGCATTATTTTTATGTCTCTATTTATTCGGTGTAAAAAGATCTGTTCATATTTTAGTTTCGATTTGCGAATTGAAAGCCTTATCGGCATCCGAACCATAAATTGACTTGGTTTATGTGCTAATTAGGATTTATAGAATTTTATGGTAGGTTTAAGTGAAATTCGATTTGGAACGATTAAATTAGATTAAATTAATGCCCACTGATTAACCCTATTAAGTACTTTTTTGTTTAATGGCCTAATTAAAGCCTTAGTGGCCTCATTGACCACTTGCTTTCCCACTCACCCCTTTTATTCATTTTGATCACACTTGAGCCTATTCTAAGGGAGAAAAACGTGAGAGAGGGTGAGAGTAGGGGAAATTTGGTTCAAGAATTGGAGATTGAGCTCAAACTCAATGAGGTGCTAAGAATTGTTGATAATTGAAGAAGATTGTAGAGCCTCAACCTTAATTTTGTAGATTGAAGCCTCTAGGTAAGAGACTAAGCTCTTCAATGAGTAATTGAGTTAGATTCAACAAGATTATTAGTGAACTAAGTGAATTCATATAGGAATTGTGCTAGAATTGGACCATACCATGCATGCATGTATATTTTTTTGCAAATTGAGCATGATTTCAAAGGTTTCTTTCATGCATGTGTTAACCTCACTTACATTTTGGTCATTCATCATGTTTTCCATTAAATTACCAAGTTTGATTATGTTTTGGGAGTGTTTGATTCAAGAAAAATTCATGTGTGTTGTGTTCATAAATTATCCTTGAGCTTCATGTTGAATTTTGCACAATTGGTATCCTTTTGGGCCATGATTTCTTGAAATTATGCTTTAAACATGTTGTTCTATGAGTCTCTAGGTGTTTTCCAAAGTTTTGGACCTAGAAAATTGAGTTTGATGCATTTGAGGTTGAGTTATGAGCTTGAGGATCAATCTGGAAATTCCAGATTTTCGATCCACGCTCTAGTGGGGAACTTCACGCTCGAGCGTGAACTCTGAGTACATGCACTTCCGTTCGAGCAGAGATGGTTACGCTTGAGCGTGAAATGCATATACCTAGAAGTTTGTGTGTTTTACAGTCCACTCGAGCGAGAGAATTCATGCTCAAGCGAGGGTCTGGGTCTCACGCTCGAGCGTAGGTCGAGCGCCCGTCGAGCATGAAAATCACGCATCCAGTACTTTTTCAAAAGTTTACAGTCCGCTCAAGCGGGGAAAGTCACGCTCGAGCGAAGATTCATTGTCTGCATGTCCGCTTGAGCGGGTAAAGCCACGCTCGAGCATAGACCTTATTTTCAGCAAGTTTTAAGAAATATTTTCCAATGCATTCTTACATCCTCATTCCATTCTAGGCATTCCTAGGCCATGTTTAAGACTCCATAATGAGGATTAAAGGTTAGAAACACACTAAGAGCGACATAAGTTATATACAATTCGAACGTGTGTTTCAAGTATGTATCTGTTATGTGTTGTGTAGGTCACGTGCCACGTACCGTTTGACCAATCTGCTCCGTCTGTCTGTCTCAAGGCTAACTGTGAGTAATAACTTAGTAAAGTTATGTTCAACTGTATTTATTTTCTGTGTGATAAAATAAGATTTGTTTTCTGATATGCCATATTCTGTACAATGAATGAATGTCCAATTTCCGATATGTATCCTTAGCATCCTGTGATATGTGTTGGCTGTTATCCGATATTAGAGGTTTCATCATGGAACTTAATCTGTCTGCACTCTGTTACCCGTACCGGAGGCTCCATTATGGGGCTCGGCGTGTTTATTCTCTGTTACCTGGATCCAGAGGTTCCTTTATGGAACTGGTTATTCCTAACCCTCACGTGTCTACATCTGTTCTGTATATGCTCTGTTAGTGCTTATGGATGTACCACGTATACTTATACATGACTTATAATTTCTGCATATGATCTGGACAAACGAAACTGAATTCTGAATTCTGAATCTGTACAGGCACATTCATTGAAACCCCTTTACTCTGTTATTGTTCACTGAGCTTTCGCTCACAGTTTATATTATGTATGTAGGTGAGCGGGCGCATGATCAGGGTCAGAGTTGACGGCCTTCATTTCTGTTTTTGTCAGCCAACCGTTGTACCTCCTGAGGAGGTTCCGAACGAAGTCTAGTTACATGGCAGTTTTTGTACTTATGTTAGTCTCTGTTTGTTTTGTACAGTTGGGTCCTGGATATTACACTCTTGTAAATGTTTGTAATTATGATATCCTTGATCGACACGTTTATGTGCATACAAGTTTTGAAATTTTCTGTCCCATGTTTATCAACACAGCTCATTGGACTATTTATGTTTTGTACATCCGCTTCCGCAACCCCTTATTATATGCTTATCTGTTAAGAGGCCTTTGGTAATCCACAGATTACTGACTAGTTACGATGCTAAACCTACAGGGGCGGGTTTGGGTTGTGACAAATACAGCCATGATTCCAACAGTCTAAGCATCCGAAAATCAATTTGCAACTTATATATTTGTTATCCAATTTTCTCCATTGCATTATTAATTCTTCATTCTAGTTTTAGAGTAAATTTAAAGAGAGTATAAAACACAAGGTTCTAGTTCGTCGGAAAAATTTGTTTGAAGTGCTTCTACAAATTTGTGAAGATCATTGTATCCTGGGAGATAGATGCCACTCAACCGTAAGCACCGAAGCGGGGCGAATCTATCTTAAGGACAGAGTGTCACACACTCGACTTAGTCTTTTGATTTTTATGTGGTTCGAAAAAATAAATTCTGTAAGTTTTATTTTATTTTGTTTGAATTAGCTTCTATTTATTGTATTTACACAGAAGATTGTTCCAACAACAATTGCAAAAAATAAAATAAAATACAATATAATAATAATAATAATAATAATAATTTTACACTGTTCTAGCAAATCAATTGGACGTCTGGGTAGACGACTGGGTACACTCAAAATTCAAAAATTAAAACTCTTATCAAATATGTTTTCAAAATGTGTTTTGAAATTAATTTGGAATCATGATTTGAAAACTCTTACCAAATATATTATTCAAATGTAAAGATAGAATTAATTTTTGAAAGCCTTACCAAACACAAATTGTTTTAGTTTTTTTGTAAAAAGATGTGTTAAAAAGTAAAAAAGTGATGTAAAAATTTATAATGACTTTTTAATTTTTTGAATAAAACTGAAAGTTGTCAAACGAACGGGGGTTGTTCTTATTTTACCTAAGGGTTTTGAATTAGCCTCTCCTAATCATATTTTTCCCAAAATGAAAGAAAAGATGAATAATTTGTCTTTTAAATCGCCCAAATAAAAAAAAAAATTTCTTGTGAACGGCCTTATTCCTGGCCAGAAATATAGTGAAATCACCTTTCCTATTGTTTTCCCGAACCATACTACTAAGAAATATGTTCACTTCTTAAAATATCCTATATATGTAAGTGAGAACAGGAGAATGAGTCAGATTTTTAACAGATAATATAAAAATTTAAATAGATAGGTTTGTGAATTTCAACAGATAGATTTTTTTGAATAGATGATTTCAACATATGGGAATTTCAGCACATAGATATTCCAACAGATATATAAAAATTTGAATAGATAGATATAAATTTGAACAGATAGTTAATGAAGGTTAGCAGATAAAAAAAAGTCAACAAATAAATTAAGGGATAAAATTTAAAACACAATGTCCTTCAAACTAAATAAAAGGACTTCTCACCAAATTATTTTACAAATGGTGGACCTTTCACCAATAAAAAATATCCACTAGACTAGTGCCTTATACCCTCTTGAACTTGGACTTTTTCAACAATTAACCCTAATTTCAATTAGTTCAATTTTGATTATGAATTTATAATTTTTTTTAATTTAATCCAATTGATTACAATTTTTATTTTTATTTTTATATAAAATGAGCATATAAGCCTCATGTGTTATACTTTTACAGACAAAATTATAAACTTGTTTAATTTGGTGAGTTAAGTTCAACTCACTTATTGATCATTTTCCTTCAAACACTGTAATCAACATTATTAATTTGACCAAATTAAAATAAAATTTAAAATTAAGAGTTAAAATTGAGTTAATTAAAATAATAGAGAGCAAAATGACACCAAGACAAAATACAAGACTATAGGTATTGTAACAACCCTCATTTAACTTAGCCATGCTTGCCTACATCCTTGTATGATTTTGTCTCGTCATGTGTATAAATCTTGCTATCTTGTTTAGTCGTGCTTTGTTATGTGTTGCTTGCCTGATCTAGTACCTTGCTTGGTGTGTAGCCGAGGTTGGTTTAGTCTAGTTCGCCTTTGAACCTTTGCACTTAGAACCGTGTTGGAACCACTTGGTTGACCTTCATCTCTACCTCGGCAGGTTTGCCGAGATGTAACTCTTTGGGCCGATGTGTTTAGAGCCATGGCCGAGATGTTTCGCACTTAGTGATTTTGTCCCAGGGCAGGCATGACTTAGACCGAGGTGTGGCATACCCAGGCCAAGGTGTGGCACAGCTTAGTCAAGTGTCGTCCTCCCTAGCCGATGTCTTTGTTACCCCGTTGTCGAAGTTTGACTCTAGCCGATGTCCCTGCTTGCCGATGTGTCTTGCCATCTAGCTTATTGAGTACGCTTTGTCAGAGACTTGTCTTATCAATCAGTCACCTTTTTGAGTCAAACCAATCCGGTGGTGCCACGTGTCCGAGCTGTGTGTTAAGGCAGCCGACAGGCTTTGAACCAAATCATTTTGTCTCAAATCTTTGTTTTTAGAGAGAGAAGCTCTCAAGGGAGAAGGAAGAGTTTTAGAGAGAGAGTAGAGTTCCGAGCTTGATCTTCAAGGATCGAACCGTTGGATTCGAGTTTTGAGGTTTGATTCTTGCTCTCCTCTGTTTGTTCTTATTGTTTACCGAGCTGCATTGCATGATCGGGTTTGTTTTGCACGCCATGCATGGATTGGAGTTGGTTTTTGAAGAGAAAAATAATATTCTTGTGTTCTTGAAGAAGATCTTGTTTGATCCGAATGTGTTTGGCAAGAACCACGTTTTGTGTTTGTTTTCACACGATTCCTTGTGAGGGTGCCCAGGTCCATGTTTTTGAACCCTTGGCATGAAATCTCAGTTTTGAATAAGCAAGTTATGATTTTGGCATGCATGTTTTTGACGTTCTTAGTGATGTCGTCCCTTGCATTCTTCAAAGGGGAAACCCAGATTTTTCCCGATTTCGTTTTGTATGTGGCCATCAGGACCACACCTCGGTAAGGAGGTGTGGGACCTCGGCAAGACCTGGATGATACCCAGTGCGTTTTCCGAAATGGGAAATAACGTTTGACTCCCAGCATGTTTCGTTTTGTTATTAACTTGGATTCGGTGAGAGCGCCGAGATCATTGTGCGCATGTAAAGCTTGTTTTGAGAAATGTGATTTGTCATGTGATTGTAGGACTTTGATCTTTGCTTTGAGCCTACATCTGAAGACCGAGGTGAGTGGTGCTTTTAATAAAGCTATGTTATACTGTTTTGGATAAACTTCGTCTTGCCTTGTTTTGATAAAAATATTTGATGAGCATGAATGATTAGCCTTGTTTTGATAAGCTTGTTTTGTTATACTGTTCCGAGGTATCAAGTATAAGCCTTGTTTTGACATTATCAGTAAAAGTCCCTTGGCTGGAGGACTATAAACTTTCGCAGCACTAAGTGTAAAAGTCCCTTGTACTGGAGGACTATAAACTTTTGCAGTACCAAGCATGGAAGTCCCTTGGCTGGAGGACTCTAAACTTTCGCAGCACCACCTTGTCAAAAGGGGCTACGGGCCTAAGTGACACAGGTTTCGCATGTTAAAAAGGATATGGTCCTATCTTGAAAAGCTATCGTGTTAAAAAGGGCTACGGGCCTAAGTAACACAAGTCCCTTGTGCTGGAGGACTTTAAACTTTCGCAGTACCCTTGACAAATCGATTACGGATCGTACAGTCCCTTGTTCGCCGATGTTGGTAAGCATCCCTTGAGTTTTGTAAGACTTGTTAGATGAATACGGTTCATCCCTTGTTTCGGTAAAGTTTGATGTGTTTGGTTTGGAAGGACCTCGGCTAATATTCGTATGGTTTGGAATGTTTGTTTTGCTTTGATGGATTTCGGCTATATTCATGCAAAACCTTTATTTCTAGTGCCATTCACTGAGTTACAAACTCACCCTCTCTATATATATGTAGGTGATGAGCAGGACGGCGGCGACGCCTAGATGCATTTTGCAAGCTTGTTTTGGATTCTTGACATGTCGGCCTGACTTGCATTTACGTCGGCTATTTTGTATTCATGTCGGCTTTTGTGTTTACGTCGGCAAATCTTGAAAATCATGCTTCTTGGCTTGTAATTACTGCATTTTGTATATGTCGGCTGAGAAGCCTTTTGATCAAGATGTAAACTGTATTTTTGTTGTATATGGATTTGGATGTGAACCATTTTGTTTATGTCTTGTCATCTAATCTAAGCACAGCTCTCATGGACCACTCGCATTTGATTTATTGCTTTCGCGTTTGTAAGCCCCATACATTATACTCTGTTTGTGTTGGTTTTGATCAGTTGGCCTTCGGTAATTTACGGAATTACTGGCCATCACGGCACCATCCTACTAGGGGCGGGCTGGGGTCGTGACAGGTATAATTTGTCCAATTCAATCACAATGTTTCGTTTTTCCTTTCCAAATTGAATTAAAATTGTATGGTAAACTCGTGAGACTTGTGAATTTTTTTTCAGAGGGATTATATTTTTTAACCATGATTATAATATTTTGGTGCGTTACTTGGCAGTTGAAGGATAAAAGATTATGTCACAACAAAGCAATGGAGAAAAAAATTAGGGATTACGTTGACAAACTGTTTAGAATTTGAAGCTCAACATGGCCTATGGCTTTCGCATAACTTGAATCTTCGAGACACAAAACCTTCAGGGCCCTCAGGATTAGTCCTGGCTTCCCTTAAAATCAGCGGGTTGGGAATACCTGAGTTATCAAAAAAAAAAAGAAAACCGTGAAGTACCTTCCTCCCTCCCAGCAAGTACCTTCATTCACATTGGTGGAGGAGAAGAAGGCAGTGGAAGTAGAAGGCAAGTTGACGATAAGAAACAAGCAAATGCATTAATTCCTTCGTCCCTCCCAAAGACTATCTTCATCGTTCCTAAAAACGCTAACCACTGTTTGCAATGGTGAAGGAGAAAAAGGCAGTAGAAATAGTAGGCAAGTTTATGACGAGAAACAACCAAATGCATTCCTTCGTCCCACCCAGAAACTACAGTCTGCTACTCAAATGCCATCTACTTCCAACCTCACGTGTTCCCGAGATGACTAAAGTGTTGGGTATGCAATATGGGATCCAATTAATTTTTGAAAATATTTAATTTGGTTGGGTGTTGGTTATAATATATTTTTAATATATTATATCTAAATTTTGGAGGCTCAATAGGTATTTTATAATCAGTTTGGTAGTATCTAGGGTTTTGATAATAAAAAAAAAAAAAGCCCAAAAAGTGTTGTTTTTTTTTTTCTAAGATGTGCTATGGCTGCTATATGATTTGGATGATCCTCGGTGACTGCAGTGGGTAATTCAATTTATTGAATCATAATGTTGTTTGTATTCACTTTGGTGGCTGAGATTGGTCCAAGGTTCTTGCTTGATTTGTTGATGTTGTTTTAGTTTCAACGCTCTATTTGCTTCAGTTTCGGAGGACTGTTTCAGCCATTTTTATTCATCTATTTGGTAAGGTCATTCTTCTTAATTATTTGTGATTATTTAGAATTCACCTAAAGATGATTTATGAGACTATTCATATCTCGTTGGCAAGACAACAACTGCAGCATAACAAGTGAACCGGTGTCCCAATAAAATTGGCACCTAATGAGACTGGCCCAATTATATTCAACCACCAAAAGGAACAACAAACCGTTGGCAAGACACCAAACAAATCCCAAGCAGAACCAGACCCCAACACTGAAATCAGGACCTTTTATGATGAATAGAGCATATATCAAGTCTAAACTCAGTACATGATGGATCCAGGCCAAGTATAGTTTTCATACGATGCAATCAAAAGGACATAAAGACAGCATCTTGAATCGTCAACTTATTAATGACTTTCCAAAGAAGACACCCCAAAAGAGAAAATCAGAAGTAGAATCTTAAAAGAAAATTAATTCACGCAAATGAAAGTTAACAGTGATGCAATCTACATCATTGCTAAATCACTGCATCCCAACTATGTTGGCACCCATAAGCCAACAAGTTATTTGCAAGCATCGAAAAAAAAAAAAAAACAAAAAGACCATGGTACTACACATAACCAATGAAAGAATCACGAAGAGCAAAATGAGTAGAATTCACTTTTAAGAATTTTTTTTCCCTGTCCAAATCCAGAGAAGATCTAGAGCACTACCCATTATACTATATTATCAGCAAATCAAGTCACTGTCAAAAACAAAGAAATGAAAAAAAGATTTATAAACTTATGATCACAAATTTTTTTTTTTTAAATTATGGAAGGCCCCATATCAAGAGTAATGCTTTAGGCCATGAAAATGTCACAGTCGGCACTGTTAATTGTGTGGTGGTAGCGGCGGCAATGACAATAGCCGTGGTATTGGAGTAGTGGTGGTGATGATGGTGATGATGTTAGCAGTAATGCTGAAGACGTGGAAGGGAAGGAGGGATGAAGACAATAATTAAAAGATAAAAAATGACACATCTAATATATTTTGTAATTTTATTTATGTAAAACATTTATAAGTAACATCATTACCTAATATGTTTTTTTCTTTCAAAAGGACTAGCAAATATATTCAAAGTGTGACAATAGTGACGATTTGTATGAGTGATTTTATGGTGGGATAATGGTGACAAGAATGGTGGTAGTAATAATAGTAATGGAATTGGGGGCGATGACAATACACCTTAATAGTGGCATATAATCATAACAAATTTGAAATTAAGCATTTAACCTATAGATTTGAGTAAAACGTCTATGATTTAAAACTTTAGCCGTTGTTTAAAAAAAAAAAAAAAAAAAGTGTTTAAAATTTTCAAATGATACGAATTATAATTATCAAATAAATTTAATTTATTTTTATTTGATACATGTAATTTTATGTGCTAAATTGATATGTAAAACACCCCCCAACTTCTTTCCCCTTGCCATGCTAGAATAGTCTTTAATAATTGTGACTGCCCCATGCGTGCTTCCCTGCAGTTCAATTCTATTTTTCCAATAATATTTAACTCCTATATCTCACTAATATTTTACTAATTTAAATCACAAAATCTTCAACTTTACATTAGTCATTCACAGTTGGTATTGAGAAATTCAATTATTGTTCAAATATATATCTACAATTAATAGTTAATCATTTATTAGTGCCGACAAGAATTCACTACAAGAAAACTCACCTTTGGCGACTAAATTTTTAGTCGCCAAAGGTCCATTTTTAGTCGCCAAAAGTCGCTGTTTAACCTTCCCCGACTAATTTTTTTGGTTGCCGGTTTTGTCGCCAATAAACGGTCGCAGAAGGTTTTGGCGACTAATCTGTCTTTTAGTCGGCAAAAGGCAGGTGTTTAGCGACTAAAGGTTTTGTCGCCAAAAGCATTTGTCAAAAAAAAAAAAAAAAAAAACCCACTGTGCTGCCTCAAGAGCTCCCAAGGGGTTTCGAACCTACAACCTCCACCTTCCAAACCTGAACACAACACGCCAGCCCACTATGCCACTCAACCATCACATAAATATAATCGCAACTTATATTATTTATATATTACTTTCACAGTATTAATACAAAACTATATATTTAAATATAATTATATATATTGAATATAATTTATGTAAAAAATAAATGATTTACTAAAAAAAATTATAGGCCACTTTTGGCGACTAAAATAAATTTTTAGTCGCCAATTTACTAATTTTCGGCTACTAATTATTTGTTTGTCGCTAATTAGTAGCCAAAAACAGCCACTTTTGGCAACTAAAGTCAGGTTTAGTCGGCAAAACCCCTCCTTTTAGCTACTAATTTTTTTTTAGTAGCCAAAAACAGCACTTTTGGCGACTAAAGTCAGGTTTAGTCGGCAAAACCCCTCCTTTTAGCTACTAATTTTTTTTAGTAGCCAAAAATCTGCACTTTTGGCGACTAAATTGAATTTTAGTCGCCAAAACCCCTACTTTTGGCTACGAAATTGATTTTAGTCGCCAATAACTATGCATTTGGCTACTAAACTGTTTTAGTCGCCAAAAGTGTTCACTTTTGGCGACTAATTCCATTTTAGTCGCCAATTGTCGTACTTTCAGCGACGAAAATTCATTTTTTAGTCGCCAAAGCTGGATTTTCTTGTAGTGATTGTTACAGTGTGAACAAAATCATTCACACTTACCAATTCGAAATAAATCCATATAGAATAGTCAAATGAAATAACTTGAAGAGTGTAGCCTTCTTTAAGTATAATTATCCAATTATTGAGATTAATTAGTCTCAAGTTGGTGCTAGAGTTTAAATTTAAAGGCTTTAAAAATGGGATACCAATGAACATGGGATCACACTTCCGAGGATGAAACTTCAGTGGAAATGACAAATAGTTTAAAATACCAACAAAAATTCAAATAAGATAACATAAGCCACTTTTACTATTTTATTTTCTCACAAAATGCGTGGACAAAGTTCAAAATTGACGGCAATTAAGTTGGAAAAGCTTCTATAAATCCGCTGTAAAGAAGACCTTTGAATATATTTTGCTAGTCGTTTTGGAGGAAAAAAAAAAAATTAGGTAATGATGTTGCTTGTAAATGTTTTAGTGCGAATTATACTAACAGTCCTTATAATTTAAAATTTATTTTATTTTAATCTTTAATTTTTTAATTGTAATATATTTAATCTTAAATTTTGAATTTCGTTTTAAATAAAAACAGTTGAAGACATTGTTACTCCATTTGAAGGGTAAAGTTATCATACAATTTTTTTTGTATTGGTTAACTTATATGTTGTAGGAAATATAATAGCCATTTTTTAATGAATAATGTTGGAATTTTTTTTGTTGTAAAGTTCTGTTTGGTTTGATTTTCACAATCTATTTTCAAAACATTTTTCTAAGAAACTAAAAATTAAATTGGTAAAAAAATTTTTAAAAACATATCATTTTTATATAATTTTATCTTTGGAAAAGGTAGACAATTTTTTTAAATATGTTTTCGTTAAATTAGTTTTATTTTTTCAAAAATCAAACATGACGACAACTTTGACGTCATTATTAATCAAAAAATCCAAAACTAAAAACATTTTATATATTAAATATATTAATGTCATTATTAAACCAATTCATTAAATCAAAAAATTCAAAACTAAAAACATTTCATAAATTAAACATATCGGTTATACATTAAAAGTCTAATAATCATAATAATAATTATCAAAAAATATCTGTTAATAACAAATACGATCATCTATTGCATGATAACCATTCAAAAATATCAATAAAAATAACTACTTATTACATGATTATCATCCAAATATATACTAAAAATTAATTTTGTAAAAAAAATAAAAATAAAAATGTAAAAGATTTATCATTTTTATATAATATTACCTTTGGTGTGTAGAAATAATTTTTAAAAAATTAAAAATAATTTTTTGATATTTATTTTTGTCAAATTAGTTTGATGACTTTGTCCTTCAAATGGAGTAACAATGTTTTTAATTATTCTTATTTAAAATGATATTCAAAATTTAAGGTCAAATATATAACAATTGAAAAATTATGAGTCAAAGTGACACAAATCTTAAACTACAGAGATTTGTTATTGTAATTCGTCCAATATTTTACGTAAATAAAATTAAAAAAATATATTAAATGTGTCATCTTTTATCTTTTAATTATTTAATAAAAATAAATTAATATTGTCTTATTTATAAAAATTTCAGCTACATCATAGGTTAAGAGTACCACTTGGACAATAGTACTACACGCTAACTGACAACTGTAGTCACTCTTCTTTGGGCTCAATTAGAAACATGGTTATGTCATGGATTTTTCTCATATCCAAATTATTTTTTTATAACTATTCAATTTTTTTTTTTTTTTAATTTTAGTTTCAGTATATGAAACACACAACTGAAACCATATATTAAAATTATGTCAAGCACTTTTTTATACACAGTTTATTGAAAATTTTTATTTCTTTCTCTCTTTCCTTTTTTTTCTTTTTTTTTCATTTTTTTTTTTTTCATTTGCATTCAATTTTTTTATTCATTTCTATTTACACGATCTGCAAAATGGATATGTAAATAGGTTACTTCACATACCTTTCAGGGAGTATTACCCGTAGAACTCACAATGCATCTACAGGGAATCCCACCGCACCTACGTCGGAACCAAAACTAAGGCTCTCCGCGTGCTATGGATACTAAAAAGTATGTTTAACCCTCACAATACATTATGAAGACTCGAACCCAAATTATGAATGATAAATTCGAAGGGCTTATCACTAAACTAACTCCTAATGGTTATTCATTTCTATATATGCGTATATTTTTTTTTTTTTTTAAGAATGAATATATATACGTGTATACATAGCATATATAGCCTTCTAGTATATTTATCTACAAATAACCTCAAGCATAGCCTTCCTTCATTTTGTTTGTACTGTGTCTGTGTTGTTTGTGTTATAAAAATTTAATTTACCGAAAAAAAAAAAAATTATGAAAGATTCTATATTTTAGTTAAATCTTTCATCTGAAATGTATTCTTGTCTCTTATCCATTTTGTAAAGACCCTTGATCATATTGAGTTGTTTAACTAGCCTCTGGTTGAGATTTTAGAATTTCATTTTTAGGTATGGTATACTTGGAAAATTCTATAGCACACATCCCAATCACAAATTTGTGTAATCAAACCACAAACTTTTGTTACATGGATCACAAATTTTGAATATTTTCTTACATTAATTTGTGGCAGTGTTACACTTCTCATAATCCAAATTATCCCTATACACTATTCAGATTTTTATTTTTATATTTTATATATTTTTTTCTTCCATCGACATCCAGTTTATTGTTCATTTGTTATATACAAGGCACAACTGATAAAATAATTTGAAATTATACTCAAACTATGAGTATTCAGGTCGTAAGTTTATTTTTTAATCTTTTAAGTCATTAGCTCCAAACTCTAATATTTTTGGATTAAAAAAAACATAATTTGTTTAGAAAGACGTTATCTGTTGAAATCAAATAAACCTATCTCTTGAAATCATCTAATTTGTCTATCGGTTGAAAATTCACCAAGCCTATTTTCTTATATGTTAAAATTTACCAAGCATATTTTCTTATATGTTAAAATTCACCAAATAACCGATATATTGAATTTTACCAAATCTACTTTTCTATATTTTGAAATTCACTAAACTTTATCTTTGAATTCACAAAATTTATTTTTTTATCTATTAAAATTTATATAAAATATGTCCATCATCCAACATTATATTTTTTAAATATCACACATTTCTTTATCTCACTACTACCTGTTATCACCGGCGACCTCAGTAATCAATTTTTTATTAACTTTTTTTAATGCACTTTTCCTGTGTGTCAGTATAACAAGAAAATTTTTCCCCTGCATCTAACCTGACACACTCTTTTAGGATAGACTTTCACCAATTTTCTCTTCAATTGCTACCCACTATTTATTTCAATTTTTTATTTTTTTCGATTTTTTTTCTTTCTTTATTTCTTTCCATCTACCTTTCAATTTTTATTCTATAGACACGTATACATACACTTCTGGTAGATCTATAAATATGTCTATAATCTTCCACTATTTGCAAATATGAAAACATTAGTCTAATGAGTAATATACACTCCCATTCTTGTCTCTCTCCACAGGGCTTTTGAATTTGTCTGAACCCTAGAGCCCAGTGGTTGAAGCGCTGACCAAGAATTAGCAGAATTCGAAGCCAAACACTTTGAATCCGAGTGAAGAACAAGGACTCAGAAGGGCTCCAAGCAATAATTGAGACCCAAGGTTAGGTCCTGAGTTTCATTATTTTTATGCAATCAATAATGCTTTTTTGGGTGTTCTTATGTGATGTCTTATAATTTCAATTATCTCACTTTTGAGACTGAATTTATAATTTTACCTCAATTTAATTTAATAGCTTATAATTTCTATTTTTTTAATAAAAAAAATAAGCATATAAACTATACGTGTCATGCTTTCATAAATAAAATTATAAACATGTTCAACTTGGTAAGTTAAGCTCAACTAGATCAATGATTAATTTCCTTCAAACACCCTAATTAATAGTATTAATTAGACCAAATTGACATAAAATTTAAAATTAAGGATCAAAATCGAACTAATTAAAATGATAAAGAGACCAAAATGACTCCTTTTCCCCTTCCAAATTGAATTAAAATTGTATGGTAAACTCGTGAGGCTTGTGGAATTTTTTTTTTCGGAGGGATTATTATATTTTTTAACCATGATAATAATATCAGTTCTGCTACAGACCTCGAATGAGATCTGCCGCGAATGGCTCGAGCCCCAAAACGATATCGTTTTGGAGCAAAATTTCAAAAAAAAAAAGAAAAATCAAAAGCAACAGAACTGGTGATGGCCTTGATGTCCCCTGTCAATCCATTCAAGAACAGAGAGAGAGAGAGAGAACCACCAAGAATTGCAAGTTCTTTCATGAATTGAATCAAAGTTCAAAGTCTGAAATTAAAAATAAAATAAAATCAAGATAAATCAAATTAGCAATTAGCAAATAAGAGAGAGAGAGAGAGAGAGAGAGAGAGAGAGAGAGAGAGAGAAGATAGAGCAGTGATGGAGAGAGAGAGGTCGGCAGAGCAGTTGGGGAGCTGGAGGGAGCTGGAGGGAAGAGTTTGGTGGCGTCGCAGTCGGTGGTGCTGTGAAGGGAGGATGGTTGAGAGCAGGGGACGATGGAGGTAGGGATGTTGAGGGATTGGAGGGCTGTGAGTTGTTTTGGGTCAAGGGTTGAGGAGGATGAGGGATGGAGATGAGGAGGGGGATTGGGTTAGGGAGATGGTAGTGGTGGTGGTGCTGGGAGGAGAAAGAGAGAGAGGAGGTGGGGGAGGAGAGAAGGAGGAGGAGCAGAGAAAGAAAGAGTAGGGGGGCCATGGTGCCATTGGTGAGCTAGAGAGAAAGAGAGAGAGAGAGAGAGAGATGAGAGTAGAGAGAGAGGACGATTCGAGCCAATTTGCGCCTCGAATTGTCAAGGCCTGAAGCATTTTTCTAATAATATTTTGGTGCGTTACTTGGCAGTTGAAAGAGAAAAGATTATTTTACAACAAAGCAATGGAGAAAAAACCAGGGATTACATTGAAAAACCATTCAGAATCTGAAGCTCAACAAGGCCTATGGCTTTCGCATAACTTGAATCTTCGAGACAACAAAACCATGAAGTATCTTCCTCCCTCCCAGCGAGTACCTTCATTGTGCCTAAAAGCTCCAAACAGTATTCGCATTGGAGGAGAAGAAGATAGTGGAAGTAGTAGGCAAGTTGATGATGAGAAACAAGCAAATGCATTCCTTCGTCCCTCCTAGAGAATATCTTCATCGCTCCTAAAAACACTAACCACTGTTCGCAATGGTGGAGGAGAAGACAATGGAAATAGTAGGCAAGTTGATGATGAGAAACAAGCAAATGCATTCCTTCGTCCCACACAAAGATTATCTTCATCGCTCCAAAAAACACTAACCAATGTTCGCAATGGTGGAGGAGGAGAAGACAGTGGAAATAGTAGGCAAGTTGATGATGAGAAACAAGCAAAAGCATTCCTTCGTCCCACACAAAGATTATCTTCATCACTCCAAAAAACACAAACCACTGTTCGCAATGGTGGAGGAGGAGAAGACCATGGAAATAGTAGGCAAGCTGATGATGAGAAACAAGCAAATGGATTCCTTCGTCCGTCCCAGAAACTACTTTTATTACAACGGTCTCCTACTCAAATGCCATCTACTTCCAACCTCATGCGTCCCCGACATGACTAAAGCCGAGTTAAAAAGACTACCAATTGATGTCGAAATTCCAGGCTCCATGTTATAATTGCTTGAAAGAATAAGCTTGGCTGTGTCGTGTGACAAAAAAAAGTTGTTAGTTTTTATATATTTGTTGTTGTGTTTGATATATGCTGTTGTTATTATCCTTTTGCTTTTAGATGAGATCAAAAAAAAAAAAAAAAAACCCAATCAAACCAGAGAATGGAAAACCCCAAAACTCCACCTCCTCCTAACACCAATATTACAACATAACATGAGAAAGAAAAAACAGACACAGAAAAACCAACTACCCATGTGAAACCAACAACTGCAACATAACGAGTGAATCCGTGTCCCAATAAAATTGGCACCTAATGAGACTCGCCCGATCATATTCAACCACCAAAAGGAACACCAAACAGTTGGTGAGACACCAAACAAACACCAAGCAAAATCAGACCCCAACATTGAAATCAAAACCTTTTATGATGAATAGAGCATATATCGAGTCTAAACTCAGTACATGATGGATCCAAGCCAAGTATAGCTTTCATATATGCAATCAAAAGCACATAAAGGCAGCATTCAATCATCAACTTATTAATAATCTTCCAAAGAAGACACCCCAAAAGCAAAAATCAGAAATAGAATTTTAAAAGCAAATTAATTCCTGCAAATAGAAGTTAACAATGATGCGATCTACATCATGGCTAAATCACTGCATCCCAACTATACTGGCACTGAGAAACCAACAAATCCTTTACAAGCATCAAAAAAAACAAACAAAAAGACCATGGTATTACACGTAACCAACGAAAGAATCACAAAGAGCAAAATGAGTAGAATTCACTTTTAAGAGTTTTTTTCTGTGTCCAAATGCAGAGAAGATCTAGAGCACAACCCATTATACTATATTATCAGTAAATCAAGTCACTGTCAAAAATAAAGAAAAGAAAAATTATGAAAGCCCCCATATCAGGAGTCTGCTTTAGGCCTCGAAAATGTCAGAGCCGACCCTGTTAATTGTGTGGATGTGGCAGAGGCAATGACAATAGCAATGGTGGTGATGGCGGTAATGGTGATGATGTGAAAAGATAGGAGGGATGAAGACAATACACCTCAACAGTCACAACAATGGCATAATCGTGACATATTTAAAATTGAGCATTCAACGTTCAGATTTAAGTAAGAAGTTCGTGACTTAATACTTTGGCCTACTCTTAGAAAGTGCATAAAATTTTAAGGGCAAATTACATTGACACTTCTTAGATTTCTATTTAATACACATCTCTCCCTCACGTTTAAAAAGTTATACGTACCCTCCTGTCAAATTAAAATGACAT
This sequence comes from Camellia granthamiana, assembly GCA_036172215.1. Classification (NCBI taxonomy): domain Eukaryota; kingdom Viridiplantae; phylum Streptophyta; class Magnoliopsida; order Ericales; family Theaceae; genus Camellia; species Camellia granthamiana. Next base: position 249,891 of record JAXFYN010000143.1, read on the forward strand.
ATTTGTTCCTTAGCCTTTATACATATAAAATAATAAAATAATATTAATATTTTGTTCATGTCATTTCAAGAAAAATAAAAATCATTTTCTTTGGTAACTCACACAAAAAATTTAATTTTTTCATTATTCGTATATTTTTATTTTTACTGAAATTTTTTTAATATTTTAAGCAAATTTTATTTTATTTTTTATTTTTTAGATACTCCTAATCTAGATATACTTAAGAAGTATAATATTTTTGTAATTTTTTTTTAAAATTCATTAAATAAAAAAAATAAAAAAATACAAAAATTCAATAATACTATAATAAATATGAATGACGGTGTTTGGTAATACTGTAATAAATGTGTGTGAATAGATGAGAAAAAAAATGATGGTAAAAATAAAAATGAAAAATTCTATTTGTATATAAAAATTTATGCAAAAAATATCATAAAAATGTTATAATATTGATATTATTATATTTACGGGTGTTTTATTTTAAAGTGAAATGTCACCATTAAGCTACATCATTGTGTTTGAAAATTTTATATAAAATTTCAACACAGCTGGAGACCCCCAGCTGGGGGTGACCCCTACGACCCCCATATACACGTGGGGGGCAAAGAGTGGAAGGAAATTAAATAAATAAATAAATAAAATTTCTATTGAACCAATTAGCACCCACGGGGGGTGCTGGGGGTCTCCCCAGTGGGAGTCTTTCCCATTTTTCATAAAATTTATGTTTGTATATCATCACTCAATAAGAATATATTCAGGTAGAATTTAATGATGAAAAATTATAGAATATAGTCATGATAATAGGAAGAAGAAATGGTAGGGAAATGGATAAAATAGTCATTTAGAAAATTTTAGAGCATGACATCAGCAATCTAGGGGAATAATTTGTAATGAGATTACAAACCTCGGGAAGGGGAATGCAATTTTTCAAACACGAGGGGAGATTTGTATTAAATAGAAATCTCAGGGAGTGTCAGTATAATTTATCCAAATTGTAAATAATACGAATTATGATTATCAAATGAAGTTGTGGGATTTACGTGTAGGTTCTAATAGGTTATGTGACAAGTAATGACATTTTCATCAAACACTATTAAAAAATTGTTAATATCCGACAATAGTTTAAAAATTATCACAAAAAATGTCACTAATTATAAGTTTTAGCGACAGTTTAAAAAATTGTCACAAAAAAGTCATTAATTTTCAACTTTTAGCAATAATTTGAAAAATTCGTCACAAAAAAAGTCATTAATTGTAAATTTTAGCGACAATTTATAAAGGATAAATTACACTAACAGTTCCTACAATTTGGGGCTCGTGTCAATTTAGTCCCTGACTTTTCAATTGTCACACATTTGACCATAAATTTTGAATCTTGTTTCAAATAAGGACAATTGAACAAACCATTGCTTAATTTCAAGGGTAAAATTGTCAATTTGAAAAAATATAAACTCATTTGACAAAAATAAATTTCAAAAAAATATTTTAAAATTTTTAAAAATTATTTCTACCCACCAAAGATAAAATTATGTAAAATTGATAAAAATTAATAAAAATTACATGATTAATTTTTAAAAATTAATTTTACATGATCATCATCCAAATACATAATAAAAATTAATTTGGTAAAAAAAAAAAATGTCTAAAAGATTTATCAATTTTATATAATTTTATCTTTAGTAGGTAGAAATAATTTTTAAAAATTTAAAAATAATTTTTGACATTTATTTGTGTCAAATTAATTTATATTTTATCAAATTGATGAATTTGTCCTTGAAAAATTCAATAATATCTTCAATTGTCCTTATTTGGAACATAATTCAAAATTCAGGATCAAATGTGTTACAATTGAAAAGTCAGGGACCAAAGTGACACAAACCCCAAACTATAGGGACCGTTGGTGTAATTCACCCATTTATAAAAAATCATGACAAAAAAAGTCACTAATTGTCAATTTTTAGCAACATGTGCAAAAAATCGCCATAAAAAATTATTTTTAGCGAATATTTTATTAAAACTTATTTTCAATAGAATTTAATGAGAATTGAATCCAACTATTAGAATCTATTGGTAGTTTACCAAATTTATTTTGAGAAAATTGTTAAAAAGTCTCATCTAAAAAGGGTATAAAGCATTAGGTCCCATGAGGCTTATTTATTTATTATTTTTTTTACAGTGGTAAGTATACTCTTTGTAAAATATTATGGTGAGAAGTACATTTTATTATTTTGGAAGACATTTTATTTTTAATTTTATCTCTTAATCTATCTGTTGAATTTTTTTGGATTATCTGTACAAATATTTTGTCTGTTTAATTTTTTGTACTATTTATTCAAATATTTTTTTGTTATCCGTCCAAATTAACACCTATATGTTCAATTTTTTGAACAGATCTAAGCCTTTTGGAGTTTGCTTTTTCAACAAACCCTACTCTCTAATATTTTCCCTATCTGTTAAAATTCAACTCTTAAATTTCTTTAACTTATCTGTTCATAGACCCATAGAGAGAGAAAATAGAAAAGTATTGGTTCAATTTTTCTTTTATCTGTTAACATCTACCGAACTAACTAAAATCTGTAAAAATTTGGGAGAGAAACTAACTATTTACACATGATCTCTCATGAATCAACTCTAATCCACACAGTATTTACTCTCAAAAGTAGAAATCATGAAATCCTACAATTCCAATGAAAACAAACAAAACCTATTGTCACACTCTTCTTTGTCCAAACCCAGCACCCAAAGAAGAAGATGGGGCAAATGGTGTTGAATTCGAGAAGGGTGGAGGAACCAAAACCAACACGGATCTGGAAAGGAAAAGTGGTTGAGTAGAAAGGGATTTGTATAGAGTTGAGGATGGCCTAAATCTGCTTCCTTTTGGTGGTGACCAAGTGTTTTCTAGAGGCCGACCTAGTGGTAGTGGTGGTGGTGTTGCCGTGGTGGTAGCTAGGGAGGTTGTCTTGGACTAACACGACTGCAGAGATTTGTCCTTGGAATCCGCCTGTGGCAGAGACTTTGCAGGAGAAAAGATGAAGAGGAAAAAGAAAATGAGGGGAGAAAAACGAGACTGAGGGAAGCAACACTGCTGACGAGTGAAGGAAGTAGGCGGCGGATGCACATCTGATCTCAAATTCGTAGGGAAAGAATATGAAAATGAGAGAGAGAGAGAGAGGGTTTGAAGAAATGGTTTAGAGAGATAGGTTCCATATGTTGATATGCATAGGAATATGAATGGCTATTTTGATTATTTTGTACAAGACTGCCCTTATAGACATAATATTTTAGAGTATAGATTTTAGACCAACCAAATTCAAATTTAGACTTGTAGGCCAAGTGCCCATTTATTTTTATTGAATACATTCAATTTTAAATATTAAATTAAATTATCAAACGCCACCAATTTCCTTCATTCCTCCCTCTCACCATGTTAGGTTAGATTCAGAATAATCCCCTACAATTATCACTGTGCTTCCCCAGGTTTGCAATTTAGTTCTTTTCCAATAATATTCAAAATAAATTACAAATATATCTCTTGAGATTTGATTAAAATACGAATTGCTCCCTATAGTTTTGAAAATTACACTCCACCCCCTGAGGTTTCTAATTTCATAACAAATCGCAATTTTTATTAATAAATCATCAAGTCAATTAACAGTTGTTAATGATGTTAAAAATATATTTCAATTAATAATTTAAATAATTTTATTATTATATAAGAGAGCAATTATGAATTTTATTTTTATAGTTAATTTAAATAAAAAATTATGATAGGGGGTATTTGTAATTTTTCAAATCACAGAAATAATCTGTATTTTAAGCAAGTCTTAGGAAGTGTATTTATAATTTATCCTAATATTTAACTCCATCATACTAATAATTTACTTATTTAAATCACAAAATCTTCAACTTTATATTGATCATTCACATTTGGTACTACAAATTCAAATACTGTTTAACCATGACTACGATTAATATTCACTCATTTATTATTATTGGTGAGCCGAGTTGTCATAATGTGAATAAAATCATTTACACTTACAAATTCCATATAGATGCAAATAAAATAGTCAAATGGAAAAACTTGAAGAATGTACCTTCACTATGATTGTCCAATTATTGAGATTATTGGCCCCAAGTAAGAACTAAAGTCAAATTTAAAGACTTTAAAAATGGAACACCAATGAATATGAAACGAGGAAACATCAGAGAAAATGACAAACGATTTAAAATATTAAAAAAAAAAAGACGAATAAGATAACATAGGTCACTCACATAATACGACAATTAGGTTGAAAGCTCTTAGAAATAAGAATATATGAACAAAGTTCAAAATTGACGGCAATTAGGATGGAAAGCCCCTAGAAATCCGCTAGAGAAGACCATTGAATATATTTAGCAGAGGAATTTATGAGGAAAAGTTATGAAACATCCATAATTCTCCCCATTCAGAAAATTTGGACATTTCAAAGGGTTTACATTTAAGATTATATAAAATATTGCTCAATCTATTAAAATGACATCGATCTATACTATTTTATCCACTAATTGCGGTTTGAATTTTAAAATTTATAATCCGTCTTGCTCCAAAGGACTTACACCTAGGGTTGTGTAAAATACTGGCTAATCCACTAAAATCGCACTGATTTATTCGTTAACTACGGTTTAAATTTTAAAATTTATAATCCACTTTCGAAACAGCTTTGCTCCGCTATAATTAATACATACATATTTTTTAACCTATAATAAAATATCAAAGTAAAAATGAGTATGAAAAAAATTTAAGGTGTGAAATTTATTACAAAATATTATTAGTTATATATATGAAAAATTAGTTTGTGTTATACATATGAAAAATATTATGTAAATTAATTTTATATATTATGCAAAAACTTGATAATTGGTTAGAATATTCTTCAATTTGCCAATCCGTCATAAACGTCTCAAACCGTAATTTATCAATCTTCTAATCCGCCATTTGATTTATAATTTTACTCCCAAAACTCCTAAATTGCGCTACGTACACCCTTACTTACACCCCTAGGCTAAACAAGGGATTTAAATATTCATTAATGATTTCCTCCATAATCCATGTAAGATAGGTGGTTACACCTCTTTAACATCTCATTCATAAGGCTAATTTTAAGAGATAATTTTTCATTCAATTCTTAATAATTTTTGTCATTTTTTTTTGTGATGTAAAGATATTATTACAAATAATCTAGATCTACTTAAACCCATATCAACTGGCGGTTGAGACGCACTTTACTTTTGCATTAACATAACCAAAAAAATTATAATTTTCCAACATTGGTTTCATTATTTTTATGTAATCAATAATGTTTTTTGGGGGTGTTTTTTATAGTTTGGTCTAATACAATTAATCTGTATGTGACTTACATATTTAAAATTATTATTCTCCTTTAATACAGTCTATTTTGTACGGGGACAGTCAATTTTGATATTATAAAAGTGCAATGCTACATACCACTAATTTATCATCACTAACTCCATCACTAGTGAGGTGACAATTGAAAAAAAAAAAAAAAACAAAAACCAAGGTACAAAACACATGTGGCAGTGGGTGGGACCCACTGCCACATCATTAGAGCCACCACTAATTAGTGGTCTAAAGCATTTTTGATTATAAAAAGTTAGCTTATGATCTCAACCCCCCCCCCCCCCCCTTCTCTCAATCTCTGCATTTTTGATTGATTTAAAAAGAATTTCTCTCAATTTCTTTCCATCTCCTTTTTTGCAATCCAAATAGATGATTAGGACTATAAAAAAAATTGAAAATTATTTATTTATTTATTTTTTTGCTTTTTAAAATCACTCAATCCAAACATGCTGTAAATTTTGCATCTTAGGTATAAAAAGTTTTTTAAAAGTGACCATTGGTTCAATGGTAAAATATTGATAACCTAATAACTTTGAAGTTATGGATTTAAGTCCTGAGATAATCACTTTGTGTGCTATGTCAAAGGTTAAGTATGTACCTAATTTTTCCTCCCATCACTTTGTGTACTATGCCAAAAATTAAGTGTATACTCAATTTTTTTCTCCTAAATACATATTAATGTGTACTAATTGACTTTATTTTTTATTTTTTATTCTTTATTTTTTTAAGTTCTGAAATGTTTTTCTCTTCATTATTTGGTTGTATTTGCATAACTTATTTTGACAAAAGTAAATACCAAAAAAAATATTTTTGAAATGAATTCCATTTATTTTCAGCAAACATGTTTTTGAAAATTTTTTAGATAACAAAACTCAACCATTCTTGGATAAATTACAAACACATCCCCTCATATTTTCTTAACATACATATTGCCCCATGTAATTCTGAAAATTATATTTCGCCCCTTCAACTTTCTAATCAAATAACAAATGAACCCTTTAATTAATAAATTATTAAGTCAATTAACACTTTTTAATGTTATTAGAAATATATTTCAATTAATAATTTAAATAATTTTATTATTGTGTAGAAGAGTAATTAAGAATTTTTTTTTATTAATTCTACTAAATAAAAAATTTCTGACAATAGGATATTTGTAATAATTTTTAAATAATTCGTATTTTAAGCAAATCTCAAGAGGTGTATTTATAATTTACTCAACATTCTTTATATTTTTGTATCTCTAATATAATTTTTTTTAACACCATAAAAATAACAATAATATTTTGCTATGTGACTTGGACAGTTGGCAATTGCAGGTATGTTTGATTGACAGAATTAGAGTATGAGATTGAGATTATTAATCATGAGTCCAATAATCCTGTGTTCGTTTTGAAATTTTGTTTCAAGATTATAAATCCAAATGATAATTAATCCAACAAATTTGTAGGATTATTAATAATCGGATAGGGGTAGGATTATATATCCTGAGTTGGAAAATAAAATAAAAAGACTCTTTTACCTTCATAAGTTTTTTTATCCAATGCAAATCAAACAATGGATAAGGGAATAATTTATCCTACTAATTCAATTAGATAGTGAATACCACACTAATTTGATAGAATTATTAATACTTTCACTATTAGTTTTATGAATCAAACATGGCCTTTGATAAAAAAATAAAAATATATATATTGATTATTCCAAAATTCAAAATGGAAGGGACCATGGGAGAATCCGCTGAGGTTCTGGGATATAGAACAGTTTAATCCGAAAAGATCAGAAGCTATTGCTGCAAGTGCACAGAAGTTCAGCAAGATTGTAATTGAGGCCCCTGACCCAAGGCTTGTGAATTTTTTTAAACCCTAGAACTCAGTGGTTGAAGCATTGTCCAAAAATTAGAAGAAATCGAAGCCAGACACTTCGAATCCGAGAAGGTTAGGTCTTGATTTCATTAATTTTTATGCAATCAACAATATTTTTGGTGCTTTTATAGTTTGGTTAAATACAATTAATCTGTATGTGACTTGTATATTTTAGATGATTATTCTTCTTTAACATGAACTGTTTAGGACTATAGGAGAGAAAGGAAAAGAAAATGTTGTATTTTTCTCTACCTTTTATTTGATTAAGCTTAAGGGTAAAAAAAACATTGAAAAGTAAATATATTATTTGATTTCTCTTTTATCTTGTATAAATGCACTACGTAAAAAGCATTAATTTTTTTCTTTAATAGTCTTTTTTTAATTATTCATGCATATTGTGTATAGGTGTAGACGTCCCCGAACGCATCCCGGGGGAAGGGGAGTGCGAGTCCCCCCCCCGTTCTGGTTCGATATTGGGTCACTACAGTTCGAAGGACTCAAATGTCACGGTTCTTAATCTCGAACCAAAGAGTCCAAATCCGGCAAATCGTTTTGAGAAAACTAATTTTTGAAAGAAGTGCCAAACATGGACTGCTTTGCCAGATACAGAGTCGCCACCTAAATATTTTTAATGGGAAATTTAGGAAACCCTGACTCGGTGCCAAAGGCCACGTGTCCGTCATCACCAAAGTTGCCTCGGCTCGGGAACTTGGGTACGATTGGGGAAGGTCACTTCGTGAGCACCCCCGCTCGCCCGGTCGAAGACCGGCCTCTATTAACCATGATATCTGTTTTTGAAAACATTGTGCGTTCTTATTCCGGTTATTAGCCTAGGTTACTATGTGATGCGCACAGCATACAAGTATAGACTGAATCGCCTGAATTGGAACAAAACACTTTATGTTTGTTTTTGAAAATGGTTTGCTACCCGCAGGTAGGCTTAAAAATGCAGATTTTGCCACCCTCAGGTGGGCTTAGAAGAACAATGGTTTTGCCACTATCTAGTGGGCTTAAAACAAACATTTGATGAATTATCCCAACTTAAGTAACTCAACCTCCACCCACAAGCATTCAAGGCAATTATATCACATAAGCACATAGCCTCATGATAAGCATGCTATTCATGGCAACACTCACACGCATGCAAGGATGCTAAAGCATAAAACTCACCGAGTACTCCAAGTCAAAACAGAAAACCGATTAGAAATCATGCATGATCCTAAGTATACTGTAATGCCTAATGCAACACATGCAAAGATGCAAACTATAGCAGGCTCGGCTATTCTAAATATGGCATATGGAATGCTACAACTATCAAGTACTCAACTTGGAATTGAAATACAAATGCAGTTTGTATGATGCGCCGAGCCCTGTGCGTACAAAACAGATGAATGATGCAAACATGCTGTCATACTGTATGCTAATTGAAATATGCCCTATATCTAACCATCGTAAGCAGGTAAATAAAAGGGAAGAAAGACGTGGGGTTGGAAGACATACATCACACTCACCCACACTTATTACAATTATGCCCTCACGCAGAGGGTCCGAATAAATAATAATACAGTCCGAAATAAAAGAATATTACAGTCCGAATAAATATACAAAATCCTAATTAATTAACAAATTAAATAAGAAAAACTGTAAACTGGCATGCAAGCCAGGGGGCTGCCTTGACTCCGCTCCGGATAATGAAATGATGCATGTTGGGCTGCCTTGCGCGGAAATCCACTAGGATGCCCCAATTAGCCTCTGTTTGCAATGTTTCTCGAAATGAGTGCCAGACTCCGGAAAGTTGCTGATTCTTCATTTTGGCTGCAACAGAGAGCAGGAAAGGGGCATAGCAATGTATTTCACAAATATATGCATGCCTCGATCCTCGTGCCACCAATCACGCATATCGATGCATGATGGCCGAGGAATCGGATCGCACAACTCAATATAGGATGAATGCATATGAATGCTACAGCAAAACCTAACTCCATCATGGGTAATCCGGAGTGTCGGTGACTGGGAATTGAGACCCGTTCCGTCACTCAGAGTACGAAACGCGCCTCGTTTCCCGTGCCCAGGCTAACTCCTATCCCGAACACGATGCAATATGCATGATGTGCATGAATGCAACTAAAATACAATCCTAGCATGCATAATGCTATGAAAATGAGATGCCTCGAAATGCGTGCACGCGGACACGCAAACCGAGGCGATGATCCTAAGGCATAAAATGGCATACGCAATGCAATTGGACTTACACTAACATGAGTGGACCTCAGCCACACTGACATAAGAGGCCGTCAGATAAAAGTGAAGTGCCTCGAAATGCGTGCACACGGGCACGCAAACCGAGGCAATGATACTAAAGCATGAAATGGCACTCGAAATGCAAATTGGACTTATACTAACATGAGAGAGCCTCAGCCACACTCACATAAGAGGGCGTGAGATGAAAATGAAGTGCCTCGAAATGCGTGCACACGGGCACGCAAACCGAGGCAATGGTACTAAAGCATGAAATGGCATACGCAATGCAATTAGACTTACACTAACATGAGAGGGCCTCAGCCACACTCACATAAGAGGCCGTCGGATGAAAATGAAGTGCCTCGAAATGCGTGCACACGGGCACGCAAACCGAGGCAGTGACATAAAGGCACGAAATGACATAGAAAATGATATGCAAGCATGCCAATGGAATTTTGGTACTGAAATCTGGGGGAAAACAGCCCCGAAATGAGGCGAAAGTACACCCGATGCATGAAATGGTCCCGAAACATGAATTTAGGCACCCGAAATGGCCTATAGCTATGCAATGCATGCACAATATGGACATGGAATGAAAATACAGTAGCAAGGCAGCCCCAAAACAAGCATTTTCCAGTCTAAAACATGGCCAAACAGCAAGCATAGATAGGGCAACAATGGCATACAAAAATGGCTCCACAAGGGAGGCTATGAAGCAAGTGATACATGCAATGCCCAAACAGCAAAATACCCTTCTACAACACTGAAGAGGGACTAAAAATATGAACATTTACAGTAGATGACATCCCCCAAATCAGTATGAAAACATGCTAAAAATGCCATGCAAGAACTAGGATACATAAGGCTATAACATGAGGTACCCCAAACATTCATCAAACCAGAAAAGACCCTTAATTAAATATGTCAAAAAGATCAAGATATGACTTTTTCCAGCACTGATGATGGCCGAAAACAGAAGCTAGATAAGCTTAAAAAAGCATGCAAAAATGGGGGTCAAAGAGGGGTATAATGGCAAGTATAACATGGAGACCCCCAACAAGGTTTATCCCTTTTACAATGTTGTAGAGGGACACAAGATAAGCCTACTCACAGTTCATGACATGCTCCAAAACAGACTACATGTAGACCAAACAAATCATGCAAACTTACGGTAAATAGGAGAGATTATGAAGTAAGTGAAAGATAGAGGACTCAAACAGGATTGAGCCCTTCTTAAATGTTGAAGAGGGCCTCAAAATAGGCCCTCTTACAGTTTACATTATGCTCGAAAACAGATCACACATAGGCCAAATATTCAATGCAAAATAATGGCATATAAGAGGATATTGAAACAAGTGCAAGGTGGTGATCTCAAATAGGGTTGAACCCTTCAACAAACATGTATAATAGCTCAAAATAGACCTAATTACAGTTGGGGTCGGAGCCCAAAACAGCAAGCAAGGAGGGTAGAAAAATGATACAAAAATGGAGCTCAAAAGGGGAAATGAGTGCTTACCCTTGTAGACCAAAACCTTGGCTGCTTCTAGGACCAAGTTTGCTGCCTCTTAGCTGCTGGAAAGCCTCCCAAGATGCTGGAAATGGAGTAGTGGTGGTGGTGCTTGGTGGTGATGAAGAAAATGGGTTGGAACTTGGTGTTTAGAGCTTGGAAATATAGAGAGGGAGAGAGATACAACACAAGAGCTCTCCAAGGATTTTTTCTAACCCTAAAACACAGCTGGGAGCTGCTGTTATATAAGCAAAATTGGTGGAAAAATGGAGGGAAAAAAAGGGGGGGGAAACTAGTCAAGTTTCCCCCCAAAAATGGTTAGACCCTCGGACATGAGTGAAGTCCAAAACAAAATTCATATCTAGGACACACTTGGGGAGGGAGGCATGGCCGGCTAGCTCACAGGGGCAAAAAGGTCATTTCACAAAAGGGGTGGCCGGCCAGCTAGTTTTTAGGAACTGCCGGGAAGAAGGCTGGCCGGTGGGTTCTAGGGAAGTCCAAAAGTGGCCATTCAAGTGTCCAAATTGAAGCCCCGGAAGTTAGCTTTCCAATGGCGCAAACCTTGCATCAAAATTTCTCCTGTGGAAAAAGTTATGCCCGTTTCCGTGAAGCCGCGCAGATTTCGGTCCAACCGGAGTGATGCCCTACTTCAATCAACCATATCTCCTCCATCCGGAATTGAACTTAGGAGATTCTTGAGTGCAAAATGAAGCCCCGGGAGTAAGCTTTCCAACGATGGTGGCCTCATACTTTAATTCCTCTTGTGCAAAGAGTTACGCCCGTTTCGGTGAAGCCGCGCAGACTTTTCCTTCCCGGATCCACTTTTCAAAGAGGTTTCAAAATGGACAAAAGAATTACTGGCCGGCCATGTGTTTTTAGGATCCTCCCATGTGTGTACAACACAAATATGTGGTTTTGGCTCGAAGAAAATGGCCCTAGGGTGTTCAACATTAGCCCGGAAGTGAGAAAAACGGGCGCCGGGGGGCGTCGGAGGAGCATAACTGGTTGCTGAGATAATTGCTGGCCTCCCACCCTCCAGTGATCTTCCTGGGGATAAAATAGAGGTACCTGCCAAAAATGAACAAAAACCGATGCAAAACGAATGCTCGGGGACCAAAACACGCAGTTCGGGGTCCCGAAAACCGGCCGTTAAGCGCCGAAAGTGGTGTTTGGCCACGAAGTGGGTATCTAAGACCCCAGTGTCCCTCGAAAGGGAGTAAATGAGATGCATGCCAAAAACCGGAGGAATCGGAGATGGTTAGACGGTCCCGAACCGAGGCACACGGCCTGACGGCTCCGAAAACCGGGAACCGGGCTCCGAAATGGGCAAAATGGCCTACGGGCACGAAATGTAGCCCACGGCCACTGAGAGATAGTCTACGGGACCTCTCCCTCCCCTCAGGAAAGAAAACAGAGAAAATTGAGTCTGGTTCGCAAACCGAGGCAAGGCACAGAAGAGGGTTCGGAAGTCCGGAGGCAGGGCGCACGGCCGCGACTCTGAGACTTCTGAACGAGCACAATATACAATATCACCGAGCGCTCAATCGGTGACGTCTGAGCCTTAAGGTCGGTCAAAAATGGGGTGTCTACAATAGGTATATAAAATTTAAGTCAAATATAAATGTTTTGTAATAAATAATTTCATGTTAAATAAAAAATTAAATATAAATTAATATTAAGACATCAATAAAATAGATCAAAAATAAAAAATATAAATAAAAATTAATTTAGTCCGTTCGATACACATAATTAAATACATTTTGTCTTATTTATTTATTTATTTGTATATTGAGATAATTTTTTTAATATTATAATAATTGATGAAAAATATATAAAAAATAAGTATTTCTCAAATAGAATTTATATAAAATTGGTTATTATAATTCAAATTGAATTTGTACAAAACTTTATATGTGGCTTTTTTAGAAAAAAATAAAACCTTTAGCATGTGCTACCTACTTTTAATAATATATATATATATATATTTGATATGATGATGATTACTACCCATTTTATTTATTTCAAATTTTATTTTATTTATTTATTTATTTTTTCCATCTTCCTTTCAATTTTTTATTCTACAGACGCATATGCGTAGCCTTCTCGTAGATCTACAAATATGTCTATAATCTTCCACTATTTGCAAATATGAAAACATAGAAGTCTAACATACACGCCCATTCTTGTCTCTCTTCCAGAGCTTATGAATTTTTCTGAATCCGAGAACCCGGTGGTTGAAGCGTTGACCAAGAATTAGCAGATATCGAAGCTAAACACTTTGAATCCGAGGGAAGAACAAGGACTTACAAGTGGAGATTTGAGACCCAAGGTGCAAGGTTAGGTCCTGACTTCCATTATTTTTATGCCATTAATAATGCTTTTTTTCTTTTTTTTTTTTTTTGTGGTGTTTTGATGTGATATCTTATAATTTCAATTGTTTTAATTTTGATTATGAATTTATGATTTTGTCTTAACTACACGTGTTATGTTTTTATAGACAAAATTATAAACATGTTCAACTTAATAAGTTAAGCCCCGCTAAACAATTTCTTTCAAACACCTTAACATTATCAATTAGACTAAATTAAGAATCAAAATTAAAATAATTAAAATGATAAAAACTAAAATGACACAAAAATAAAATTCAAGACTATTGATATAATTTGTCTTATTTCATTCATAATTTTTTTATTTTTTTTTCTTTTAATTGAATTAAAATTGTAAGATAAAAGCTTGTGTATTATTTTTTCAAAGCGATTATAAAAAGACATTCGGGTGATAAATTTATTTGTTTATTTATTTTTCGAAAGATCTAGAGGCTAAAACATTAGGTTCATAAAGATAAGCTGTTACAAAATGACCACAATAGCTATGTATATGTATACAGCACTGGTAGAAAACCCGAAAATCTGTGGCTTGAATGGTTCGAAACTGTCAAAACAACGTCGTTTTGCTGCCAAAACGACGCAAAACGATACCGTTTTGACAGTTTCGAGCCATTTAAGCCACACATTTTGTGACCCTCAAACATTATTCATATGTATATTGTGTTTCTCAAACAACACGCGCCCCCTCCCGGGGTTCTCTCTCTCTCTCTCTCTCTCACACACACACCGTTTCCTCGTCCCTCCTCCACCGCCGATCTCCTCGCCGAAACCTGCTGCGTCACCTCCTCCACTCCTCGCCGTCACCACAGCCTGCGTACCACCACTCAAACAACCACCGTCGATCGAATCAGCATATCGCCAAAGGCTTGTTCGCATCACCGTCGCAGCAGATCTCCTCGGCCGATCTTGCGAACGCCGTCGACACCATACCTTTCTCCATCTTCATTTTCATCATCTTCATCATCCTCGTTGGGATCCCACTCTGCGTCACTGTTCAAATTTGGTAAAGGAGACGAGGCAGAGCTGGCTGTCTTACTTTGTCCTCTCTCTCTCTCTCTCTCTCTCTCTCTCTCTCTCTCTCTCTGTCTCTCACCGAAAAGACGAAGACGATGACGGCGGCACTGCCGAAGAGACGAAGATGACCAGAGTTGACAACGACGGCGCCTCCAGATGGAGGCTGATCGGGGGAAAGCGGCGGCACTGTGGTTTTTTTTTCCTCTGCTGAGTAGATCTAGGGTTGTGGATCTAAGAAGGAAACGACGAGTGTTGTAGTGGCAACCTTGGTGTATTTCTTTTCTATTCTGAACCCTAACTCTCCAACCTTGTGTTAGGGTTTGAAACTTGGGGAATTCGAATCCAATGTTATTGTTAACGGAGTCATGGTCGTGTTCAGACAAGACCAACGGTGATGAGTTGATGGTGTGACTCATCGAAGTATCAAGCGACAGAGGTTGGGCGATGGAGTGGGCCCACCTTCTGAGTCTGAATGCACACCCCAACCTTGGTGTATTTCTTTTCTTTTCTGAACCAATCGAATACAGATCAACAATAGTGGCTCCTGTGTCTCTGAAATTTTTTTTTTTCTTTTGTTGTTATTGTTGAGAAACATTTTGCAACAGATAATAAAAAATTAAAAATTAAAAAATAGAAAAAAGAAAAAAAAAGAAAAGATGATGAATCTGTCGTGCCATTGTTGGCATCAAGGTTGACGAATAGGTTGAGTTGTTGAACACATTGTTGGTGTATTTCTTACGTCTTCAAATATATATATATATATATATATATTTTAGGGAGTTGCTGTTGATGGTGACAATGATGAAACAGATTGTTGTTTTTGAGGATGATGAGAATAAAGTTTTGAACAGATAAAGTATTTGAAGTGATAAATTTAAACAGATAAGCGAAAAAATTGAATAGATAATAAAATATGGATAGATATTTGAACAAATTGGGAGAAAAAGTTTTGAACAGACAGATAGAAAATTTAAACATATAGATATAAATTTAAACAGATAGTCAAAAAAAAGTTAATAGATAAATTAAGGGGTAAAATTAAAAATAAAATGTGTTTTTTTATCAAATTATTTCACAAAAAGTGAACCTCTTACTAATAAAAAATATTCATTAAATCTATTGTCTTATACATTCCTTAGGTTAGATTTATTATCAATTTTTCCATTATTATATTCTTTTAACCATGATAATAATATTTTTGTAGGTTCCTTAGAATCTAAAGCGCAACAAGGCCTACAACCTTCAATTCACCCAAAAGCAATCAGTATGCTCAATGGTGGAGGAAGGGCAGGCAGTGGAAGTAGTAAGCAAGTACCTTTGTTGCTCTTAAAAACACCAAATAGTATTTTCAACGGTAAAGAAGAAGAAGATAGTAAAAGTAGTAAGCAAGTACCTTCATTGCTCCTAAAAAATACAAACAGTATTTTCAATGGCAAAAGAGAAGAAGGCAGTGGACATAGGAAGCAAGTACCTTCATTGCTCCTAAAAAATACAAACAGTATGTTCAATGGCAAAGGAGAAACAAACAGTATGTTCAATGGAAAAGGAGAAGAAGGCAGCAGACATAGGAAGCAAGTACCTTCATTGCGGGTGATGCTATGGTACATTTAGATGTACCATACATTTAGTTATGAACTTATATGATTTTATGTCATAACCAATATCATATTAGTCATAACCACTATCATATTGAGTCATAACTTAGTTATATTCAGTTATTTATTTATACCATATTACCTCGTAACCAGGTCATAACTAAATTACTTAAATAATTTAACTCTCAAATAGGCAACCGGTGTAGCCGGTTAGAAGGGGAAACAAAATTGAACAGTCGTGTTTGGCCCTCTTGTTGGCTCTTCTCCTCCCTCTTCTCTTCCGCCATAGCTGAAGCTTCCAAGGACCACCAGCCTCGTCGGCGATCCGGGCTTCAGCCATGTCGACATCTTCTTCGCAAGCTCTCACTCTCTGGACGTCTCCACCATGGGTTTGTTCTAGTTGTTCTTCATCAATCGCAATGATCTCTGTTCTTCATCGATCTCGAGGCTAATCGAACTCGAACTCAATCTCTCTCGCTATTAGCTCCCATCTTGAGTTTGCAAATCGCAAATCCGAAATCGAGTTTGAATCAGATCAGATCTATCTTGCTCTTTATCTCAGGTACGTTTTTCAGAAAATTAAAAAAATTCATGTATTGTCTTTCATATATTTTTTTCTTAGATTTCATTTGCTAATAAATGAAAATATATATATATATGGTTATTGCAAAAAAACAAATTTGTTACATTTCATTTGAGTTGTAAACTTGTTTATATTCAGATTTTGAAGCTCGTTTAGTGTACATTTTCCTGTGGTGCTGTAATCAAAAGTTATATTTGAATTGTTGTCCTCTTGATCTGATCAACAGTTGGATTTGATATGTTATACAGAGTGTTTTTGTAAGTAATTTTATTGTCTGATTGCTTTGCAATTGTTAGATTGGTGATTGATTGCTCTATTATATTGGATGAGATTCATAGAGAAAGCTCATCAGTTTGATTTTATTTGAATTAGAATGGAAGATGAAGAGTAAGGGGGAGGAAGAAAAAAGAAAACATGGATTGATTCAAGTGGAAACTTTGGCACAATGTTTTTCTGATCCAGTTAGAACTCAGAGCAAACCTAGTTTTCTTCATCTATAACCATGTATATAAATTATTAAAAGAAATTATAGCATGAAGTAATTAGTAGAGATAAATCATGTAGAATATCAATTCTTTTAAAAACTTTACCTACATTGAAGTTCTTTGTGGGAAAATTCCATGTAAATGGTAGATCCCAGTTGTAACTAAGTTCTAAAATATCAAATGTAGGTTTATCATTCATATATGATAATCTATACTATTTTAAATTAATTCTTGTTTTTTCTTTGAATGCAGAGACTAAAAATAAAAAATAAGAATCTCGTTGTTAAAGTAAAGTTTAGAACTTGAAATTTTTATATTGAATGTACGTCTTCTTGAATTTGTATCAGAACTGAGTGCAGAGTTGTTTGTAACGATTAATTTATTTGATAGGAGCAATAATCTGCAGAGAATTAGTTTAGAATTTTAATTGACATGGTTGTAATCAGTTCAGAAAATACTCTTTTAAGTGGGCTACTGTCACACCCCAAACCCGCCCCTAAAAGTTTGGGCATGACCCATTCGAAAACAGACACAAAACCTGTTATACATTTCATATGGGGCCTGAACGGAAGCATTTAATAATATAAAAATACATAAAACATCATCCATTGAGCTACTACTACCATGCCAGGACCGCACACATTGCATTAGGTACACAATATAATTATAAACATACACTCGAACTTCGGTTATACACATATACATTCATATTTAGACCCACAATTGGGCGTATGACAAAAATATTAATTAAGACAACCAAGGCATAAATCAATAACTTAACAACATTCTATAAAATGCACAGCTTCTGGTAGTGCCAGGACGCATCAAAGCTGACAAGAGAAGGACGAGCCTTAAAGGTTAAGACTGATCTCCCGGTTGTTTACCTACAGTAATAAACAGACAAAATACAGAATGAGCGAACTCAGTGAATAATAGTGCACAAATACTGTATTGATTAACCTGAATAATCAATTATATAACTGTAGATACACACGATTAACTATTTTTCGTAATTAGTTCCAAAACAGCCATAAGACCAATTTCCATAACAGAACGGATTTAAGCCAACATATACAGAACAGCCATAGGCCTACAGATGCAGAACGACCATAGGTCCCGAAATATCAGACAGAACAGTAATAGCAGAAATAACGGACAGAACAGTAATAGCAGAAATAACAGGCAGAACCGTAATAACAGAAATAACGGAACGCACAAGCGTAAGTAACAGAACGCATAAAGTGTGGGTAACAGAACGCATAAAGCGTGTGTATGGACTCAAGAGGTGGCTCGTACGGATTCCAGAGGTGGCTCCCACTAAAGTGTAGCACTTCGCTCCGTACAGCACTTTGTTCCATACCAGAAAATATCAGAATGACCTAACGGTCCAGAAATATCAGAAACATAATCTTATCAGAGACAGAGTATTATGCATTTTCAGATTCCAAACCATTTCCGTAATCATTTCCATATTCAGATTTTGTATAAGATCATATGTGGTACACCCATTAGCCATCAGATCAGGTAGGTCCGAAGACCACAACAGGTAGGTCCGAAGACCACAACAGATACTAACAGCCACGGTATTGTTACCCCCGGGCGAGGGCCATAGGCCACGGTATTGTTACCCCCGGGCGAGGGCCATCAGGACTAAGGGTGCCACAAATACTTTTTAGAAAACTGGACATTCGTTCGTTCATTTCCAACATATTATAGCTTTTCAAGAATCAGTCATTTCGTATCATGATATATGAAAATACATAACATGAGTTTAACAGAACGTTGCTGATGATTGTTAACAAAAGGCAGCATAGTTTACAGCTTGCACGCTTTTAGAAATACATAAATACTACAATTCCGTACTGAATATAGATACCCTTTCATTAACAGGCCGGAATAACTTATAAACCAACTTCACAGTGTTAATAGTTGTATGCAACTCTTATACAGAAGTATAGGTAATCCTTAGAATGGTACATTGATAATAATCATTAGCCATATCCCAAAATACAGAGTAAGTTCAGAATCATACCGGTGTGTGATCACTCTTTTAATGTTCACATCTATTCTCAATCAACACACATGTTAACATATTAACTCACGGAGGATAGAATATCAATAACAATAATAATTAACGGTAAATAACATATGTTTGAGGTACTATTACTCACAGAGTTACAATGGAGCACTTGTCCCTCCCGGAGTGCGTTCTGCACACAAACATAACTTACAAATTAACTTCCTTTCCCTCTTAAATCATTAAGAAATCCTTTCCTGAGCCATTACATTCATATGAATTATAATCATCTTAAAGTCATCAGAATATTATTCTAAAAATACCAGAGGACTGAGCATTCAAAACTGAGCAAACAATAATTTTGCCTGAAAAATGGGTTCCCCGCTCGAGCGCCACTTTGGCCGCTCGAGCGGACTACACGAAATACAAAACTGCTGGGAGGTCGATTTTCCCGCTCGAGCGGAACTTCCGCCGCTCGAGCGTACCAGGCAAATTCCTGAAAAATCTGGATTTCCAATTTGAGTTCCAACTCTACATTCAAACCTTCAATCTTACTTTTTCAAAACAACTTAATTCAAAACAAATCTACATGCAATCTACATTCCTTCAACATTCCAATCATCAATTTCATACTTAAAACAACCATAACCTTCCAAAATCCCCCTTATTCAAACCCAACATTCCCAAAAATCTCATGATTTCCTCTATATATTTCAAATATATAAAATTCGCACAATCAAACAATGGAAATAACTCAAATCTGTCTATGGATGTAAATATTGATGAGTATTAAACCCTTACCTCAATAATCAAGCAAAGGGGGTGAGCTTGAGAAGGAGCCTTCACAAATTCAAGTTCTAATCGGGTAAAAACATTGATCCTCCCTTAATCTCCCTCCTTGATGCCAAAAACCAT
Source organism: Camellia granthamiana (assembly GCA_036172215.1). Lineage (NCBI taxonomy): Eukaryota > Viridiplantae > Streptophyta > Magnoliopsida > Ericales > Theaceae > Camellia > Camellia granthamiana. The sequence goes on from JAXFYN010000143.1 coordinate 269,898, forward strand.
GGTGGATCATGATCAAAGTAAAGGAATTCAAGGGTTTGGGGCTAGGGTTTCGGACTAGGAAGAAGAGGAAAGAAGAGGGGAAAAGAAAATATCAAGAAATGATCCAAAATCACGATTTTAAAGCTGCTGTCCCGAAAACTCCGCTCGAGCGGACCTATTCCCGCTCGAGCGGACCTATTCACAGCACAGATTCCAAAACTTCAAACAGGTGTAACTCTCCCATCCGGACTCCGTTTTAGGTCGTTCTTGTGTCCAAATTGAAGCCCCGGAAATAAGCTTTCCAATGGTTCTAACCTCATATCCAAATTCAAAATGTGGACAAAGAAAAGGGCAAAAGAGTGGCAGCTGTTCGTAAAATAACTATCCGAATTAAATTCTTTGGTTCAATCTTACCTTACCATCATATTACCACCTCAATCAAAATCCCCAAATCCAAAAATAAAACATGAGAGTCCCCACAAACATTCACCAAACCTTTAATAACTTTCCATTACATCTAGCTTCAATTCCAATAGATATAGTTGAATCTACGCGTATTGGGGTCGTTACATTCTCCCCACCTTAAAAAGTTTGGTCCTCCAAACTTGATTCACCTGGTTATAAGTCTAGTTCCGTCTTGAACATATAACAGTTCTCAATCATTCTCAATCATTTCATAAACTATCAAACATAAATCCAACTTAGTAAGTTCACAAGTAACTCCCATTATCACAATTCCTCAAAGGTATAAACTTCTTATAACAATTAGATCCATAAGTGCTAAATCAGCGACTTTGGCACTCCAATTCATCATATGCATTAGACTTATCGGTTCAAATCAAATCTCTAACAGGCTTAATTTAAAGCCAATACTGGTTTAGCTCAAAGTCAACATTTTGACATCACACACATCATACATTGTTCAGAGATTCAGACCTTTCAAAAATATCAGATGATGGAATAATTCCCAATAGTATTTAAATTGATGTAAACTTTGACAGAATAATCTCCAAACCAACTTACAACAAGTAACACAGATAAAACAGAAGAGCCTGAAGCTCAATATAGCGCCGTCATTACTTATCAATTGAAAGGCTTATTCATATATAGCAAAATATTTCTTTTAGAAAACTTGTCATCTTGGAAAAATTATCCAGAAAACTTATCATATCGTAAACTTGTCGAAAGTTCGTAACATTTTTGTCACTTCAGAAAATACTTATCGTATCAAACATTTCGCGAATTTCCTTAAACATTGAATAGCATAGTTATAGCTAAAATCATTTATGTCAAATCAAATCATCAGTTACAGCAATATCAAAATTAGCATTATATACTCTGCTTGAAACATAAAGTACAAAACTGTAGAAGCATATGATTGATTGCATTTTGTAAATATTTTCATTACAGCCAGGGATCCAATTTTCTTAGCAGAATGATTTTAAGCCCAATATGTATCGAGCAGCCATAAATTTACAGATACAAAACGGCCATAAGCCCAGAAATATATATATATATATATATATGCTTATGTAACTGCAGTTATATTTTCAGAACGGCCTTAGGCCCGAAAATAACAGAACAACTCTTGGCCCCGAAATACCGAATGGCCCTCGGCCCAGAATGTTACAGAATAAGTTACTAGGTGCACATAGACTTATATCACGGAAAAGATTTCTCAATCTCAGATTCTTAATACATAGAGGCAGGATTCCGATTCTTGCAGCAACTTATTAGAGTACCACTAATTCTGGTTTGATGTCAAATTAGTCAGTAATTATCTATTGTTTTACAAGGGTTATATGGACAAACACGTATCATAGGCGGGCTTCCTCATGTCATTCGACTATTACCTAGAAAAATTCCCAATTACAGATTGCAGATTATCCATATACAGAACAGATTACAGGTTACGGATTTCAGATTTCAATCACAAATTACAGAGATCAGAATACGGAGTACAGTACAGAGTACAGATTCCCACAATCAAATCTCAATTACGTATAAACCATACTCACTAGGCACCATCAATCATTTCTTATCAGAAGTTGTCGGTAATTCCTTAGTTCACAAATTCGTATCGCTTACATACTATCTCAAGGTCAATAGCCAATTTCCCTAGCATAACTCATAATGCATAACAGTGCATTCATAGAAACATAAGATCTAATAGTGAGTCTGATATTAATTTACTTCCAGAACGGCTTTTGGTCCAGTATTACAGTTATTACAGAACGGCCTATTGGCCCTGAATAATCAGAACGACCTTTCGGTCTAGAACAGCCTTGCAGCCCAGAATAGCCTTTCGGCCTCTTGAAATCGTCAACCAGAAACAATTTCACAATTTTTAGAAACAATCACTATATGCAAAATTCCTTGTTATGGCCGGTCATGCTTAACACAACCTCAATTAGTACATAAAATACATCTTATCAAAATATTTTAACACACAAGTTTCTCAGAATTACTGATTTACACATTGTTACAGCAAGGGAGACAGAACAGACTATAAGATAACACACATATAATATTTCCTTTAATTTTAAATATATCTGATACTTAAAAATTTAATCAATTTACTCATATAGGTATCGCCATATATATATATAAGCTGACTTACCGATCAGTTCAAATCCTTACCACGGTTCCATAGTGCAATATTCACATTGCATGTTTTGCTTTCTTCACCAGCCTATATAAGACAAACAAAGACAATAAAAAGACATACAACAGGTATAGATTATAATCATCAGAGTTAGCACCAGACAGTTAACGGTGCCATCATTCTTTTCTTTTCATGTACTTGTAGAATATCATGCATGATGCCTAAATCTTTCTAGACATCCTAAAGCTCAATGGATTCGTGTGTGAGATGGCAACTCGTGCTCTGATACCACTTGTCACACCCCAAACCCGCCCCTAAAAGTTTGGGCATGACCCATTCGAAAACAGACACAAAACCTGTTATACATTTCATATGGGGCCTGAACGGAAGCATTTAATAATATAAAAATACATAAAACATCATCCATTGAGCTACTACTACCATGCCAGGACCGCACACATTGCATTAGGTACACAATATAATTATAAACATACACTCGAACTTCGGTTATACACATATACATTCATATTTAGACCCACAATTGGGCGTATGACAAAAATATTAATTAAGACAACCAAGGCATAAATCAATAACTTAACAACATTCTATAAAATGCACAGCTTCTGGTAGTGCCAGGACGCATCAAAGCTGACAAGAGAAGGACGAGCCTTAAAGGTTAAGACTGATCTCCCGGTTGTTTACCTACAGTAATAAACAGACAAAATACAGAATGAGCGAACTCAGTGAATAATAGTGCACAAATACTGTATTGATTAACCTGAATAATCAATTATATAACTGTAGATACACACGATTAACTATTTTTCGTAATTAGTTCCAAAACAGCCATAAGACCAATTTCCATAACAGAACGGATTTAAGCCAACATATACAGAACAGCCATAGGCCTACAGATGCAGAACGACCATAGGTCCCGAAATATCAGACAGAACAGTAATAGCAGAAATAACGGACAGAACAGTAATAGCAGAAATAACAGGCAGAACCGTAATAACAGAAATAACGGAACGCACAAGCGTAAGTAACAGAACGCATAAAGTGTGGGTAACAGAACGCATAAAGCGTGTGTATGGACTCAAGAGGTGGCTCGTACGGATTCCAGAGGTGGCTCCCACTAAAGTGTAGCACTTCGCTCCGTACAGCACTTTGTTCCATACCAGAAAATATCAGAATGACCTAACGGTCCAGAAATATCAGAAACATAATCTTATCAGAGACAGAGTATTATGCATTTTCAGATTCCAAACCATTTCCGTAATCATTTCCATATTCAGATTTTGTATAAGATCATATGTGGTACACCCATTAGCCATCAGATCAGGTAGGTCCGAAGACCACAACAGGTAGGTCCGAAGACCACAACAGATACTAACAGCCACGGTATTGTTACCCCCAGGCGAGGGCCATAGGCCACGGTATTGTTACCCCCGGGCGAGGGCCATAGGCCACGGTATTGTTACCCCCGGGCGAGGGCCATCAGGACTAAGGGTGCCACAAATACTTTTTAGAAAACTGGACATTCGTTCGTTCATTTCCAACATATTATAGCTTTTCAAGAATCAGTCATTTCGTATCATGATATATGAAAATACATAACATGAGTTTAACAGAACGTTGCTGATGATTGTTAACAAAAGGCAGCATAGTTTACAGCTTGCACGCTTTTAGAAATACATAAATACTACAATTCCGTACTGAATATAGATACCCTTTCATTAACAGGCCGGAATAACTTATAAACCAACTTCACAGTGTTAATAGTTGTATGCAACTCTTATACAGAAGTATAGGTAATCCTTAGAATGGTACATTGATAATAATCATTAGCCATATCCCAAAATACAGAGTAAGTTCAGAATCATACCGGTGTGTGATCACTCTTTTAATGTTCACATCTATTCTCAATCAACACACATGTTAACATATTAACTCACGGAGGATAGAATATCAATAACAATAATAATTAACGGTAAATAACATATGTTTGAGGTACTATTACTCACAGAGTTACAATGGAGCACTTGTCCCTCCCGGAGTGCGTTCTGCACACAAACATAACTTACAAATTAACTTCCTTTCCCTCTTAAATCATTAAGAAATCCTTTCCTGAGCCATTACATTCATATGAATTATAATCATCTTAAAGTCATCAGAATATTATTCTAAAAATACCAGAGGACTGAGCATTCAAAACTGAGCAAACAATAATTTTGCCTGAAAAATGGGTTCCCCGCTCGAGCGCCACTTTGGCCGCTCGAGCGGACTACACGAAATACAAAACTGCTGGGAGGTCGATTTTCCCGCTCGAGCGGAACTTCCGCCGCTCGAGCGTACCAGGCAAATTCCTGAAAAATCTGGATTTCCAATTTGAGTTCCAACTCTACATTCAAACCTTCAATCTTACTTTTTCAAAACAACTTAATTCAAAACAAATCTACATGCAATCTACATTCCTTCAACATTCCAATCATCAATTTCATACTTAAAACAACCATAACCTTCCAAAATCCCCCTTATTCAAACCCAACATTCCCAAAAATCTCATGATTTCCTCTATATATTTCAAATATATAAAATTCGCACAATCAAACAATGGAAATAACTCAAATCTGTCTATGGATGTAAATATTGATGAGTATTAAACCCTTACCTCAATAATCAAGCAAAGGGGGTGAGCTTGAGAAGGAGCCTTCACAAATTCAAGTTCTAATCGGGTAAAAACATTGATCCTCCCTTAATCTCCCTCCTTGATGCCAAAAACCATGGTGGATCATGATCAAAGTAAAGGAATTCAAGGGTTTGGGGCTAGGGTTTCGGACTAGGAAGAAGAGGAAAGAAGAGGGGAAAAGAAAATATCAAGAAATGATCCAAAATCACGATTTTAAAGCTGCTGTCCCGAAAACTCCGCTCGAGCGGACCTATTCCCGCTCGAGCGGACCTATTCACAGCACAGATTCCAAAACTTCAAACAGGTGTAACTCTCCTATCCGGACTCCGTTTTAGGTCGTTCTTGTGTCCAAATTGAAGCCCCGGAAATAAGCTTTCCAATGGTTCTAACCTCATATCCAAATTCAAAATGTGGACAAAGAAAAGGGCAAAAGAGTGGCAGCTGTTCGTAAAATAACTATTCGAATTAAATTCTTTGGTTCAATCTTACCTTACCATCATATTACCACCTCAATCAAAATCCCCAAATCCAAAAATAAAACATGAGAGTCCCCACAAACATTCACCAAACCTTTAATAACTTTCCATTACACCTAGCTTCAATTCCAATAGATATAGTTGAATCTACGCGTATTGGGGTCGTTACAGCTACCTTGTTAGAGACTCTGTATTTACTATTTAGGTGCGCGGTAGTTGTGCAAATAATGGGAGCAATATCATGGCTGGTCTTGGCAGCATATTGTTTGCCATGATATGACCAAGTAGCTGATTACTGCAATGCATGTTATTACTAGAGAAAGGGACTTTGCAGTGACTATAGAAAGGCTACCTTTGTCTTGGGGATCACTAATTGGTTATTGTCATGAGTTCTTTTGACTGCATTGTAGTGTAGTATGTACTCCATTGTTTTAGGGATCATACTAGTGTATGTACTCCATTGTCCCAGCTTTGAATTACTACCTATGAGCAGTTCAAATGGCATGGCAGTTGTTGTTTCCTTACCTTTTTAAAAAAGTAAAAAATAAAAAATGATCGACGTTAGTTTTTTTCTCAAAGATGAGCTTTTTAGAATTATATTTGAAATCTAATTTGAAACATTGATTGGTTATCTAATTAGAAATAGGAAAAGCAAATCTGACAAGATTGATGCCTGTTAACAATAGCACCGTATTTGCAGCCAATAAAATAAAGTTAATAGCACCATATTTGCTAATAATGGGCATTTAATACAACAATATTTTTATGTAGCTTTTTAACTTTGTGATTGTGATATTTGCTTTTTTCTTGAACTGCAGTATCATTCCAAGTGTTGAAGTTTGTAATGTGGATTGTGAATGTATATTTGATCCAATGCCACCAAATTTTTTTGTTTTTGTTTTTGTTTTTTGCTGGAGGCATTCTTGAACTCTTGAGGATACGATGTGATCATTATGGTTACCACTGCTGGCAAAGGATGCAATATCAGGATTGTCTTTCTTGGAGAAAGATGTTATTTTTGTAGTTTTTTGACAGAAAAAAAGATCCTTAGAATACATGGGGTATGTATATAATAAATATAAAATATCTATGTAGACTATTTTATTTCTAGGCTTATTTGACAATTGGTTAGTTGAGTTATTACAATAAACATGTTTATAGAAATGGTGGTGGTCTCAATCATAGTTACCAAGAAACTGAGTTGGGGATGGAAAAGGCTTTTTTAGAACCACATTTCTGAGTTATGATCTCCAAAAGTATGGCCCTTTTGGTGCTGCGTGTTTTGACTTCTTTGACTAGGGTCAAACTTGGAAAAAACTCCTCTTTTGGGGGGTGGGGGATAGTTTTCTCAAACTTTGTAAAATCAAATTTTAGGATTGATTTATGCAAAATCTAGCAAGTAAAGGTCAAATTCCACGAGCTGTGGGTCTTAAAACCAAGCCACAAGAAATAACAAAGTAAGGCTAAAATAAAATCTCAAAATCTTAAGTTTCAGTTCTTCAAAGACATCCTTAAAAAGAGTAATTACAACCCTATATATAAGTAGCCAAGGAAGTTACTTCCTTATGAAGTACTTTGGAATAGAAAAACTACAAAATAACAAGAAGTGGACTAGTGGTAGACGTACAATGGAACCACTCCATAACAAGCTAGTGACACATGATGTTCATGCAAACATTCAATGGCAAGTGACATGGTTTTGCGTGTAGCCACCTATTAACATGTGTCCTACATGCAACCATCGCACTAAGAAATAGGTGACGTGCTGCTTACAAACAACCACCTCAATAACAAGTTGTATACAAGAACATAATGCACTTTCTCATTAGTTTTAAATTTGTGATACTTCTGTTGATTTCTTCTCTTAAGTTATTGTCACTACAAAAAATTAAGGTTTTAGAGACTAAAATTTAGGGACAAAATTATTTTTTAGAGACCAAATAATTTTGTTGGAATAGTGTCGTCATTATAATTTTAGCAACAAAAATTGGACATTAGTGATGAATTATTATCCTTTTGGGGTCAAATTTTTTGTCCCAAAAAATAAATCATTTTGAGACCAAATTATTTTGTCCCTAAAAGTTTATTTATTAGTGACATTTTCAAAATTTTGTCGCTAAATGCCTTATTTTTTACTTTTCGGGACGACCTTTTAGCAACTATCCTCATAAAGATGGAAATTGGTCTTTAAATGTCTTTTACAACAAAATTTTCACTTTTAGAGACCAAAACATTTGGTCTCTAAAACTTTTATATGTTGTAGTGTGCCTACCATCTTTTGATTTTGCCATAGCTGATTCCACTTGTTCAAATGTTTGTTTTGGGTTCTTATGTTTGAATTCTGAATTTTTTTAAGACCTATAGGGAATTGAATATTTGAGGGCTTGCATCTTTTTTCTTTTGTTCTAAACTTGGCAAGTTGGTAAATACATAGTACTTTTAGATTAAAAAATGTCTTCTCCAAGCAAGAGCTGCGTCATCACTACCTAAGGTACTAAATTTGTATCTTTTAATTTTTAATTTTTGCAAGGTGGGTTTTTATTTTATTTTTATTCTCTCTTATGTTCTTGGGTTTGATGATGGCAAATACCTGTTAGTTTATGTGATGCTGCATAGTTTGATGTTGGATATCTTATGAATGGTGTTGCTTAGTCACATAAAATTGTGTATGTGGAATCATAGAGTATGATTAATGTTGCTTTGTTGCATAAATATTAGTTTGACATGACTTGGCTGTATTGATTGCCATATTCTCATGAGATCCGTGGTTGGTCCTTGGAAAATTTACTTGTTCATGACTTATACAATATATGATTTGGAAGGATTGCAATTCTTGATCTGGTCTTGATAGATAGCATTACCGTTGCTTGATTGTGTTGGTAGTACGAGCTCGTTTGGTAAAGAATACCATTGTGGAATTGTGCACTCCCAAGGGCAGCCCTACGATTTCCATTAGGCGTGTTTTTTTCACTTGGTTTGGTAAGATATTGTTGAGTAGCTTTTGAATTACTGTCTCATTTTCTCCATTGCTTCTACAGGACCTTTCAAGCTTAATGGTGTTCCTCTTAGACATGTAAATCAATCTTATTTGATTGATACTTTGACCAAGGTGGACATCTCTGGCGTCAATGTTGAAAAGTTTTTTTTTTTTTTGGAACTGGACAATGTTGAAAAGTTTGATGACAAGTATTTTGCAAAGCAAGTCGAGAAGAAGAAAAAGAAGGGAGAAGGCGAGTTCTTTGAGGCAAAGAAAGACATTTGCTTATAATCCTTTACTAAAATTGTGAAAAAGGCATTAAATTTTTGTTGTTTTTTTGGACTTATTTAGTTTAAATATTTTTTTGCACTTATTTGGCTTAGATTTGTTTGTTATTACATCAAGCTGCCTTCTTTAGTTAAATTCTTTGGCTTGTACTATATTTTAGAATCTTGGCAAACGGGGCCTCATAATTGTGTTGAATCTTTCAGTGCATATCTTCTGAAATGCTACGCTTTGGACAAAATATTGATTGTAATTTTTCTCATATTTCAGAATCAAGGAGGAAAAAAAAGTGGCGTTTTTTCAAAAAACGTCATTTAGAACGCCACTAAATGACATCATGCGTTAGTTTGTGATGGAAATGGAAGCGGATGTAAAAGATTTTGCGGCATTTTAAAAAACACCGTCTAATAATTTTAATGACGGTTTTCAAATGTTGTAAAGCTATTGCGGCGGTCATATCAACGACGAAAATTTTAAACATTGTTGTAATATTTTACAGCGTTTTTTAGGCTTTTAGCGACATTTTAAAAAACACCACTAAAACTCAAATTTCTTGTAGTGCTGCTAATGATAACACAAAACAAAGGGAAGGGTTATGCTATAATACACATCTTTATTTTCATGTTATGACATATACATTTCAAATAGTGTATATCATATACACTTAATATGTATTTTATGATACAAATTAGATATTCTGATAAATAACTAGAAATTGAGGAACATGGCAGCGGTTCATAGAGTTGTTTTTTGTGATAATACACATCTTTATTTTCATCTTTATTTTGGCTAAATCTAAACCTTACCAATCATGCTTCACTTAAACTTTTCTTACTCTTGGCAAATGTGGACAACTAGGAATAAAATGCTTCTTGAAAATCAACCTTTACACCTTCACAAGATATCATATGCTGCTAAGTTTGCACTCTCTATTCTGATGAACACTTTTAAAGTACACACTCTCGGTTAACAAACTCAACACGGATGGTGCTTGTTAAGGTAACCCTGGTCGAGCAAGCATTGGTGGCATCTTCAGAGATAATACTGGTCACTGCATTTAAGCTTTCGAATATCCCATTGGTACAAATAACAATACAACTGAAATTTGCACTATTCAAGCTAACACCCAATGGTTAATTATTGAATCTAATTCATGGAAAACACTACACATCTTTGCAAGCAGAAAGCCAATAACTAAACAAACCAAATTTTGTTTGAACAAGTGCCTACAACTAACAATAATTTCCGGGGCATATTTGCCCGTAGAGAAGCTAATTTTATTGTCAAGTTTGTATCTTCTTTTATTATCTGAGAGATTAGGTTCCCTTCTTAGCGTAAAATAGTTCCCTGTATGAACCTTTTTTTGTTTTTTTTTACGTCAATGTAATTTCCTTTTTAATTCAACAAAAAAAGGGGAAAAAAAAAGAGAAAAGAATAGAAGCAACTATCATCATGATGATCATCCACCAACCCATGTATGGACAACAGGCATCATGTGAGCACCAAGTATTCTCATTCAAGCACCTTATAGCTATCACTCTCTCTACGTGCAACACACGGAACATTCTTATTGTTCATCAGCAACCTGTACATATTGTTCCATCACAATCCTATCATTTCAAATTATTATATACATATTTCTAATAATTTAAAACCTTCATATTTGGAAAAAAATCCAACTAAATAAAAGGAATAATTCTTCTAAGAAATTCTACCCCCCACCCCACCAAAAAAAAAAAAAAGTTACAAACAAAACGATGTCATTGTTTTCCAGATTTCCACTCACTAATAGCAGAAAGAAGTGTATAATTTGGAATTAGATTCCTAGTTGGCAATGGCAAATTTGTCATTGGGGATTTATCATTCTCCTCAAGCCATGTCTGTATAGCTTTGCGATCGTAAGTGTACCCATCAACAGCAACACAAGGCTCTTCCATGATATCCTGGAAATGAAACAAATCAATTGTCATAATCAAAAGAAAAAGAAAAAAAAAAAAGAGATAAATTACATTTTTTGAGAGAAAAATCTAAAAAAATAGCAAAGTAACTACTAAAGCAACATTCCTAAACTTTAGTACATTTATATTTTTTTCACAAATGCTCATCAAATATAACCAAACACCCTACATTCATATTTTAAGCTAAATCAATACTTTTTTCTTCCTTTTTTTCTTCTTCTTCTTCTTCTTCTTCTTCTTCTTCTTCTTTTTTTTTTTTTTTTTTTTTTTTGTATTTCTTATTTTTTACAAATATATATATATATATATATTAATCTTTCAACCAAACACCCTACATTAAAATTTTAACCAAACAACCTACATTTATATTTTAACCAAAAAGCTTACAAATATTTTAAGTTAAATCAGTACATTTATATTTGTTTTACAAATGCTCATCAAATATAAGAAATTTTCAACCTCTCACAATTTCACAATAATAGAATCAAGTCAGTAAATAAAAAAAAACTTACCAGAAACAGGATGAGATAGAGAGCCCAAACCAAACTAGAATCGTAAACTACTTTGTCAATATAGTTTATACAAAACCATAAGGGCATATGGTAAGTTGTCAATTTTGGGAAATCAAAAATAAAATTAAAGGAAAGATTTCAGCATTTCAGTTTCCTTCTTCCTTATTTTCACTGAACTTGTTTTCTCAGCAACCAAGCATAGTACGTGCTTATAGATCTACTAATTACACGAAATAAGCAACAATTAGCTGTTATTTATCTTCTTCAAGCACAAATACATCACACACACACACACACACACACACACACACAAAAAAAACCAAATAGACTTGCAGTCTCCTTTTCTTTCCCTCATTGCATATTTTCTCAGCAACACAATGTCCCAAACACAACATAACATACTTATATGACTAACCTACAAAAACAGTGCTTCTATATCTTCCAATTAAGCTTATGATCAAGAAACATAAATACTGCTTATAAATCTACTAATTAAAGCTAAGAATTAACTACAAAATAGAACTAGAGAAGACAGCAACATAATCAACAGCAAATGAATCCAACAGAATTCATGCCCATGCTTCTTTAGAATTTTATGACTCTAGCAGGACTTAATCTGCAACAGAATTAAGGGATAGACAATCAAAATTGACACTATGCACTATTTCACCTGAAATCTAAATAGTTGTAACTTGTAATAGAAATATGGTGTGCTAGCAAAAATATAACATGGAAAATTGAAAGCATTTAGAGTTTATTCACTACCTAATGTTTGTGGTAAATTAAGTTTAGCATCTAAAAATTTGAAAATACAAATTTATCCAAAACTAAAAAATAAAAAATTGAAAATAAAAAAGCTCCAGTTTTTCGTGCATCCATGGGACAAGGCATAGTACTACAATAATAACTCCAACCGCAACTCAACTCGAGCAGGCACTTCTAAACTAGAGTTATGCTAGGGTTAGAAACTAGCACCTCAATGTAGGCTTGAAATGAATGCCTTAAACAGTTTTTCCATCTTGATGTTTAAAATTGTTAATCAAGTAGGCAAGGCAGTGAATCCATATGGATAAATTTGAAATGGATTGTAAACCTAAATGTTCTGTATTATGTTGCTACTTCAGAAAACACTTACGGTCATGGAGACTTGCCCAAAATCACATTTGGCAACAGAAAGAACTAGCAGATTCATCATATGCTAGGGGGTTACAAGCCCCACTCCAAAAATCAAGCTTGTTCTTTTAAATCACTCAGAAATTTAGTCTAGTGCCTTTTTCTTCCGGACAAATTTTTTAAAAAATAAAAATAAAAAAGCTTACATAATATTTCCTTCTGGACAAAATATCACAATGATAACAAAATATACCTCGGGTATGTAGGCCACATCGTCAATTCTTGTGATCAACTAAGCAAAGATCCCCAGAACCTTCAAGAAAATCAGTGGCCCATACTGACATTCCAGAAATGCAAACTACAAGTAAACATTATGAATGTCTTCCATGCTAGTTTTGGAAAACACTAAAGCACAAGATGTTAGAAAAGCAGACTAATTAAGTGCATAAAATTTCTTTGCAATTTCAAATATTGAGGATAAAACATAGAAAATAAAAACAAAAAGAGTAAAATATATATAACTTAATTGCCCATGTTTGTTTGCAGGAGGTGGTTTATGCAAGAGAAAACTGACACTTCATAACCAAAGTAAACAAACAGTTATTAATGGTTTGTTAAAAAGTAAACAAACAGTTATTAATACCAAAAATGAGCTAAAATAAGAAGTAAGAAAAAATTCCCCCTTCATGAAGACTTGCTCAAAATCACAATCAGCAGCATGTATCACAATCAACAGGAGCCTACCAATTAGCGTAAATCTAGCCCATGCTGCCATGCCTATAAAACTCAACTAATAAATAAACTGAAATTCATTTGACAGGTGTAAATTGAAGTTTTATTTATTTATTTATTGCTAGGCCAAAAAGGATGAAAAATAGGACTAAAAGTATGTACACATAGTGAAAATTTTAAAAACTATCCCATAACAGCTTAAAATTTAAAATTAACTAACTAAGAACAAAATAGGACTAATAATGCTAAACTACCAAATATATAAAGCCAAATGATAACATAACATATCTATTTCATAGAAACCCATTCTTATGTCATAGATTTGTAACAAAACCAAACCCAAAGAATAAAATTTGAACCACAAAGAAATTCATATTTCAGTCAAAGAATTTTCACAAGCAAAACTTGAAAATTAACAGAAGTTCACAAGAATAAATAAATAAATACTAGCGGTTAAGGCACACGTGATGCGTGTGTAAATTTTTTTAAAAAAAAAATTGCGATTGAGTCAATAAAAATTGAATTAAGGAACACTACTTTCCAATTGATAAAAATTTTAATGCATCCTCATTCAATAATAAAAAATAAAAAATAAATAAATAAAAAGAAAGAAAGAAGAAGAAGAAGAAGAAGAGTCAAGTTCAATTCACAAATTTCAGATAAATCAAAGAAATTCAACCAAAATGGGGTAGCACATAGTGCCAGAGCCTCTGCACCTTCTAGGGTTCAACTGACCATTCTAAAATAACATGTGCATGGCTCTTGCAATTGTTTGAGTCTTTCTCTATTTCGATTTCCTTTCTATATACATATCTATATCTAAAAGGGAAGGCCAAAATTGAGGTATATGTCACATTTTTTTTTCCTTTCCAAAATATCTTCATGTAATTGCCTAGATCAAAACGTCCTATAACTAATGAAATCCAAATTCAGATTGAAATCAAACCTTTCGAACATATCATTTATACTAAAAATTAATTTGATTAGATATCGGATTGTCAAATTGTATCTAAAATGGGATGACAGTAGGCCAGACTAGATGCTCTAATTGGTTGGAGACAATCCCATTTCTAAATTTTTTGGATAAGTTCTGATATAAAATTTTAGTATGGATCCTTTAGAGTGATTTTTTTTTTTATTAAAGTAATTTTAGAATAAGTGATGTGTTGTGTAACTAAGATTTAACGGCCAAGTACAAAAAATCACTTTTAAGATTTTTAATATTGGATTTCAACTACACATCACATCACTGATACATATGTACATGTCCAATTTATCCCTCTATTCATTTTTTTAAAATAGTATAAATTATGAACAAATTAACTAACTAAAACAAAATTATCCAGAAACTAAACAATTATTAATCAAATCTTAGTCAAAGACTTACTTCAAGATCTTCAATGGAAGAAGTGGTTGATCTCCTTGAATCATAACTATGATCAATTCTCTTTTTCTTGAGTCTTGACAAGGTTGGAATCTCTTGATCCAAGTCAAAAACTGCATTTTTCAAATCATCGAAACGAGAGCGTAGTGGGCCCCATGGGCCTGGACAACATAACATATGTAAATTCTAATCAACAAAAGCAATGAAGAAAACATGCAAGTTCCAGTTTATTGTTTGCAAGCCTATGTGAAGAAGAAACTCGGCTGCACTAGATACAAAAAAATAGCACTGTTATGTCAGCAAAATATCTTCTTCTTTTTTCCTTCTTCAAAGAATTTAACAAAAGAAAATGAAAACTAACAATTTGTGAAAGAAGCCTTTACCTTTGAGGTCAGCTCATCTAAAGCTGGGTATGCAGCTGTCTCCAATTCTCTTGTACGTGCATCAAGAAAACTACAAATGCCTTCTAGAGCTACCTCTAGAGCCCGGAATTCAAATGGGAATTCTACATTAGATTGCTCAAACCATCAATCAGTATATCAAAGCACAGCCCAAAACCAGAAACAACCAACAATTAATGTGTACAAAAATATAGAACAAATTGATTAGAATATGCTACCAAGGCTTTCACTCGTTTTCAGTAACTTTTTCATTCTTAAGGTCACCAGAAAAATTATTAGAAACACTCTTGTTGATAATGGATTTCCCATTTTGCTCACCGGATTCAACATCGTCTTTTGCCCCCTGCTGCTCTTCATCCTCTCCTTGGTCTTGACTGATAGCAATCACTGGAGGCAATCTTCTTTGTAGTTCTTCCACAATAGGGATTACATTATCATCTAGCGGGTCTCGAAGCAATACCTTCCCAAACACAAAAATCACAAATTTGCAGCCAAAAAAAAAAAAAAAAACAGCCCTCAGTACATATAATTGACTCCAACCTTAAATTTCATTTCATTACCAAAAAAACAAAAAAGGTTCAAATTGCAGAACATGAAAATTGAACAAACACACAAACACAGAGACTGCATCAACCTCTTCACTCGTGACGATTGCTTTGATGTGCTGAAAACCAAAATCAAGCAAAATCAGAACGAATTTAAGTGAACATGACTAAGAAAATAAAAAAAAAAATAAATAAAACTGAATCAGAACAACCACTATAAAACTCAGCTAATAAATAAACTGAAATTCATTTGATAGGTGTAAATTGAAGTTTTATTTATTTATTTATTGCTAAACCCTAAACCCATAAAGAACAACCACTATGAATCGCAATTCTAAGTCAACATAGTAACCATATAAACAATAAACCATACAAGAGCAAATGAGATATACTTGTCAAAAATAGAAACATTTCGGAATAAAGGGGCGTAGAGATCTGGATCCGGATCGTTGAGGACATATGAGATGTTCTCCATCTCTTTCTTAGCATACACAAGCACCTTATCAGATGTCAATGACCGTATATGTCTCTACAGAGTTAAAAATGAAATTCAACACCAAAAAATAAAAAATAAATAATTCACTAGGTAAGAGTTTCCTGTAATACAATTAGAACCTCAGCAATCTTACCAACAAGTGAAGGGGCAAGGGTCTATGAGGGGGAGGAGGAGGAGGAGGAGAAGGAATCTTTTGCCTCATAATCCTCATTCGCCTTCTCTCTAAGCGAGCTCTCTGCCGAGTGACTTTAGCTTCATCTTTCACAATTGATGCTGACTGATTTAAGTTTGTAGAAGTATTCATCTTTCACAAGGATTTGTATACCAGACGGGGAGGCGAGGAGGCTTCGAAGGGTCTAGAAGGAGAGAGAAGAAATGAGGAACTGCTCGCCGCCGTCTGCAATCGCTCGCCGGAGAGAGAGAGAGAGAGAGAGAGAGAGAGAGAGAGAACCATAAGAAGAGATTAGGGATTTTTGGTTTTTGAGATTGGGGATTTTGGATTTTGGGTTTGGGGGGAAGGGGGGAGTTAAAATAATTTTTTTTTTATAATTAATGAATTTTTTTATTTATTTTTAATTATTAAGGTTGAAAATTTATTTATTTAATTTTATTTTAATGAATAAAAAATTATTATTATTATTTTTATTTGGTAGAAGTATGGATAATATTTTAGTGAAAAATATTTTCTATTAAAATAAAGTTAATTTTTGTGATCAATGAAAAATATTTTTTTGCAACCTATTTTTTTTTTACTAAAAATCAAGAACTAATTTTTTGTGGTAGAGGATGTGGAGTGGCAGTAGTGGTGAAGGTGGTGGATAAGAGGTGATAGTGGTGGTAATGGTGGCGAAGGAGATTAGTAGTGAAGTTGTGGTAGTGGTATAGGAGGTAGAGTAGCGGTGGTGGTTGAGAGGTAATGGTAGTAGTAGTGGTGGTAGCGATGGTGGTAGTAATGATAGTTGTAGAGGTGGAGTGGCAACAGTGGTAGTAGTGGAATGGCATTTGCAGTAGTGGTGAAGGTGGTAGAGGAGATGGGTGGTGAGAGAGAGATAGAGAGTGAGAGAGAGTGATGAGCGAGAGAGAGAGACAAAGTGGTTGCTAAAAGTGCATTTTCTTGTAGTGGAGAGCTCGGTAAATAGAGAAGATGAGAAGGAGAGAGTGAGCAAGGTGAACACAATAAAGGAGAGGGATAGACAGATAGGTAGACACATAGAGAGAGAGAGAGAGAAGAATGAGAGACAGACAAACAGACACAGAGAGAGAGAGAGAAGAGTGATGAGTGAGAGAGAGACAGAGAAAGAAAGAGATATAGAGAGAGAGAAAGAGATAGAGAGAAAGAGAGACAAACAGAAAAAGAGAGAGAAACAAGAGATGATCGAGAGATAGACAAAGAGAGAGAGAAAGAGAGCGAAAAGAGATGATCGAGAGAAAGACATAGAAAAATAGAGAGATAGAGAGAGAAGATAGATGAGTGAGTGAGAGAGACAGAGAGAGAGAGATAGAGAGAAGAGAAATGAGCGAGAGATAGAGAAAGAAGAGAGATAGAGAGAAGAGAGATGAGCGAGAGACAAAGAGAAAAAGAGAGACAGAGACAAAGACAAAGACTGACAGATAGAGAAGAGAGAAGAGAGAGAGTGACAAAGAAAGAAAGAGATAGAGAGTAAGAGACAGAAAAAGAGAGAAAGAGATAAGAGAGATGAATGAGAGAGACAGAGAAAATAGAGATGAGCGACAGAGACATAGAGAGAAAAGAGATGAGAGAGATCGAAAGAATAGAGATAAAGAGAAGATAGATGAGCAAAAGAGACAGAGAGAGAAAAGAAATGAAAGAAGAGATAGATGAGTGAGAGACACAGAGAGAGAAAGAGAAACAAATAGACAGAGACAGAAGAGTGATGAATGAGAGAGAGAGAGAGAGAGAGAGAGAGAACAGAGAGAGGAAAATGAAAAAATGGGTGAAAAGAGATAGATAGAGAAAGAGAGAGAAAAAGAGCGAAAAGAGATAAACGAGAGAGAGACAGAGAGAGATGAGCGAGAGAGCGAGAAGAGAGACAGAGAGATAAAAGAGATGAGAGAGATAGAGAGAAGAGAGATGGGCGAAAGACACAAAGAGAAAGAGAAAGACAGAGACAGAGACAGAGACAGACAAACAGACAGAGAAGAGTGATGAGTGAGAGAGAGAAAGAGAAGAGAGACAGAGACAAAGACACAAAGAGAAAGAGAGAGACAGATAGACAGAGAAGAGTGATGAGTGAGAGAGAGAAAGAGAAGAGAGACAGAAACAGAGATAGAGAGACAAAAAGATGAAAAAATGGGTGAAAAGATAAATATTATATCAAAAGAGTAAGACGACGTCTTTTTTTTTTTTTTTTTTGTGACAAAAAAAATACCGTTGCATTTATTTAAACCATTTTGTGACTATATATATATGAAGGTGTCTCAAAGCCACAATATATATATATACTTTTTACTCTTTTTTTTTTTTTTTTTTTTTTTACAACGGTACCTATTACAGTCGCAATTTTTTTTT
Organism: Camellia granthamiana; assembly: GCA_036172215.1. NCBI lineage: Eukaryota > Viridiplantae > Streptophyta > Magnoliopsida > Ericales > Theaceae > Camellia > Camellia granthamiana. Next base: position 288,580 of record JAXFYN010000143.1, read on the forward strand.
TTTTTGCGACTGCAGCTGGTGCTGTAACAACCCTCATTCTTGACTTAGCTATACTTGCATACATTCATGTAAGACCTTGTCTTGATATGTTACAAATCTTGTTAATCTTGTTTTGGCTTGCTTTGTTATGTGTACTTGCTTGATCTTGTTCCTTGCTTGGTGCGTGGCCGAGGTCAGCTCAGTGTAGTCCACTTTTGAACCTTTGCACTTAGAACTATTCTGGAGCCATCTGTTGATCTCCATCTTCACTCCGGCATGATTGCCGAGATGTTCAGAACCAAGGCCGAGAAGTGTACCTTCCAGGCCGAGATGTCTTTGCACTTGGTGTTTTGTTTCAGGGCAGGTGTGGCACGACTTAGTAAAGTGTCGACCTCCCTAGCCGATGTCTTTGTTACGCTTTGCCGAGGCTTTGTCTTTAGCCGATGTCTTTGATTGCCGAGGCGCTTTGCCTTAGCTTGTCGAGTACGCTTTGTCAGTGACTTGTCTTATCAATCAGTCACCTTTTTGAGTTAAGCCAACCCGGTTGAGCCACGTGTCCGAGCTATGTGTTTAGACAGCCGGCAGACTTGGAGACAAATCATTTGGTCTCAAACCTTTGTCTCTAGAGAGAGAAGCTCTCAAAGAAGAGAGAAAGAGTTTTAGAGTGAGAAGTTGATTTTCGATCTTGATCTTTGGCGATCCAACCGTGGGATCTGAGTTTTGAGGTTAGATTCTTGCTCTACCTTGATTGCTCTTATTGGTTATCAAGCTGCATTGCATGATTGTGTTTGTTTTGCATGCCATGCAACGATTTGAAGTTGGTTTTGAAAGAGAAAGTTGATGTTCATGTGTTCTTGAGTAAAGTCTCGTTTTGATCCGAAAGTTTGGAACAAGAACCATGTTTTTGTGTTTGTTCTTGCATATTTTCCTTGTACGGGTACCTAGGTCCATGTTTTGAGCTCTTTGCATGGGATCTCAGATTTTGAATGTACTAGTTATGAACTCCGGCATGCATGTTCTTGATGTTCTTAATTATTCCGTCCCTTGCATTCTTCAAAGGGAAACCCAGGTTTTTCCCGATTTCGTTTTGTATGTGGCCATCAGGTTCACACCTCGGCAAGGAGGTGTGGGACCTCGGCTAGACCTGGGTAGTACCCAGTGTGTTTCCATGAGATGGAAAACAGCGTTTTGACTCTTGACATGCTTTGCTTTGCTTTTGACTTGGATTCGGTAAGAGTGCCGAGATCATTATGTGCATATGAAGCTTGTTTTGAGAATGTGGTTTGCCTTGTGATTGCCAGGACCTTGATCTTTGCTTTGAGCCTACACCTGAAGACCGAGGTGAGTGGTGCTTTTAATAAAGCTATGTTATACCGTTTCGATGAATCTTGCTTGCCTTGTTTTGATAAAAGTTTTGATAAGCATGAATGATCAGCCTATTTGATGTATTGAGTATAAGCTTGTTTTGATGATATCCTTGAAAAGTCCCTTGGCTGGAGGACTATAAACTTTCGCAGCACTGTGTGTAAAAGTCCCTTGTACTGGAGGACTATAAACTTTTGCAGTACCAAGTATGAAAGTCCCTTGGCTGGAGGACTATAAACTTTCGCAGCATCACCTTGTCAAAAAGGGCTACGGGCCTAAGTGACACCAGCTCTTATGTTAAAAAGCATACGGTCCTTTCTTGAAAAGTTATCGTGTTAAAAAGGGCTACGGGCCTAAGTAACACAAGTCCCTTGTGCTGGAGGACTCTAAACTTTCGCAGTACCCTTGACAAATCGGTTACGAATCGTACAGCCCTTGTTTGCCGATGTTAGTCAGCATCCCTTGATATTGTAAGACTTGATTGATGAATACGGTTCATCCCTTGACTTGATAAATCTTGATCTGTGTTTTGCATGCTGGTAAGCATCCCTTGAGTTTTGTAAGACCTGTTAGATGAATATGGTTCATCCCTTGTTTCGGTAAAGTTTGATGTGTTTGGTTTGGAAGGACCTCGGCTAATATTCGAATGGCTTGGAATGTTTGTTTTGCTTTGAAAAGACTTCGGCTGTTATTCATGTAAAAACCTTTATTTTTAGTACCATTCACTGAGTTCCAAACTCACCCTCTCTATATATATGTAGGTGATGAGCAGGACGGCGGTGACGCCTAGATGCATTTTGCAAAGCTTGTTTTTGGATTCTTGTGATGTCGGCATAACTTGTTATACGTCGGCTGTTTTGTATTCATGTCGGCAATTGTATTTACGTCGGCAGATCTTGAAGATTATGCTTCTTTGGCTTGTAATCTTTTGTAATTGCACATGTCTGCTCTAGAAGCCTTTTGGTCAAGATTTGTATTATGTGTTTTACTTATCAGACTGACTGTAAATATGTTATGAGTGCCACATCATTTGATCTATGCACAGCTCTTGTGGACCACTTGTATTTGATTTATTGCTTCCGCAGTTGTAAGCCCCATATGTTATACTCTGATTGCGTTTGATCTTGTAAGTTGGCCTTCGGTAATTACGGATTACTGGCCATCACGGCACCATCCTACTAGGGGCGGGTTGGGGTCGTGACAGGTGCCGTCGCAAAAATTCTATTTTTTTTGCGACAGCAATCTCTGTCGTTGCAAATACTCTATTTTTTTTGCGACAGCAAGTTGTGCCGTCGCAAAAAGTCATATTTTTCGCAACAACAAGTTGTGCCGTCTCAAAAAATCACATTTTTTTGCGATGGCAAGTTATACCGTCTCAAAAAAGTCACATTTTTTGCAACGGCAATTTGTGCCGTCTCAAAAAGTCACATTTTTTGCAACAGCAAGTTGTGCCGTCGCAAAAAGTTACTTTTTGAGACGACAAATGTGCCGTCGCAAAAAGTTCCGTCTCTTATGCCCACTTTTGTTGTAGTGTGTGATGGTGGTTATGATCAAAATGGTATGGTTACGAGCCAAAAGGTATTGGTTATGAGATGTGGTTATGAGATATGTAAAGTAGTTATGAGTAAAGTGGTGTGGTTATGAGCCAAAGAATGTTGGTTATGAGATATGTGATTAGTGGTTATGAGTAAAGTGGTGTGGTTATGAGCCAAAGAATGTTGGTTATGAGATATGTGATTAGTGGTTATAACAAAGAGTATTGATTATGAGATATATGACTAATAGTTATGAGATATGTGATGTTAATTATGATCAAAGTGGTGTGACTATGAGCCAAAGGGTGTTATGAGATATGTGATTAGTAGTTATGATATATGTGATGTTAGTTATGAGCCAAAGAGTGTTGGTTATGAGATATATGGGTAATGGTTATGAGATATATGATTGTTGATTATGAGATATGTGATTTTGGTTATGAGCAAAGTGATGTAGTTATGAGTCAAAAGGGTGTTTGGTTATAAGATATGTGGTTATTAGTTATAAGATATGTGATATTAGTTATGATCAAAGTGATGTGGTTATGAGCAAAAGGGTGTTGATTATGAGATATGTAATATTGGTTATGAGTCAAAGGGGGATTGGTTATAAGATGTGGTTATGAGCTATGGGGATTGGTTATAAGATGTGGTTATGAGCTATATGAGTAGTAGTTATGAGATATGTGATTAATAGTTATGAGATATGTGATAGTGGTTATGATCAGAGTGGTGTGATTATGAGCTAAAGGATATTGGTTATGAGATGTAGTTATGAGATATGTCATTGTAGTTATGAGATATGTGATTGTAGTTATGAGCCAAAGAGTGTTGGTTATGAGATATATGGGTAATGGTTATGAGATATATAATTGTTGATTATGAGATATGTGATTTTGGTTATGAGCAAAGTGATGTAGTTATGAGTCAAAAGGGTGTTTGGTTATGAGATATGTGGTTATTAATTATAAGATATGTGATATTGATTATGATTAAAGTGATGTGGTTATGAGCAAAAGGGTGTTGATTATGAGATATGTAATGTTGGTTATGAGTCAAAGGGGGATTGGTTATAAGATGTGGTTATGAGCTATGGGGATTGGTTACAAGATGTGGTTATGAGCTATATGAGTAGTAGTTATGACATATGTGATTAATAGTTATGAGATATGTGATAGTGGTTATGATCAAAGTGGTGTGATTATGAGCTAAAGGATATTGGTTATGAGATGTAGTTATGAGATATATGATTGTAGTTATGAAATATATGATATTGGTTATCAACAAAATGGTGCTGGTTATGAGATATGGTTATGAGATAAGTGATGAGAGCTCATAACTAAGTTATGATTAATTTGATTCTAGTTATGAACAAATATGATTTTGGCTCATAACTATCAAAAGTGACCTGCTTACCAGGTCACTTTTAATGATGTGGCTCAATCTGAGCCATTGATTTTCGATGTATCATACATTTTTTAAACAGAATGTACTATAGACTTTCCCCCTTCATTGCTCCTAAAAAATACAAACAGTATATTCAATGGCAAAGGAGAAGAAGGCAGTGGACATAGGAAGCAAGTACCTTCATTGCTCCTAAAAAATACAAACAGTATTTTCAATGGCAAATGAAAAGAAGGCAGTGGACATAGGAAGCAAGTACCTTCAGTGCGTTCATTACTCAGTGAAAATAGTACGCAAGTATCTTCATTGCACAATGGAAATAATAAGCAAGTGAAGTCCCTTCAGAAGAAAGGGCCAACCATGAGCACCTGGCAGAGTAAAAAAATAAATAAAATATACATATATAGCATCCATCCTTGGCCCCTGTTTGCTGTATTTGCTTGAAAGAATAAGCCTATCATTGGCCTCTTGTTTGTTTCACAATTTTATTTTATTTTATTATTATTATTATTTTTTTTTGAATAAGCATCTATTGTTAGCCATTTGACAAAAGTTGTTTTTATATTATTGGTCTTATTATGTAATTGTATTATGTTTTTTTTCTTACTTCTGCTTGATATGTTGTTAATAGTATTCCTTATTGGTTATAATTGAGCGCTGCATTTTCCTTTTTCTTTTTGAGTCATGATAGAGAAGTGATCTCTTTATTTTCTTAGAGGTGTTTGTTTGGAAAGATTAGAGGAGGGATTATAGACTCCATGGCCAATCCACTACGGAGTCTATTGTTTGATTGAGAATTTGTATGTCATATTAGGAATTCCACCAGCCTATAACCAAACAAACCAATCCAAGCCTTAAGTCCTATCAAATGGGGTCGGCTATATGAATCCTTCTTCTCCACGTGGCCCTATTAAGGGCCATTTCATTAGTGAAATTAAGTAGATTTAGATCTTTATTTACAACGCTAGCCCCTAAAACTTCCATCTACCGTTACAGTATCGCATCTTTTCACTACTGCCTCTGTTGGTCTTCGTTGAATATGACCAAACCATCTGAATCGATTCTCTCTCAACTTATCTTCTATCAGTGCTATTCTTACCCATTCCCAAATACACTCATTCCTAATTCTGTTTTGTCTAGTCTTACCACACATCCACCTCAGCATCCTCATCTCATCTTATCTATATGTTGTTTCTTGGTTGCCCAACACTCAATCTCATATAACATTGCTGGTCTAATAGCCATTCTATAGAACCTACCTTTTAGTCTAGTGGCTATTCGTTTATCGCACAATACCCCAGATGCACTTTTCTACTTAAACCATCCCGCCTTAATCCTATGGGCCACATAAGCATCAATCTCCCATGCTGTTGTGATAATCGACCCTAAATAATGAAAATGTTCACTCTTCGGCAGTTTTTGGTTCTCAATCTTCATTTCTTCTCTGCTTTCATTATTACTGTTACTAAATTTACACTTCATGTAGTTTGTCTTAGTTCTGCTTATCCGGAATCCTTTAGATTGAAGAGCTTTTCTCTAAATCTTCAACTTTAGGTTAATTCATTCTCTAGTCTCATCCACTAGCATAATATCGTCTACAAAAAGCATACACCATAGCACGTCATCCTGAATATTTCTCGTCAACTCATTCATAACGAAAGTAAAAAGATAAGGACTTAAGGTAGATCCTTGGTATAACTCTACAGTGATAGAAATTTCATTTGTCTTTCTAGCAGGTGATCTAATAGTGTTCACCACACCTTCATACATGTCCCTAATCACATTAATGTAACTTTTTGTCACCCATTTCTTTTCTGATGCCCACCATATCATAATAAGCAATTTTGTGAAAATTTGATTTGGGCTGATTAAATTGATTAAAATTCGGCTTATTCAACTTTTATTTATATTATGTATATTTTTAAATGTGCCTTTGACTATTGGTCTTGGAGTTATATACACAAAAAATATCCTGAGAGAGAGAAAGAGAAGAGTTGGAGAGGAAGAACTAAGGGGGAAGAAGTGTTAAGGGAGAATTGAGAGAATTTGTAAGGATGTAAGTCAAGGTATGCATGAATCACCTTCTCTTTCACCATCTTTTAAATTCCTCTTATTTTCTTTGAGTTGCTAAGGAGATCAAGTGTGTGAATATTGTTCTTTTGAGAAGTATTCTTGGTATATATAGTTGTTTTGAAAGTAAATTGAAATGGGAAGAGGTTTGGTAAATGATTCCTTGGTTATTCAAGTTGGATTTGCATGTTTATAGAATTGGGTTTGTTTAAAGTTTAAGATCTAAGTTATATAGAAATTGAGTTATGTTATAATGTTTATATATATGATTTTGACCCATATTCTACCATTAAAAGAACCTATTTTGAGCCTTGAGGAAGTGCATCAACAATTGGATTTTTTTCAGAATTTTCGAACTGGGTTCTGCCTGAATCGCCGCACGTGTGGGGCTTCTTGCCGCACGTACGGGAAAGCATTGCCGCATGTGCGAGGCTCACAGCCGCACGTGCGGCCCAAACTGCAAAAATTTGTTCGCTCGGTTTTGCGTGTTTAACCCTCTGGTATTTTTGAAATTCATATTTGATGTTCCTAAGATGCCTGTAAATTCGTTCGAAGTAAAATGAAGCAGGAAATGAATTAAGAAAGAAAAAGAACTAATGACTAAGTTATGTATATGTACAAGGTGCACTCCAGGAGGGACAAACATTCCGTAGTAGCACTGTGAGTAGTAGTACTGTTATAATATGTTTTCTTATGACTAATAAGTTCAATTAGCGCTCTATAACGCATGTTAAGTACTGAAATATGTGCATGATTAAGGAATGTGAATGCATAATGGTAAGGATGCAGGTACCTTCTCATGACTCTGAAACTTTATAAAATTCTATAGCAGGTCTGCTCTAATAATTATTAAGAATGTCTTGTTGAACTTAAGGCTATGCTAACTCATATGAATGAGGTAATGGTTACCAATAGTACTTGGTTAATTACGAATCAACCATGTTAACACATATGAACGATTAGACAAAGGTGTATGCTTCTATATGTTATCGATTAATAGATTAAGTGAACTACGCCATTTCTTCATGAATAATTAATTAAGACCATGGATGATTTTAATCGTTAATACTTGTTAAGCATTATGATGAAAACGGATTGACTTACGGATGACTCAACCTGAAGACATAATTAAATATCCATGACCCTGTTTTGTAACTCATATTATAATGTAAACTGTTCCGTCTTTACTAAGTGTATTGTAATGGCATGATATAACAAGAAATGCCCTATGTCCTGATATGATATGTCACGTTTGAAATTAATGAACAGTTGTCCATAAATGTAAAGGATTCATAACATCCGTAGCACACAGCCCTCACCCGGGGGTAATAATGCCGTGGTTCAAGTAATTATGTTACAAGTTTAAGTATGTTGCCAGTTTACGTATGTACAAGTTCAAGTATGTTACAAGTTTAAGCCTGTTACAAGTTTATATATATATTATAAGTTTAAGTCTGTTACAAGTTCACGTATGTTATAAGTTCTAGGATATTACAAGTTCTGAATACCGAGGAATGAGAATGCTGTATATGGACTTGTTAGCACTATTGAAGTGCCAGGTATAATTAAGTTTGAATTCTGATTTCTGTTTATGAATTAAGCATAATACATATGTATGAATTTGTTTCCGTTATGATATGACATGATATGTATGATTGGTCTGTAAAACCTATTAATTATTGGTATGGAACAAAGTGCTACTTGGAACTAAGTGCTACACTGTGAGCCACCTCTAGAGTCCATGTGAGCCACCTCTTGAGTCCATACATATATGAATGAGGCTATTAGCCGTTCTATATGATCTATGAGGCCAGACGCCATTCTGTATAATTGGTATGGAGCAAAGTGCTGTACGGAACTAAGTGTTGCAATGCGAGTCACCTCTAGAATCCGTACGAGCCACCTCTTGAGTCCATACATATGTGCAAGTTATGGGGCCTATGGCCATTCCGGACAAGTTATTATAATATGAAACAAAGTGCTACACAGAACTAAGTGCTACGAAGTGAGTCACCTCTAGAGTCTGTGTGAGACACCTCTTGAATTCATATACACATGTTTCAAGGGCCTCGTGCCACATGTTTCAAGGGTCTCGTGCCACATGTTCAAGGGCTTCATGCCATATGTACAAAGGCTATATGCCAACATGTTTAAAAGTTTAATGCTACTATATTCAAGGGCTATCGCCACTTTATTCAAGGGTTTAAGGCCATTATGTTTCATGATATTACGTTTCAAGTCAATATGTTTCAAGACTGGGCCTTAGGCCATTCCAGAATTAATACAGGATCAATTGACCTCATACTTCATTATTATGTATGCATTGATAGTATTTTAATTCTAGTTGAGCATTGAATTGTTTATGTACTATTATTCACTGAGTTTCGCTCACTTTGTATTATGTCTGTTCTATAGGTAACCACTTTGGGAGTCCATCTTAACCCTTGAAGCTCACCCTTCAGTCGTCAACCTCAGTTTGCCCAGGTCCCTAAACCAAGTCTATGCATTTATGTCAAGTTTTGTTAAGATTTTGGCTTGCACTTTAATTATTTACCTAAGGTTAAAATGTATGTATATGACCCTTTTCTATACTAATGTTCATTTATACGGTCATGTATGTGCATGAGTATGTCTAAACATAATGACTTTCACGAATGTGATCCTGGCATGTTAGGTTTAGCTCAATGGATGCTTTTCTGTGTTATTTTATTATATTAAATGCTTCCGTTCAGGCCCCATATGATATATTTATTAGGATAAGTGTCTGTTTCTGTATGGGTCATGCCCGAACTTTTAGGGGCAAGTTTGGGGCGTGACACTATCATATGCTTTCTCAAGGTCAATAAACACTATATGAATGTCTATTTTATTTTTTCTATACTTTTCTATTACTCTCCTCAAAAGATAGATCGCTTCCATTGTTGACCTACCAAGCATAAACCTAAATTGATTCTCTGACACCTCTGTTATATCTCGCAATCGACGTTTCATCACCCCCTCCCACACTTTCATTATATGACACATTAGCTTAATTTTTCTATAGTTGTTGTAATTTTGGACATCACCTTTATTTTTATAGATTGGCACTAAAATACTCTTCTTTTACTCATTTGGCATGTTCCTAGTCAACAAAATTTTGCTAAACAACCTAGTCAACCAAGCAATTCCCTTCCAAGCTTCAATAGGGATATCATCCGGTCTTAAAACCTTATTTGATTTCATCTTCGTAAGTGCAATCTCCACTTCAAAGTTCCTAATCCTGCGATAGAACCTATAGTCTTAGTTTATCATATTACTAGCTATTTCTTCCCCTATTGCCGTACCTCCATGTTCCTCATTTAATAGTTTCTCAAAATAATTCTTCCATCTTTTCTTAATCTCTTCATCCTTCACCAATACCTTAGAATCATCACTCTTGATACACTTAACTTGATTAAAATCTCTTGTTTTTCTCTTCCGTATCTAAGCAAGTTTATATACCCTCTTCTTTCCCTCCTTACTATCTAGTCTAGTGTATAGGTCATCATAAACTTTCAACTTTGCATCTCTCACTACTTTCTTGACCTCCTTATTAGCCAATCTATAGCTCTTAAGATTTTCCTTGGTTTTATCCTTATGTTACTTTTTAAAGCAATCTTTTTTTTTACCTTAATTATCACTTGAACCTCTTCCCTCCACAACCAAGTTTCCCTAGAGCTGGGTCCCATTCCTTTCGACTCTCCAAGCACTTCCCTTGAGATTCTTTTCATACAATTGGCCATTAAGTTCCATATAGTATTAGCATCATTTTCCAAGTCCCAAGTACGTTCCTTATCCATTCGATTCTTAAATATATCTAGTTTATCCCTTTTTAGGTCCTACCATCTTGTCCTACGACGCCCACTATCCTTCCTAGCTTGGTATTGCCTTCTAAAATATAAATCTAGTACCAAAATCCTATGTTAAGAGGCCAGACTTTCTCCAAGAATCACCTTACAATCATTGCATTTTAGGCGGTCCACTTTTCTTATTAAGAAGTAATCTATTTGACTCTTAACTAACCCACTCTTAAAGGTTATCAAATACTCCTCCCTCTTCTTATACATAGCATTGGCAATCACTAGGTCAGAAATCAATGTAAAATCTAAGATACACTCTCCAGCCTCATTTTTGTCACCAAAATCGTATCCCCCATGCACCCTTTTATAGCTTAGTTTATCTATGCCTACATGGCCATTAAAATCTCCATCTATAACCAGGTTCTCTCATATGGGTATCTCCTGTAAGATCTCATCCATTTGCTCTAAAAAATCCCTCTTAGTCTGATCATCTAATCGTACTTGAGGGGCGTATGAGCTAATAACGTTCGCTATATTCCCTCAAATAACTAATTTAACTAGCATAATCATATCTCCTTTCCTAGTGACCGCCACTACACTTTCCACAAGACCCTTGGCAATTATGATTCCTACCCCATTTCTACGTCTATCCTTACCATTATAATACAGTTTAAAATCGGTATCTTCAATTTTTCTAACTTTCTCACCCGTCCACTTAATTTCTTGTACGCAAGCTATACAATTCTTCTCTTAATCATAACATCTACCAATTCCATCATCTTACCAGTTAAGGCTCCACCAGCCTATGAATCCTAAATATATTGGACTATTGTGTTCTAGGAGATGTGAGATTAAGTTGTAAAATGACATATTTACCCTTCAAGTATTTGATTTTACTATGTATTGTATTTAGTAAAATAAAATAAAAAAAATCTCAATTAAAAAATAAAATAAAATAATTTAATTTAATTTTTATTAATGTTTATTTATTTAATTTTTTAAATAAATTTGTATAAATGTTTTATTTTAAATTTTGTTGATATTTTATTTAATTTTTATTAATTGTTTATTTAATTTCATTATTTAATATTTATTATTTTTTTAAAATAATTTTATTTTAAAAATAACATAAATTTTTTTATTGATTTTTAATTTATTTAATTTTTAAAAATAAAATAAAATAAAATTTTATTTAATCTAGCAAAAAAATTAAAATATTAAAGACATATTTAGTATTATTATTACTTAGTAAATAATTGAAAATAGCACTACAACAAAAACACATTTTAGTGACACCATACTAGTGGCATGTTCCTAAAAAATGTCATAAAAAGAATATTTGGTGGCATTTTTTAGAAAAATGTCATAGAGCCACAAACATACAAGGCTCTAGTGGCATTTCAATTAAAAAAAGTGTCACTTCACTACAATAAAAATGTCACTACAACAAATTTACACTTTAGTGCACTAGTGGCATGTTTTTAGAAAATGTCACAAAAACAAAAATTGGCATTAAATGTTTTAGAAAAATGCCACAGAACTACAAACATATAAGGCTCTAGTGGCATTTCAATAAAGAAATGTCACATCAATTTTATGACATTTTATAAAATAATGACAAAAAATTATGTTCATGACATTTACCAACAGATGCCACTAAACTTTAGTCGCAATTGCATTTTAAAAAAAATGTGAGGCCACTAGGTAGGTGCAAATTACTTTTTATGGCACTTAGGTGAAAAGTGTCATAAACAAATATTTTATAGCATTTTGAGAAATGCCACTAAGCCAAAAACTTTCCAAACTTATAATGACATTTTTGAAAAAACAAAAAATGCCAATATATTTTCTAAATTTTTACAATGCAGTAAATGATTAAAAATAAATAAATTAAACTTAATATACACTACAGGAAAAAGCACATTCGGCGACTAAATTTCCTGACCAAAAAAAAATTGGTCCCTAAAAGTATAGCTTTCAGCGACCAAAGCAGCATTAGTTGCCAAAAGTAAAGCTTTTTGGCGACTAAATAATTTTAGTAGCCAAAAGTCTATAATTGGCGACTAAAACTAAGTTTGGTCGCTGATTATATGAGTTTTAGTAACTAAAATTTTTTTAGTAGCCCAAAGTAAAATTTTTTGGCAACTAAAAAAATTTAGTAGCCAAAAGTCTACAATTGGCGACTAAAAATAAGTTTGGTCGCTGATTATATGGGTTTTACTGACTAAAAAAATTTTAGTAGTCAAAAATAAAGCTTTTTGGTGCCAAAAAAAATTTTAGTAGCCAAAAGTCTACAATTGGCGACTAAAAAATAAGTTTAGTCGCCAAAAGTGGTCATTTTTAGCGCGGGTGAACTAAAATCCTAAGATGGGAATTAAATTTTTTGGCGATCAAAATTTTGGTAGCTGAAAGTGCATCTCCAGCAACCAAATCCGATTTTGGTCGGCAAAAGTTAAGTTTTTTAGCAACTAAAAAGCAATTAGTAGCCAAAAGTATAGAATTGGCGACTAAAAAATATTTTTAGTTTCCAAAAGTGGTCTTTTTTTATTTTTTTTATTTTGCTAGTAAATAGTTTATTTTACATAAATTATGTTCAATAAAATAATTATGTTTATACATATATTTTTATATTAATATGGATGTATGTACTATATAAATAATATATGTTGCATATATAATCATGTGGTATTATAGAGGTGTAGTGGAAAGAGTGTGGTGTATAAGGTTTATCGTGCGGGAGGTTGGCAGTTCGAGTCTCCGCAAGAGTGGATCAAATTGTTCTACAACGAATTATCGTCACGAATGGCACTTGATAGCGTCGCGAATAGTGCCTACCATAACATTAAAGTGTCACTGAAAGGTTTTAGTCTTGATGGTGTAATGACACTTATAAGTGTCACTAACTCTTTTTTTAATAGCGCTTGATACTGCCACAAATAATATCTACTATGAGATCAAAATGTCATTGAAAGTTTTTAGTCATGATGGTGTAGTGACACTTGCAAGTATCTACCGTGGCACGGATACAAATTGCATTTCTTCAAAATGCCACAAGACTAAAAAATGTCATTAAACCAATAGTTTTGTGGCACTTTCAAATGTCACTAAATTAAGAAAATGTTGTAATGTAGTAAAATAATCTATTCAGCATTTGTTATTCTTCATAATATTCTAATCAAATATTGGATTTAATAGAATAGTCCTTTACAGACATCTAATTTGAGGAGAAAACAAACTTGAGATATACATCATTTTCAACCAAATAGTCTAGGGACTATATATTATAGGATTAATAGTCCGATAGATTACAATACTCACTTATCCAATCCGTTAAAATAAACATGACATTAAGATAAATTTTATTTAGGTTTATATGCATTCTATCACAAAATGTGTAAATTTATCACAAAATTTCATAACATCAACCATAAAATGCATAATCTTATCACAAATTGATGTAATAAAATGTCTAAAATTTTGTGATTAATGTTGCAAAAATTTATAACTTAATTACGACATTTTTTGTTATCCTAATTTGTAATGAAATTACGTATTTTGTATTTAATATTACAAAATTTTATGATAAAATTACACATTTTACAATATGGTACATGCCCCTTTTTTAATGCAACCACACACATAAAAAAAAATAATGATAATATTTTGTTCCAATTTGTGCTCTAAAGAAAATTTTGTGTCAAATATTAACTCCCACAAAACATCAAGGCCCACACATACCAAAATAAGTAATAGTATTTTTGAAGGATCTTTTTTGGGCTTGTCGTTCCCTTGAGGTAACTTTAGATGGTTATCCCCTTCTCCTCCTTAATTCCTCAATAATTATTTAAGATAACTTGATAACTACTTATTTTTTTCTCACACTATATTATGTGCACGCTCAAATGCGTACCATTTGATAATCATTATAGTTTATATATTATTTTTTTGTTAAAAAAAAATAAAATATATGTTTTGCAAACATATTTTTTAAATAAATAAAGAGTATCCGAAAAGGAATAACAATGGAGAAAGCAACTTAAAGGTTGTAGAGGACGGCAAAAAATGAAGAGTAATTGACAGTACCGATGGCTAGAAAAAGTGCAGAAGAAGAATAAAAATTTGTTTTAAAATAAATGAAAATATTTATAAAATTTATTAATTTTTGTAATTATTTTTGTATTTTTTATTTTTTAAATCTGAAAATACATAAATAAGAGTAAATTGGTGATAAATCTAATCAAAGGAAGGGTAAAAGACATTAGGTCCAGTAGATTTTTTTTTTTTTTTGGGTAAGAAGTCTACTTTTTGTGAAATAGTTTGGTAAGAAATCTTTTTGTTGATTTTGAAGGACATTTTGTTTCTAATTTTACTCCTTAATTTATCTGTTGACTTTTTTTACTATATGTTCAAATTTATATCTCTCGGTGTTGTGGGGGTCGAATATCGGGAGTCGTACAGAGGCCGAATAGTTGAACTTGGAGAGTTGAAATATATAGCACTCGGCGCCGTCTGGCATGCTCGAATCCTATCCTATTTGGCCAAATAGCCGGTTAAACAAGGGGTCAAGTGAAAAGCGGTTTGCTACAAAAGAAGCCGAATGGCGAATTGAAAGTGGGCCCAATCTCGAGGCCCAAGAAAGAAAAGATATAAATAGAAGAACATCAGCCAGAAAGAGGTACGTGAGAACTAGCATGTTTAACTTAAGATACAAGCAATCAAGAGAGTATACACTGATTTATCCATCGGAGTGCTAATTCCGGCACCCCCGATCGGAGTATTAATTCTTTTTCAGGTGGCTACTTGAGGATCACAAGCGTCCCCCAAGATCTGGAGAGTATTTCCAAACCACTTCTCTATAATTGACGCCGTCTATGGGAATACTCAAACACATCCATGGTGGCCATAATGGAAGACCCTCCGATAGTCACTGATGAAACCACGTAGAGAGACGACCTCACTCCAACAAACATGCTTGGACCGGAGACTATCCCTGCAAGACGCGCTTTGAACTTCGCCTCACCCTCGACTTCAGGGCATGAGGAAATCTAAGCGATCATGGAATAAGCAAAGCAAAATGAACAGAGGTTGGAGAACATGATCGCTGAGAATGAACGTCTCCGTTAGGATTTGGCCATGGAAGTGGCGAAGTCCAAACAAACTGTACGCTAAGATCCGGAACGACCTCTGAGGGCAGGTGCTCGACGACCTCGAGCCCGACAATAAGACACTGATAGCGACTCCGACTCATTATCCTTGGAGCCCAAGAAGAAGGGACGATCCGAAACTTCTAGTTCCTCTGAAGAGCGTCCACGTATAAGGCATAAGCGCAGAAGAAACAGTTCAGATGAAGAAGACCAGCATGATCCCTTTGTGCGATGGATCGCAAGGGCGGTTCTGCCCAAAAAGTTCAAAGCTCCATCGTTCACTCTTTATGATGGAAAATCAGACCCCCACCAATCACATCCGTCACTACAAGCAAGCCATGACATTGCATGCAGACGACGAGGCACTTATGTGCTGAATATTTCCCAACAGTTTGGGACCATTGGTTGTCAGATGGTATTATAAACTAGAGCTAGCTTCGATCAATGAATTACAGAAAATCCTTCAGGGCCAGATTTATCACCAACGAGGTCTAGCCGAAACAAGCCGACTCTCTCTGGGCAATGCAGATCCAGCCAAGAGAAACACTACGAGCGTATTCGCGCTATTGGGAATGCTTTAACCTTGTTGATGACGCTTGCAACGACTTCATGGCCATTACTGCCTTCAAAATGGGTTTGCATCCTAATAGTGCTCTCCGCAGTTCCTTGACTAGAAGACCCCCCAAAACAGTCTGGTCGTTGATGAAGAGGAATACTGCAAAGTGGAGGATGATGCCTTGTGGGTTAAAGCCGGAAACGTGGCCAACAAGACGGCCCCTTCTGAAATTGCTCAGCTAATAAATTCTGTACCACCTCAGAGCCCTGAACCACGGCATCGGGCTAAACGAGACAAGAGACGGGATTTCTGCCGATCAAGCGACCAATGCTCCCACCGAGCAAATGAACAACTGCAAATTGATAGCAGGCGCACGAGGAGCGCTGATAAGAAATATACGGAGTTGACAGAGCCGATCAGCGCGGTTATATCCAAGGTCCAACACCTTCCGTTCTTCAAATGGCCGTCCGTAATGGTGGGACCTCCCGACACAAGAAGACGGGATAGACGGTGTGAGTATCACAAGGACCATTTTCCATGATACTGAGAGTTGTGATGCATTGAAGGATCACTTGGAGGAATTGGTACAAGATGGTTGGCTACAACAGTACATTCGAAGAGGCAATCCAACCAAAGCGATAGCCTGAAGATAGGACTCCCCTCCGATCAGCGTGGTCCACATGATATACAGCCTGCCAATGTCACCCGTGGGGCACACGATTTAGTCAAATCCTGACCCTCAAAATCAACTCACTCCGGCTAAACGGCCCCATGCAGCTGCGAGCATTGCTTTTGATGATTCAGATTTGGCCGGAGTGACACTTCCCCACATCAATCCTTTGGTAATTGAGTTATGCGTAAACTGATTCACAGTTGAGCGCGTACTCATTGATCCGGGGAGCACATTGGAGGTTATGTACTACAAGACATTCACCAAACTCGACTTCTCTGAATTGGATCTCTCTCCGCCCCTTATCCACTATTCGGCTTCAACGCTAATCTAGAGTACCCGTTGGAGAAAATCACACTACCCGTTCGAGCGGGCTCCTAAACATTGGATGTGGAATTCTTGGTCGTTAAGCTGCCATCGCCGTACAATCTCATCATGGGGCGAACTTGGTTGCATACTATACAGGTTGTGCCGAGCACCTATCATCAGCTGCTATGCTTCCCGATAGAATGCGACATTGAGCAAATCCGTGGCTCACAGAAGTCAGTACAAGCATGCTATCTCCTTGCTGGAAAGACGCCAAAGGAGTTGCAAGTAATTCCATTGAGGTGCCGGATCGAGAGAGCCTCGACGATGTTGGGCGGCTCCCAAGTGAAAAGGCCACGGAAGCCCTAGATCGAGTTGAAATCGACGGAAACCCAGACAGGTTCTTCATGGTCGGCACCACCCTAAATCAAGTCGACAGACAGCAGCTAATTTCCTTCCTGCTCAGCAACCTTGATGTCTTTGCATGGACTCCATATGAGATGCCGGGAATAGATCCGTCTGTTTCGCAGCACCGTTTGAATGTTGACCCTAAATGCAAGCCGATCATTCAGAAAAGCTGGAGGTCAGCCGCAGAGCACACTGCCGCTATTGTTGAAGAGGTTGACAAGTTGCTTGACGCCGGGGCAATCTATGAAGTGATCTACTCTACGTGGCTCTTTAATACTATGGTTGTGAAGAAGAAAAATGGGACTTGGCAAGTGTGCGTTGATTTTATGGACCTAAACAAAGCCTACCCCAAGGATTGTTTCCCACTACCTAGAATTGACCAACTTGTGGATGTGACGGCACGCCATCAACGTATGAGCTTCCTCGATGCTTACAGAGGCTACCATCAGATTGCCATGCATCCTGAGGACCAAGACAAAACTGCATTCCTCACCCCAAGAGGAACTTACTGCTATAAGGTTATGCCTTTTGGGCTAAAGAATGCAGGGGCAACTTACCAAAGACTGGTCACTGCCATGTTCAAGGAGCAACTCGGCCACACTATGGAAGTGTACATTGATGACATGGTGGTCAAGTCCAAACAAGAGCAAACTCATCTAGCCAATCTGGAAGAGACATTCGGCATTCTACGCAAATACAGAATGAAGCTAAACGGTTCCAAATGTGCGTTTGGAATCAGCTTTGGCAAATTCTTGGGATACATTGTCAACCACCGAGGAATCGAAGCCAACCCAAGGAAAATCACAGCAATTCTGGAACTCAGCTCCCCTCGGTCGGTCAAGGAGGTTCAGAAGTTAATAGGGATGGCCGCCGCTCTCAACAGGTTCATCAGTCGTTCCACAGACCGCTGCCGACAATTCTTTCATACACTATGGCAGGGCAAGGCTTTTGAATGGACCGCCGAGTGTGAAGCCGCTTTCAACGGCCTCAAGACCTACCTCCGATCAGTTCCATTCTTGACAACACCCTCGGTAGGCGACCCACTCATTTTGTATTTGGTAGTTTCCAACCAGGCTGTCAGCGCTGTACTAATAAAAGAAGAGCTGGGGGAGCAGCGGCCAGTGTATTATGTGAGCAAGGCAATGGTTGACGCCGAAACACGCTACCTTCCTTTGGAAAAACTCATCCTGACCCTCGTCATGGCAGCGAGAAAGCTAATGTATTACTTTCAGGGGCATACCATCGGGGTGCTAACGGATCACCCCCTCCGGTCGGTACTCCGTAGTGCAAAGGCATCAGGGCGCATTTCAAAGTGGGCTCTTGAACTCGGCCAGTACCTAGAACCTCAATCAAGGGACAGGTGCTTGCCGACTTTGTGGCCGAATTCACTGGGGGTCTTGCCGGCTTCAAGTTTGATGAAATTCGACCTAAGCCAAATTGGAGAATTTATGTTGGGGACATTTGGCCGTTGTACTGTGATGGATCATCCAACCAATGGGGCTGCGGAGCCGGAGTAGTAATCATGGCTTCCGACAACGCAATAATTGAGCAGGCCGTCAAACTCGGCTTTGAAGCATCAAATAACGAAGCCGAATACGAAGCCCTTCTGACCGGTTTGCGGAATGCACATCTTCTGGGTGCTCGGCATTTGCTTGTATTTTGCAATTCAAAGCTGGTGATCAATCAGCTAAAAGGTGAGTACGCGGCCAAAAACGACCGTATGGCGGCTTACATGAAATCGGCTAGCGCCTTGCTGGCAAAATTTGACCATCATGAATTCAATCAGATAACACGTGATCAGAACACACATGCAAATGCCCTGGCTTGTCTAGCCTCCGCCATTAACTCAGAGATTAAACGGACCATCGAGGTGGGTTGCATCCCAGAGCCAAGCATTGGTCCTTTAGAGGAAATCCAAGTCAATGTCATAGAATTTGAACCGAGTTTAATGGATCCCATTGCTGTATTCCTGTCTTCCGAACAACTCCCAGAGGACAAGAAAGAAGAGCACAAACTACGAAACAAAGCCCTGCATTACTACTTGGATCCGCAAGGAAAGCTTTATAAAAAATCCCTTTCTGGTCCATACCTAGAATGCGTGCACCCGCACAAAGTCGAAGAGTTTCTGACTGAAATACATGAAGGCAGTTGTGGCGCACATTCTGGCGGGCACTCTCTGGCCCATCGAGCTATAACACAGGGGTATTATTGGCCGACAATGAGATCTGATGCCGAATGCTATGTGAAAAAATGTGAACAGTGCCAGAAGTTCTCCCCGTTAACCCATCTGCCTGCTGAAGAGTTAAGCTCTCTTACCAGTCCTTGGCCGTTCGCCCAGTGGGGACTTGATATCGTAGGACCATTGCCGAGGGCCCCAGGGAACAAGCAATACTTGATTGTCGCGACAGATTACTTCACAAAATGGGTCGAAGTGGAGGCACTAACGCACATTTGAGATGCTGATGTTAAGCGCTTTGTATGGAGAAATATCATAACACGATTCGGCATTCCAAGGGCTCTTATCTCAGACAACGACACCCAGTTTGATTGTGGCGTTTACCGAGAGCTGTGTAGCAAGTATGGTATCCGGCCTTACTTTTCCACGCCGGCTTACCCCCAAAGCAATGGTCAAGCCAAAGCCTCGAACAAATCTATCTTGGACGGCATCAAGAAGAGGCTGGAGAAGGCTAAAGGCAAATGGGTCGAAGAATTGCCGAATGTATTGTAGGCTTATCAAACTACGTCGACGTAATCCACTGGAGAAATGCCGTTTGCTTTATGCTTTGGAACCCAGGCGATCATACCCTTGGAGATCGTCCACCCAACCTTGAAGTCGCAAGTTTTTGATATGGGCCGAAACGATATGATGTTGGCTTTGGATTTGATTCTGATCGAAGAACGAAGAGGCCGTGCCCTTGCGTCCATGGCACGATACCAGCAACAGCTTGTTAAGTCATACAATCAATGTGTTCAGCTATGTCGTTACACACAAGGAGAATTGGTCCTGAAGAAAGTACTTCCAGCTGCCAGGAAACCGGCTGATGGAAAATTGGGTCCTAACTGGGACGGCCCTTATCAGGTCGATTCGATCGCAGGAGTAGGGGCATATCGGCTTAAAGACATGTCTGGAAGGAGTCTGCCACGGCCTTGGAATTCAACTCACTTGCGTAAATTCTATCATTGAACCTGACTTATGGGAAATAATACTAGATTTGAATGGTACACCATGTACACTCTCCACTTTTGTAATGCAAAGATCCTTGTTTACTTACTGCGAAATCAGTTCAAAAGTGTTCCGATAAAGCCTCCGGATTCGGAGCGCCGCTCGTGGATATCACGATTGGCCAAATAAAGTCTCCAAATTCGGAGCCCTATCGGCGCAGGACGCCTTTGGGCCGATAAAGCCTCTGGATTCGGAGCGCCCTTCGTGGATATCACGATTGGCCAAATAAAGTCTCCGGATTCGGAGCCCCATCGGTGCATGATGCCTTTGGGCTGATAAAGCCTCCGGATTTGGAGTGCTCTTTCTGGATATCACGATTGGCCAGATAAAGTCTCCGAATTCGGAGCCCCATCGACGCATGACGCCTTTGGGCCGATAAAGCCTCCGGATTCGGAGTGCCTTTCATAGATATCACGATTGGCCAGATAAAGTCTCCGAATTCGGAGCCCCATCAGCGCATGACGCCTTTGGGTTGATAAAGTCTTCAGATTCGGAGCGCCTTTCGTGGATATCACGATTGGCCAAATAAAGTCTCTAGATTCGGAGCCCCATTGGCACATGACGCCTTTGGGCCGATAAAGTCTCCGGATTCGGAGCGCCCTTCGTGGATATCACGATTGGCCAAATAGTCTCCAGATTCGGAGCCCCATCAGCACACGACGCCTTTGGGCCGATAAAGTCTCCAGATTCGGAGCGCCCTTCGTGGATATCACGATTGGCCAAATAAAGTCTCCGAATTCGGAGCCCCATCGGCGCATGACGCCTTTGGGCCGATAAAGCCTCCGAATTCGGGAGTGCCCTTCGTGGATATCACGATTGGCCAGAAAAAGTCTCCGAATTTAGAGCCCTATTGGCGCACGATGCCTTTAGGCCGGCGCATGACGCCTTTGGGCCGATAAAGCCTCCGGATTCGGAGTGCCCTTCGTGGATATCACGATTGGCCAAATAAAGTCTCCGAATTCGGAGCCCATCGGCGCATGACGTCTTTGGGCCGATAAAGCCTCCGGATTCGGAGCGCCCTTTGTGGATATCACGATTGGCCAGATAAAGTCTCCGAATTCGGAGCCCCATCGGCGCATGACGCCTTTGGGCCGATAAAGCCTTCAGATTTGGAGCGCTCTTCGTGGATATCACGATTGGCCAGATAAAGTCTCCGAATTCGGAGCCGCATCGGTGCATGACGCCTTTGGGCCGATAAAGGCTCCGGATTCAGAGCGCCCTTCGTGGATATCACGATTGGCCAAATAGTCTCGAATTCGGAGCCTCATCGGCGCATGACACCTTTGGCTGATAAAGCCTCCGAATTTAGAGCACCCTTCGCGGATATCACGATTGGCCAGATAAAGTCTCTGAATTCAGAGCCCCATCGGCGCATGATGCCTTTGGGCCGATAAAGCCTCCAGATTCGGAGTGCCCTTCGTGGATATCACGATTGGCTAGATAAAGTCTCTGAATTTGGAGCTCCATCGGCGCATGACGCTTTTGGGTCGATAAAGCCTCCGGATTCGGAGCGCTCTTCGTGGATATCACGATTGGCCAAATAAAGTCTCTGAATTTGGAGCCCCATCGGCGCATGACGCCTTTGGGCCAATAAAGTCTCCGGAGTGCCCTTCATGGATATCACAATTGGCTTGTCTCCGGATTTGAAGCCCCATCGGCACACGACGCCTTTGGGCCGATTAAGTCTCCGGATTCAGAGCGCCCCTTCGTAGATATAACAATTGGACGTCTCCGAATTTGGAGACCCATTAGTGCATGACACCGTATAAATGTGAAATGGCGAAACATGCTATATTAACGCAGGTTGAAACATGTAAACGTTCAAAATAAAATGTTATTCAGATCAGGTCGATTGACATGAAGTATACTAATACAATCAGAAAGTATGATAACAATTGAAAACACTTGAAATAGACAATGTATTATTATTCAATTAACTAAAAATTACATAAATTTTGCATTACAATGCCTACAATGTCTACTTTTACATGGCTTCTCCCTCATCGTCACTCTTTTCGACTTCAAAGGCAGAGAAGGAAAATGATCACGTTGGTACCGCGACAACGCCGAATCAACACCCTCTGCTCGGAGAGCCTCGGGGCTTGAAGTGCCTTGATCCAACCGTGCCTAAAGCCCCGGTTTTCACATCGGCAGACCTCCTCTGCAAGTTTCTCTTTGGTTTTGTTGATCCCAACCTTCCGACCCGCATGGAAGCCTTGTTCATAACCCATGGTCCTTGCATTTTCTACGACAAACATGCTTGCCCGTATCTCGGTC